>CANJKZ010000096.1:7500-290000 GCA_947471745.1 Closterium sp. Naga37s-1 | reverse complement strand
GGGGAAGAATAAGGAAGAGAGCAGGGGAAAGGTGTGACTGCCAGTAAGGAAGGGAATGGCATGGCAGAGGGCGAAATGGTAATGGTAATGAGGCAAAATGAAAATGGAAATGGTAATGGGGCAAAATGAAAATGGTAATGGTAATGAGACGAAATGGTAATGGTAATGAGGCGATATGGAATTGGTAATGAGGCGGAATGGTAATGGTAATGAGGCGGAATGGTAATGGTAATGAGGCGGAATGGTAATGGTAATGAGGCGAAATGGCATTGGTAATGAGGCGGAATGGGAATGGTAATGAGGCGGAATGGTAATGGTAATGAGGCGGAATGGTAATGGTAATGAGGCGGAATGGTAATGGTAATGAGGCGGAATGGTAATGGTAATGGTAATGGTAATGAGGCGAAATGGCATTGGTCATGAGGCGGAATGGTAATGGTAATGAGGCGGAATGGTAATGGTAATGAGGCGGAATGGTAATGGTAATGAGGCGGAATGGTAATGGTAATGAGGCGGAATGGTAATGGTAATGAGGCGGAATGGTAATGGTAATGACGCGGAACGGTAATGGTAATGAGGCGGAATGGTAATGGTAATGGTAATGAGGCGGAATGGTAACGGTAATGAGGCGGAATGGTAACGGTAATGAGGCGGAATGGTAATGGTAATGAGGCGGAATGGTAATGGTAATGAGGCGGAATGGCAATGGTTAGATATGAGCACGAACCGAACTCAAACATGTTTGTGCAAACCTTTTCGAACCTTGCATGTTGGTCGAACCGAACCGAAGAGGGTTTGAGGTTTGAGTATACAATGGCGAACCCTAAAGGTTTGCTCAAACCTTCTAAGGTTTGAGCGAACTCGAACCTTTTCAGGTTTGAGGCTTAAAAATGATGCACATGTTACTCTACAACACATGGGTGAGCTAGAGTTATCTGGATCTAGATCTACTCTGCTCTGCTACGAGTCTAGGGTTGGCTGCCTTCAAATGGCAGCCCTACCTACGACTTTGCGATGGGGTTTTTCTGGCGAAATTGAAATTCGAACCCCTTGCAGTTCAAATTTCACCCTTTCGAACTTCGAACCTGTTCGGTTCGAGGTTTGAAACTCGAACCAAAAAAGTTCGCGCAAACTGTTCGCGCGAACTTCAGCAAGGTTTGCGCAAACCTTGACGCAGAATGACGCGGAATGGTAATGATGAGGCAGAATGGTAATGGTAATGGTAATGAGGCGGAATGGTAATGGTAATGAGGCGGAATGGTAATGGTAATGAGGCGGAATGGTAATGTTAATGAGGCGGAATGGTAATGGCAATGAGGCGGAATGGTAATGGTAATGAGGCGGAATGGTAATGATGTGATATGGTAATGAGGCGATATGGTAATGAGGCGATATGGTAATGAGGTACCATGGTGATGAGGCGCTATGGGGATGAGAGCATGCATACCGCTCGTACGACTCGAGCCAAGCGCTGGGGTCGCCATCCTCCACCACGCCCTCGCCCTCCGCGTGTGTGTGCCCGTGTGGGTGTGCATGTGACATCTGCTGTGCAAACTCGTCCGCCCAGTCCCTTGAGTCCAGTGATGTCGATGACTCGTTCTGCCATGCCACATGCGCGAGAGTGGGTGCAACATGGGGGCCATGGGATTGCTTTGAGTCGACACAGGTTGGCATGTGAATGCACATGCTCGTGTTGATGCAGGATCTCTCACGCCCTCTCCACTCACAGCTTACCCGGGCAGCGAACTCAGTGGCCCAATCAGCGTCCGCCTTGATGGCATGCGAGTGCACGTGCTCGTGCTGGTGCAGGTTCTCAAACTCGCTCGCCCACTGCTCTGTTGCTGCTGCCGCTGCTGCTTCTGCAGGCGACACCTCCCTCACTCCGCCCTCCTCCGCTATCAGCTCGCCTCGACTCATCTTGGACACAAACTGCAGGAACTTGGATTGCTGGGGAGGGGAAGAGAGTCGACGGGAGGGAAGCACAGACATGGGTTGGCAAGCCAACTTGCAAAGGCTGGATGTAGAACCAGATGAGAGAAACAGTCAGAGGGCTGCGGAGAGAAATAAAGATGCCGTGGGGTCCCATCCCAAACCTACCTGGAACTTGGGGTTGGGGTCCTGCGCGAGTGTGTCCACGATACGCTGCGTCTGCTGCCTTGCTGCCACCCTCTCCGCCTCGCTGCGAGGGCCACCCGCCCTCGCCTCCTCCCTCGCCCGCTGCTGCTGCTGCCAGTCCTGCCAGTGAGACCGAATGATAGAGAGGGATAGAGAGGGATAGAGGGGGATAAAGAGGGCGTCGGGGGATGGGTGCAGGGGGGATGGGGGCGCAAGGAAATGTGCGTAGGAGTTGGAGGTTGAGAAAAATCAGGGTACAAGGGCACAAGTAGGGAGCTGGGGTTAAGGACATAAGATTAAAGGGATGGGGACAGGGAGATGGCGGCAGGAGGATGGGGGCAGGGAGATGGGATGGGGAGGGACGGAAAGAGGATGGCAAGGAGGCTGAGAGGTGCAACTGTGGGGAGAGAGAAAGCTGCACATGAGAGTACCACCACGCACCCACAACCCACCATGCACCCGCCCGCACCCCACCACACACCTCACCGCACACCCCACCGCACAAACCACCGCACACCCCACCGCACAAACCAGCGCACACCCCACCGCACAATCCACCGCACACCCACACCCACACCCTGCTCTTGAGGCTTGTCCCCCGTCCCACCTCGGCAAATTCGTCCGCCCACCCTGTACTGCTGCTCTCTCCCCCCTCCTCCCGCCACATCTGCTGCTGCTGCTGCTGCTGCTGCGCCTCAAACTCCCCCACCCACCCTCCTGTGCCCCCCCCTCCACCAACACCCGCCACCATCCCCCCCCCACCCGCCACCTCCCCCGCATCCTTCCAAAAGTCCTCAAACTCGCGGAACCTGCCCCCCAGCGGGCCAGGCGCGCCCATGAGCGCGCCCTCCGCGCCCCCTGCGCCCTCCCCCAGGTCCTCTATCCCCAGGGAGCGCAGCAGCGCGGCCACCTGCGCGGAGGCAAAGCCCTCCCCCTGCGCGCCCGCCCCCCCCTGGTGTGCAAAGACGTGGCGCGCGAGGATGGAGGAGCGGTTGCGGATGCGGGCTCGGTCCGCGGGGGAGAGGTGCGCGAGGGGGGGCAGGGGCGCGTGGGGGTGCGCGGGGAGAGGCACGCCTGCTTGTGTGGAGGAGAGGAAGGAGTGTAGCAGCGCGCGCACTGCCTGCTGCTGCTGGGGGGGCAGCCCGGGGACTGGGGGGGGAATGGGGAACGGGGGAATGCGGGTGGGGGGATGGAAGATGGGGGATGGGATGGGAGATGGAGAATGGGGGGACACGGGAGATTGGGGAAATGGGTAACGGGAAGAACGAGGGTGGGGAGGGTGGGAAGACGAGGGGAGTGGAAGATAGAGTAGAAGAGAGGAGCAAGAGGAAAGCATGAGCGCAACATGCCATGCAACGAATCGAGGGCATCCATTCCATTCCATTCCACTCCCAGATTCTATTTCCCGGAAATGACTCACTTGCAGGCGGCTGCATGGCAGCATCGCCAGTGGCAGCAGCAGCACCCCCATCCAGCGACATGCCGCCAAAGATCTGCTCAAACTCCCGGAAATGCGCCGCTGCTGCTGCGTCTGGCGGCGCCATGCCTGCTGCCATGCCTGGCGGCAAGGCCTGGGCGTGCCGAGCCTCGTTCCAGAGCGCCTCTAGCTGTGCATCGGGTGGCGCTGCTGCCGGGCCTGCTGCATGGAAGGAGGAGAGGAACTGCTGCGCCTGCAGGGGGGAGCCGGGACAGAGGGAGGGGAGAGCGGAAGAGAGAGAGGAAGTAGGGGTGGAAGGGGTGGGAGGAAGAGGAATCGTCCATATCGAGAAAGAGTTTCAGTGTAACGACAAGTGTACAATCATGCACAGGTCTCAAACCATGCAAGCATTCTCAGGAGCACACGCCTGAAAACATGATCCACACGCTTCCATCCCCACACCTCAGACCCAGCATTCTGGCTAAGTCACCTGGATTGACGGGCCCATGCCCCCCATGCCCCCCATGGGTCCACCCATTGTGCTCTGCATGTCGGCTCCTGGCATTGGCATCATCGCCGGTCCCGCTCCTGCTTCCGCCGGACCAAACAGGTTGCTGCCCGAGGCTTGGCCCGGACCTGCCAGGCTCGGCAGCTCGCGAACCCTCTCCTGCCGAGGCGAGCACAGCGAAGAGACACAGCGCATGGCGGGAGGGCAGTGCATTGATTTACGCGGGATCACAGCGCGCGTGCGTAGATCAGGGGCGGAGCTCGGCCTAGCTCAACGCCAGGGTCCGTCGTGAGACTCTGACTCGCACACCGCGAGACCGCTCGCGAAACCACAGCGACGCTCTCCTGCTGCTTCGCCGTCACTAGAGCATCGCTGAACTGCTGCGCGAGAACATTCTTCGTTATAAGCCGACTCGAAATTCGTCAGAGCGTGCGCTCACCTGCTGCTTGGCGGCGGAGCCGAAAAAGGAATCCGCAAGCGCGCCGAGCGGGTTGCTGGTCGACGCCGACGGCCGCTCGCCCGGCACGGAGCACCCCCCGCCGCCCGTCACCATGCCGCGGATCGACATGACTCCTGCCTGCCCGGTACCGTCGGCCTCGTATGGTCTAGGGTTCGTACAGTGGCTTCGTACGACCACAGTGGTCCGTACGACCAGGTCGGATCGTACAGTCGGTCCCGTACGGCTGGTGTCGCAGGACGATGATGTCGCACGGCGGGTGATTAGAAGTAGGATGTTAAGGTTGTGCGACGAATCGCACTCGCACTTTAAGGTTAGAGAGTCTCAAATTAGGGTTGCGAACAGAATCGGAACCACCGGTTCTCCGCAGTCGCGCACAAGCTGCTCGCAGAAAAGGTAACTTAAACACGCTGAAGGTGGCGAACTGCACTAATCTACAAGTACGAGAGACGACCTTCGTTGAGCGGGATTGCAGGCAAGCAACCGCGTAGAAGATTCACGACATTACGCGTCCTAAGTTGGTGGGCGGGTAGTGGGTATGCTTGGCATAATTAGGAGAAAGTCGGATATTTCGAATTTGGTTGTAGCCTGTAGCGGTAAATATATATTCTCAATCTCCAAGTAAATTTGGTTGAGAGTTTTGCTCAATTCCGCGGAATCGCGGTTCGTTTTATTTTCGCCACGTGGCATGCCTTCGATCGTGGGAACCGCGATCTGATTTATTGTTCCCACAGTTTAAAAAAAGAAAATATAGTTAGGCTTAGTGAGTCACATGTACTGCCCTGCCCGCGGACAAAAATAAAACCCCTAAAGGAAAAACATGCGTTAGGGATGCATCAACCCTAAACACATAGACGCAAGGTGTTTAGGGTTGATGCCTCTCTAACGCATGCCATGCCCGAATGGGTTTTATTTTTGCCTGCGGGCAGCGCGGTACATAACTTAACTAAGTTTCTCTTGAACTTTGTGGGAACAATAAAACAGATCGCGGTTCGCGCGATCGAAGGCTTGCCACGTGGCGAAAATAAAACGAACCGCGCTTCCGCGGAATTGAGCAAAATTCTCAATTTGGTTCACCTTTTCTCTCAATAAATTCGACTCTTCTTGCCAGTACCGTTTAATTATTTAAGCCATGTTAATCAAACTGCACAGTACTTTCAAGCCATCCTACACATGTTAAGAGCGTATTCCTATCCTCGTATCAAGAGAGCGTCATATCAACCTCCCACTGAAAATTCCCCTAAACCCAAAACCTCTCGCTACTTTTACCAGGCAAAAAATACAATCTTGATGAGGTTCTCTTGATACGAGGATAGGAATACGCTCTAATGCTCTAGACTTCGTACACTTGCCATTGTACAGTGCCTAAATGTGAGGCTTCCTACCTACACCAGATATTATCTCTACTTCCGTTCATTAGATTGCACAGAATCATCCAGCCTGCCAGCCACCGTATCCAGCACCAACACTTTCCACCACTAGCACCCTCCCTCCACTGCACCACCACCACTTCCCACCACTCTCCACCACTCTCCACGCCTCCAGAGTGGGGCTGAGAGGAAACCATGAGAACTGAACCCTCACCGACGTGGCAAGAGGGGAGCCACACCACACCCCCGGCCGCAGGGTGTGGTGATCGTCCATTATGCCTTAAACGTGCGGCTATTGGAATCCAGACTCAAGGCCTCCCCCCAACCACCACTCTCCACCACCACCAACACCACCACCACCACCACCACCACTCTCCACCACTCTCCACCACCACCACCACCACTCTTCCCTCACCAACAACCACCAGCAGTCACCAATAAGCCTCCTGGGGTGGGGAGGGGAGAGAGTAGACAAGGCGATTAGTAAGTGACAACTGGACAGTGAGTCAAGGAGCAACAAGTGCAGCAGGAGCAAAGCAGCAAGGAGAGCAGCAGTTGACAAGGCAAGTAAGAAGTGACGAGCTGAGAGAAAGAAATCGAGTGGCACAAAGCCGAAGGACGAAGGAGCATGGCAAACAGGGATGAGAAGGTAGAGACACTTAACTGCAGTGCGGTGCAGTGAGGTGCAGATGGGCGGAGCTGAAGCGGGTTGAAGCACGAGGGTGGGTGCAGCAGCTGCAGTCCTCTCAGTGTGCTGCTAGCTGGCCGCTGCTGGCTGGCCGCTGCTCTGGGGGGGGGCGGGGGAGGGGATGGTGGTGGGGGTGGGAAGGGGACGGGAGTGGGAGTGAGTGAGTGGAAACAGTGGAGGCAAATTCAGTGACGCCAGCATGCTGCAAGCGAGGCAGGCATTCAAGTTACGCACGACCAAGGCTGCTGTAGCGCACACAAGGGGAGGGCTAAAGGGACCTGAACCTCACATTACCACACCAAGGGGATGACTGGGGGGGACCTGAACCTCACCTTACCACACCAAAGGGGATGACTGGGGGGGACCTGAACCTCACCTTACCACACCAAAGGGGGGGGCCTTGGGTGCGCCATAGGCAACTAGATGGACGAGCAACAGTGTATGAAGCAATGAAACAGGGAGCATGCAACGTGACCAGCGGAAAGAAAGGTGAAGGCGGAGCTACTGGTAAAGAGATACTCATCTGTTACTTGGGTGCTGGATGGTGAAGCCCAGGAGGACCCTCTTCTGCTGCTTCCCTGCTGCTGCTGTTCCTTCTGCTGCTCCTCTGCCCCACGTTGCTTGAAACCAGCAGGGCACTGAGAGTAAGGGAAGGGAGGGCGAAAGGGAGGAGGATTTGGAAGATTAGTCAAAGGGCAAGTAAGGGGAGTCAGTCGGATCACAAGCAGTCCATTCCAGATGCGAATAAGGGAGGGGAAGCACAGCTGCTGCCGCACACCCAAGGGAAGTGGGGTACCTTTACCTTACCATACCAGGGGTAAAAGCTTTGTACCTACCAAGCGGGTTACCTGAAGTGTGAACCTTACCCAAAAAAAGAAGAGGGAGGGACTCGGGTGTGCTACAGACAGCAAAGCAAGAGCGACGAGTGAGCAAAACAGGAAGCAAGCAAAACAACAAGCGGCAAAACGGCCGAAGGCGAAAACAGGGTGGGTGGTAAAACGATACTCATCTTTTTCTTAGTTGCTGGAGAGTCCAAGAAGACCCAATGCAGCTGCTGCTCCTTCTGGTGCTGCTGCTCCCTCTGCTGCTCCCTCCGCCCCCCACGTCGCTTGACGCCAGCAGGCCACTAAGAGTCAGGAAGGGAAGGGCGAAAGGGAGGGGGAGTTGGGAGATTAGAACCAACAGCAAGGAAAGGGAACCAGTCTAATCCAAAGCAGTCAATTCCAGATGCAAAGACGGGAGGGGAAGCACAGCTGCTGTCGCACACCCAAGGGGACTGGGGTACCTTTACCTTACCATACCAGGGGTAAAAGCTTTGTACCTACCAAGGGGGTTACCTGAAGTCTGAACCCTAAAAAAAGGGGCGGGACTTGGGTGCGCTACAGGCGGCTAGCATGACGAGGCAGTGAAACGGGAAGCAAGCAAAACGACAAGTGGCAAAACGGTTGAAGGCGAAAGAAGGGTGGGTGTTGAAACAACACTTATCTTATTCTTGGCAGCTGGATGGTGAAGCCCATCAGGACCATCTGCTGCTGCTCCCTCTGCTGGTGCTTCCTCTGATGCCTCTGCTGCTCCCTCCGCGCCCCATGTCGCTTGACGTCAGCAGGACACTGAGAGTCAGGGAGAAAAGGGCGGAAGGGAAGCGGAAGAAGGGGGGGGGGGGGAGGGGGGGGAGGGGGGGGTGATTAGAACCAACAGCAAGTAAAGGGAGTCAATCGAATCTTAAGCAGTGTCTTCCATATGAGAATGCAGGAGGGGAAGAACAGCTGTTGTCGCACACCCAAGGGGAGTCGAATACCTTCACCTTACCATACCAGAGGTAAAAGTTATGTACCTACCAACCAAGGGGGTTACCTGAAGCCTGAACCTTCAAAAAAGGGGGAGGGACTTGGGTGTGCTACAGGCAGCAATGCAAGAGCGACGAGAGAGCAATACAGGCAGCAAGCGAAAAGACAAGCGGCAAAACGGTGAAGGGCGAAGGCAGGGTGAGAGGTGAAACGATACTCATCTCCTTTTTCACTTGACGGTTGCTGGAGAGCCCATGGCGAACCGCTGCTGCCTCCGCTGCTGCCCTCGCCTTGCCTGCTGCCTCCTCGCCCCACGTCCCTTGAGAAGTGTTCGCCAGGCAAAGCGATGGTCCTTGCCATCCGCAGGCACTGTGAGTCAGGGAGGGGAGGGCAGGCGAGGGAGGGGCGGGAGGGCGTTAGCATGACGAGCAAGGCGGAGGAGTGCAGCGGAGTGAGTCACATGCAGTCCAGCCCGCGGGAGACGAGTGCGCGTGAGCAGATGCGAACGGAAGCGGGGAGGCATAGCTGCTGTAGCGCACCCAAGGGGAGTGAAGGAGTGAAGGACCTTTACCTTACCGTACCAAGGGAGAAAAAAATCGTACCAGGGGGTTACTTACCTGATCAGCTGAACATTAAAAGGAAAGGGGGAAGGGACTTGGGAGTGCTACAGGCAGCTAGAGAGAGGAGGCAGCGAAGCAGGGAGCATGCGAAGTGACACGCATGGCGCTGCGATGGGCGGAACAGCGGCGAAGGACTGAAGCACGACGAGTGGTGAATTGACTAAGTGACGAAAGGAGGTTTCTTTCTGCGCGGTTGTAGCGAAAGCACGCCCTGAAACTCGTGGGGGAGTGCTGGGTGGGGCTGGAAATGGCGATTCAGATGAACACATAATCCGTTATGGTAAAATTCGAGAACAAGTTGGGGGGGGCGTAGTTGGACAGTGCGTGAATCACAAACAAGAACACAGATTGCACCCCGCACTCCACAGTGTGACTGGTGGATGCGTGGTCCGTGGGTCGGAAAGGCACTACTGTCTCGTCCGCATCGCCTCCATCGCCACACCTCGCCCCGCCCTGCCATCGCCCTGCATGGCCATGCGTCAGACCCCCTTTCTTCCCGCCGTCGCGCAATCGCCATCTCCGTCGCTCAGCAGTCGTCGATCGTCCGGGCGACAAACTTTCGCGTCGTTCCCAGTCGATAAGGCCACCGCCGCGCGCCTCACGCAGTCCCTGGGCTGCGCTCGCCCGGCGCTTGTCCTCCTGCTCGCCGCGGTAATCGGCGCGCTGCTTCTGCTCGTCCGCGGCCCCCACAGGGGCGGGTTCCTCTTTGCGCCGCAATCAAGCGCCGCGGATGACGCCCCGCACCAGGCGCTGCTCGCCGCAGCGTTGGCGGAGCTGAGGCGGGCGCGCGAAGAGGGGCGGGCGGAAGAGGTGGTGGCGGCGCAGGAGGCGGTGTTGGCGCGGCAGCAGGTGCTGCTGCGGCGGTACTGGCGGCAGCTGGCGCGACTTACGGGACAGCGCGGCGGGGAGGTGGCGCAGCAAACAGGCGGAGGGGCCCCAGGCGTGGGGATTGGAGAACAGGGGAAGGCGGAGGTGGGGGGAGGGGAGTTCGTGGGGACGCGGCATGAGGGTTGCGGCAGCGGGGAGTCAGTGCCGCGCGAGCAGGTGGTGGCGGAGGCGGAGAAGCTGGAGTGGCGGCCGCAGGCGGACTCGTACCTGCTAGCGGCGTGTGTGTACGGGCGGATGTCGAACCGCCTGCTGTGCGTGCGCAACTACATCCTGGCCGCCACGCTGCTGCGCCGCACGCTCATCGTGCCCGCGGAGGACCTCTACCGCCCCGCGCGCCGCTGGAACTCGCCCCTCGACGCGCCGCTCAGCCTAGATGTCGTCTTCAACGCGTCGCACCTCAACGCCTGCCTCGGCCGCCGCGTCGCCGTCACGCTGCGCGAATACCTGCGCGCCGCCAACGCCACGCGCCTCGACGTCGACCGCTTCGTCTGCCGGGCGGACCGCTGCGCCTTCCAGCGCGGCCGCCCGTCCCACCCCGCCATCCGCTTCACGTCGCGGCGCCAGGCGGGGCTGGAGGCGAACGTGACGCGCCGCACCTTCACGGACGCGTACGGCGGCGCGGGCGGGCGCGTGCTGTGCGTGGGCGATCTGTACGAGTCGCACGCGCGCTTCCTCGACCCGCCGCCCGGCTTCACCTCCAGCCTCGCCACCGCCTGGGCCATGCCCTCCCTTGCACACCCCCCTGCCGTCGCGGGCGCGCGCGATGCAGTCGGGGGGCTGGCAGGCGGAGGGGGGTCGCAGTTAGGGGCGGCAGGGATTGGCATGGAGCAGCGGTGCCGGTCGCTGGTGTGGCCGTGTGACGCGGTGGTGCAGGCAGCAGAGGGGTTCGTGCGCGAGGTGATTGGAGAGGCGTTTGCAGCGCTGCACCTGAGGCGGGACGACATGTTCCTGCACTGCGTGGGGCAGGGCAAGTGCCCGTACTGGGCGCAGCGCCAGGCGGGCGAGTGCGTGCGGGAGAAGCTGCTGGGGGGGGCGTTTGACGCCGCCAGTGCCCGGCATGCACGGCAGGGGGGAGGGGCGGCGTGGGCAGGGCGAGGGGCCATGGGCGCATTTCCCGGGCGGCCATTGCTGTTCCTGGCGTCAGACACTTCAGACTCGGACCTTGCTGTGTTCCTCTCCGCCCTGCAAGGCACCCCCCTGCTGCCACACGCCAACACCACCGCTGCATCTCCCTCTGGCAGCAGCCTGAACCCACCCACACCAGCCTCGCTAGCTGGCCTGGATTCACCCGAGGCAGTGGTGGTGGTTCGGCTGCCGAGCCTGGAGGGCAAGATGTGGGCGGAGAGGCTGAACCGGGAGGGGCTGGCAGGGGACGCGGTGGCGGTGGCGGCGGTGGAGAAGGTGGTGTGCGCCCTGAGCCGCCTCTTCCTCACCACACCGGGCTCCACCTTCTCCCACCACATCATGCACCTCCGTACCGCCCTCCACACCGCCTCCTGCCATGATGGGGGCTTCTGCCGCGGCCTTGCAGACCCCGAGCCCGTCTGACCTGACTCACCCCACATGGGCTCACTGACACGTGGGATCAACCCCTGGTGGCCTCACTTTGCTGCTGTGTGGACCTGGAGCAGTATTTGGCGATGTGGCTTACCGGCTGCTAGGCGCCCTCTGTAATTATTCATTGTGCTAATAAGATGTAATATGTACAGGGCTTTAAGGATTGTGAAGGTCCATATGCTTGTAAACGATGAGTACCATGCTCTCCACATGAGAGTTCCTGGCACTGCCTGCTACGACAGGCAGATGCTTGCTTGCACCCCTCCATCATGTGACATCACCGCCTCTATGCATAATCGCTCCCGATCCACGCCGCAGCCACCAAAACGCCTCACAGTACCTTCTTCACATCTCCTATTCCCTACTCACTCCCACCCTCACCCCTGCCTCTGTCTCCACGCTGCCCCCCTGCGAGCCCAGCAGCAGCGGGGGCAGCAGCAGCACGAGCAGGAGGGGCAGGTACGCAGCGATGAAGGGGGGCAGGACGGCGGAGCGGGCGGCAGCAGCGAGGGCAGCGGAGAGCAGGTGAAAGGCGGCAGCAAGAGGCAGCCCCAGCTGGAAGGGCGCCCCTCTGCTGCCCGCGCGCTGGCCCCCCATCCCAATGAACCGCTTGCTGGCAGGGGCCGCTGTCACCAGCACTGCCACCGCCCCCAGCTGTGGGGGAGAGAAGCGTGGGGTGGGAAAGAGGGGTGGGGATGAGATGGAGGAGTGGCGTGAGCGAGAGATGGAGAGGAATGGACCACGGACTACTATGATGCATGCAGGCTTGCACCATGCACGGCTCACCACCACACATGCATGCCCCTCCCACCATGCATTCCTCACCACAGCATACGCCACACAGGAGGCACAGCTGGCATCGCGCAGCACCAAGTCACTCTCCGCCTCCGCCACCCTCCTCCTCTGCTCCGCCACCCGCCTCCTCTGCTCCCCCACCCGCCTGCGCTGCTCCCTCACCGCCCGCTCGTCCCTTCCCCACCACCTTGGCCCCTTGCGGGGTGCCTGGCGCTGCACCCATGCGAGCTGCGCGCGCAGGTGCCTGGTGCGCGCTGTGAGGAGGCTGCGGGGGAGACAGGCGGGCGGCAGGGCGGCGTGGGCGGCGAGGGGCGAGGAGGAGGGCAGCGCAGAGGCGAGTGGCACGTCTAGTGACTCCAGCTGGGGGGGGAAGGATGGGAGGGGTGGTAGGCGGACGGGGTAGGGACAGGAAGTCAGTGGTGTATGATGTGAAGCAGGAAACGTACAGCCGAGAGCAGCAGCATGTGGAAGTATTCAGCACTTGGCTTTCTGGAAAGAGAGCAACACAGCAGGCAAGAAAGTTTGACACATGGGTGTGAGGAGTGGCACACAGGTGAGATAGGTATGGATGGTGATGGCATGAGAGCACACATGGGGTCAGGAGTGAGTGATAGTGAGAGGCAGAGAAAAGAGCACCTGCAGCAGAGAGAAGGAGGCCGGTGCTGCAGTGGGGCCATGAGAGGCTGGTGTGGTGGAGAGCGGTTTAGCAGGTGGCTGCGGCGATGGTGGTGCCATGGAGTGGGAGGTGGAAGGCAGGCAGTCAGGCGAGGCGAGCGGCAGCAGGCAGCAGTTGAGGAGGCGCCACGTGCGCGAGTGTGGCTGCCACTCACACCGCTCCGCTGCCACCACCTGCTGGCACCGCACGGCAGAGAGGGCAGGCGCTGACACATAGCCGGACTTGTGGTCCACTCATCTCCATGCCAACTCGTGTGTGACACTTCATTTTCCAGTCATGTTAGGGTCGAAAGAATTGGAGACAGGGAGGCGGAGAGACAGAGAGACAAGCCGGGGAAGAGGGAAGGAGGACTCACGGCCTGCACGTGCCCCTGAGGGGCGAGGTGCAGCAGCATGACACGCCGCATGGCACCGCCCCCCACCTCCCCCGCATACCACACCCGCCACAGCCCCGCCCCCCCTCCCCCTCCCTCGCCCCCCTTGCCTGCTGCCGCCGCTGCCCCCCCTGCACTGCCAGCGAGAGGAGAGGCGATGGTGGTGTGTGGTGAGGGGGGGTGAAGATGGGCGAGGAGGAGTGCGAGGGGGTCATGGTGGTGCTGCGCCTGGTGGGGGGAGAGTGGAGGGGAGAGTGAGCAGGCGATGAGTGAGTGAGAGGGGCAGCAGGGTGGGAGTGAGGTGTGAGGGTGCACTCGGTCACTGCTAGTACCACCTTACATGGCATGCATGGCACTGCATTACACCACATGACACTGCATGGCATGGCACCACATGGTAGCACATACATGCACATGCGCACCATGCTCCCCCCCCCCCCCATCACATACATGCGCACCATGCTCCCCCCCCCCATCACATACATGCGCACCATATTCGCGCAGCAAGACATGCTGCTGGGATGGCAGCGATGCCATGTCCGATGTCACTGCCGCCTCCACCATGCGCTGCGCCCTGCCATGCCATTCCATGCATAACAAATAGCAAGTCCATGATTGAATGTCCTTGAATAGGGACAGAATGCAGCAGTGCACACATAGCATCACATGGCAACGCATGGCATGGCGTGCTATGGCAGAGTGGAGTCACCTGCTCATGGCATGCGAGCATGAGCACGCCTGCCCCCACGCCCACACACACTGGCGCGCGCAGCAGCCTGCCCCACGCCACTCCCCCCGCCGCCATGCCCGCCAGCTCGCTCTGCGCCTGGGGGCACTCGGGGGGCATCGGGGGGCAGTCCGGGGGAATTTGGAGGGCAGACAGGAAGAGGGGCAGAGAGGGCGACAAGGTGGGTTGCAGTTGAGGGACTCAGCCCCGCGCCACCTGCGAGCGACGCTGCAGGGCGAGGGGTAGGGATGCGGATGCAAGGGGTAGGCGCGTATGTGGGCGCAAGTGGGGGAGGGAATTGTGTGGGCGCAAAGGGGCGGGGGGCGCACCAGGAAGTGGGAGAAGGCGAAGAGGGAGGCGGCGAGGCAGGCGGGGGGGAGCGCGAGCGCGAGGAAGCGCGGGAGGTGGTGCAGCGCGACCAGCAGCGCCAGGCGGAGCGGCGCGCCCGTGTTGGCCGCCACGCGCGCCACCTCCGCCAGCGACCCCAGCGCCACGCCCACGCTCGCCGCCACGCCCGCCGCCACCGCGAAGGGGCGCGCCATGCTGCGCGCGAGGTACCCGTCCAGCACGCCCCACCGCCACCGCCGCCCCCGCATGGCCCACTTCCGCGCCAGTTGCGCCCACAGCTTCCGCCATTCGCGCGGGCCTTGCGGTGTCGAGGGCGGAGCGGCGGTGGAAGGGACGGAATCAGCGGGAAGAGCAGCGGGCGGGCGAGGGAATGCGCGGGACGCGCGTGGCGCGAGCAGACGAATTGGGAAGGGCGGACGACGAGGGGTAGGACAGGAGAAGGGGGGGCTAATGCGGAGGGCGGGTGTAAGGGCGGGGTTAGAGGGGCGTGTGGGAGGAGAAGGCGAGCGACGGACAGGCGAGGCGAGGCGGATGGCGATGGCGATGGCGGAAGGCGAAAGAGACTCCGCCATACTATCAAAGATGGCGCGGAGATTAAAGCGAGGGGCACTGTGAACGTTGATATCAGCACTATAGTGCATTACGGTTACGAGGACAAGTTGTGTATAGGAACCACAAGTTCTCTTATCATCTCTTATATAATGCATAAGTACATGCGAAACCCAAGGAAATGATAAGCCGTTCAGGTGCTGCATCCCATGATTCTGAAAGGCGATCACGAGGGCAGGGAGCGCTTGGTCCTCTTCCTAACCACACTCTCCACGAGCTGCCTCACCTCCTCCTGCTGCTCGCCACTGCGACACGCCGCCAGCATCACTCGCACCGCCCTCGCATCCCAACGCACCCCCGCTGCCACCATCTTCCTAAACACACTCATGCACTTTCTCAGAAGCTTCTTCTCCGCGTACCCGCCCATGAGTGTGGTCCACGTGGCAGCATCAGGGGGCACGCCGCCCGCCCGCATGTCATCCATGAGCCTCTCAGCGCCCGCCATGTCAGCAGCACGCACGAGCACGGCGAGCACGGTGTTGTACGAGCTCACATGCCATGCCGCCCCCTCCACCCCGTGCATGCGCTCCAGCACTCGCTGCATGGCTGCCCTGTCCCCCGCGTGCCCATGCGCCCCCGCCAGGCAGTTGAGCATTGTCCTGTCCACCCGCCCCCATGCCCTCCCTCCACCACCCCTCCCACTCCCTCTCCCACGTCTCCTCTCTTCCCCCGCATCGTCCCTCCCCTCCCCCTCCTGCGTGCGCCCCCTCTCCCCTTCCCCCCACCCGCGCAGCAGCGCCAGGTGTGCCTGCACTTTCTCCGGCAGCCCTGCGCGCTCGTACGCGCGCAGCAGCTCGTGCTGCCACCGCACCGGGGGGGGTGTGCCTGCCGCTGCTAGCGATGCATACACCTCCTCCGCCTCTGATGGGGGAAGGGGAAGGGAGGGGGGGGGTGGGTGGAACGAGGCACGGTGTGGGTGGTGAGAAGGAAGGCAGATGTGGGGCTGAAAGGAGGACGAGTGCAGCCATTTCATGCGTTACATGACATTCATTCTCTGCTCCTTCATACGCATGCATAGTGCACTCTCTGCTGCTGCATGCCCAGTACCACACTGCTTCCCTTTACAGTTTCCCCACTCCACTCCCCACCCCACCAGTTTCCTTCCTCACCTCCCTTCGTCGCCCTCCCCTCTCCTCATCCCCCCTCCCCCCTCTCACCTGTCCACAGTCCCTGCCGTGCCAGGGCGGCCAGCAGCGGGGTGACACAGGAGGGCGGAGGGGCGGCACCAATGGTGCGCTGCATCGCCTCCAGCACTCCCCGCGCCCGCTCCACCTCGCCCGCCGTGCTGGGGGGTTGGCGTTGGGGGAGGGGGGGAAGGGGGGAGGGGAGGGAAGGGAGAGGTTGAAGGGCACGGGCGGAGGAATGGGGTGAGGGGAAGAGGCTGTTGTGGGCCGCGTGGAGAGGGCGAGGGGCGTGAGGGAGTGTCTCGTGCACACATGTCAACCCTCACACATGTCCACCCTCACACATGTCAACCCTCACACATGTCCACCCTCACACATGTCCACCCTCACACATGTCAACCCTCACACATGTCCACCCTCACACATGTCCACCCTCACACCTTCTCTGTGCCGCAGGTCGCCACGCCCTCCGCCCAGCAGCCCAGCAGCCCAGCAGCCCAGCAGCCTAGCAGCCCAGCAGACTGGCAGTCACAGGGTCGCGCCACAGCATGAGGCTGAGCGTCCTCACGCTGCCGTGTGTCTCACTCACGAGAGGGCGTGCAGGAGAGCAGTGGTGGCATGCAGGTCAGGGCGCAGCCCCATGAGGGCGATGCTGTCGTACGCGCGCTGTGCCTCCCGCCACTGCCCCACGCGTGCATGCGCCGCTATCAGCGCCGTGAAGCACGGCACCGTGGGCAGCACGGCCGCCCCGTGCAGCCCTGCAAACACCTCCTCTGCGTGCTGGGGCAGGCCCGCCTGGGAGGGAGGAGCGTCGAGACAAGGAGAAAGAGCAAGAGAGTGAGTGGGTGTGATTGGGTGGGCGGCAACGAAAGCGAGGGGCCGAGCAGCAGGGAAAGAGCGTGTCACAGGCATGACTAGCTGCATGCCATGCTACATGCGGTGCTCGCATCACCTTGCCATAGGCGTGCATGAGCAGCGCGTAGGAGGCGGCGGTGGGGCGCACGCCCTCCCCCCGCATGGCGCGCATGAGCCCCTCCGCGCCCTCCACGTCCCCCGCCCTCCCCCTCACCTCCACCATCGTGTTGTACGTCACCAGACCTGGGGACGGGGGCAGGGCGCAGGGGGCAGGGGACAGAAGAGGGCAGAGGGCAGGACAGGCGATGAGGAGAGCATTGATGATGGAAACAGAAGGGGGTTGAGGAGGGAGGGAGGGAGGGAGGGAGGGGAGGTGGCACGGCTGATTGAGCATTGCTGTGCTGCCCGCCACTGGCCTGGCTGCTCCCGCTTCCCGTCAAACACGAGAACTACATTTCGCCGCCCACCCACTCATTGTGGCGATGGCAGCACTCACTGGGGCGGCAGCACTCACTGGGGCGGCAGCACTCACTGGGGCGGTAGCCGCGGCGAAGCATCTCCTGGAAGAGCTCTTCAGCGGGCGGCAGCAGGCCCTGACGACACAGCCCGCCCAGCACGACGTTGAATGAGGCCTCGCTGGGCACACACACGCCCACTCCCTCCTCCACCCACATCTCCACCTCCTCCTCCCCCACTTCCCCCCTTTCCCCCTCCTCTACTTCCCATTCCTCCCCGTCCCCCTCCTCCTCCTCCCTCCCCTTTCCCCGCGGCCCTCTACCCTCTCTTCCCCTTGCTCCCTCTCCTTCCTCCCCTGCATCTCTCTCTCTTCCCCCCGCTGCCCTCTCCCGTCCGCGCGTCTGTGGGAGGGAGAAGCGCACGCGCCCCTGCTGCATGAGGCGGAAGACGCGCAGAGCGGTGGGGGCGGCGCCTGAGCGCGCGTAGGCGTCCATGAGCAGATTGTACCCCGACACATCCGCGCGCCACCCCTCTCGCGCCACCACCCACTCGTACACCTGTTGGGAGGGGAGAAGTGGCGGAGAGAGGGGTTCCGAGAAGGGAATGGGATGGGGGGCATGTTTTTGGTGGAAGGCAAGAAAAGAAAGGTGAGGCGGGTGGACGGGTGGGTTGGGGACGTGTGAGGGGAACAGTTGACTGAAGAAACGGGGAGATGGAAGGGTAGGGTCACCACCACATGCCGGCTTACATGCGCCACCACGTGCCACTCCTCCCTGCGCCTCAGCTCGCGCAGCACCGCCGCCACATCCTCCTCCGCGCCCTTCCGCCCTCCGCCTCCCCCTCCTCCCGCGCTAGCCGCCTCCAGCGCCGCCCATCTTTGTCGGCGCAGCTTCTGCTGGCGCAGCTGGCGCAGCAGCGCGGACGCGGACGGGCTCAGCACGGGCGGAAGCCGCACGGGGGGCTGGTCGCTGCGCCGCCACTTGCTGCCTGGGGAAAGGGGTTCGGGGGTTTGGGGGTGATTTGGGGGTTGGGGTCTGGACGAGAAAGGCATGGGGGTGATGGGCACGGGGGCATGCGCGCGGAACACTTTCTTCCTGCGCATTTCCTTTTCCGCCATTGCAAGCGCCCGTTGCGCGCGCTACTCGCCTCAAATCTCTCCTTCCCGTCCCCCCACCCATCGCGTCATTCCGCCTCCGCCCTTCCGCCTCCCACCTGCTAGAGCCACCACGGGGGCCGCGCGCCCTTGGCGTTGACTACTGGTGCCGCGGAGAGCGATCGGCGGAGGTCCGCTGAGCGGCATTCCGGGGCGCAGCGTTTGGCGCTTGGGGGAGAGCAGTGAGCGGCGGGGCATAGGCGCAGCACTCAGCTTTCCGCGCAGCCCGCCATCATCTGCGGGT
Organism: Closterium sp. Naga37s-1; assembly: GCA_947471745.1. NCBI lineage: Eukaryota > Viridiplantae > Streptophyta > Zygnematophyceae > Desmidiales > Closteriaceae > Closterium > Closterium sp. Naga37s-1. The sequence goes on along the minus strand of CANJKZ010000096.1, from coordinate 271,233 downwards.
GGCCATTTCAAGCGCCGAATGGCGGACTCCTGGGTGCTGTTCCGCGCGCCCGCGCCAGCATCCCATAGAGCCTCGCGCCCGCCGACTGCACATGCGCGCAGGCGGGCGGAGGCCGACATGGGCGCGGAGGGTGAGAGACGAAGAGGAGCGGTGTAGGGAGAGAGTGGGAAGCCTGGCACGTGCTGGGGGGTGGAGGCGAGGCGAGGCTTGTTTGTATGGTGCAATTGGCAGGTGTGCGAGCCATGCGATGATTGTTGGTGGGACAGTGGAGGCAATTGCCAACCATTTGGGTGATCAGAGCCAGTTGGTGTACAAAATTGACGCGAGTACGGTTGAGAGAGGTGCCTTGCAGATCCAACCATTTCATTGCCAACAGGAGAATCCATTCTTTCAATAAGCCATCTAAAGCACAATGAGTCACCTAAAGCTCCTACAACGAGCGGCGGCGGATTCGACAGTCCTAGCTAGCAGCATGGCAATGCAATCAAATAATAACAGCAAGCGCTCGTCCCTGCCCCACCCGGGATAGCAATCCCATGCGCGATGCAGCTGCTGTGCCCGTCTCGCCCGCTCCCGTGCTGCCGGTCCATGCGAGGCTGGGAGTGCGAGGCGAGGGGCGTGCTTGTGAGGCCCGGGAGGGCAGTGCGAGCAGCCGGGGCGGGTGTGGGCGCCGTGACAGCATGGCACTGCCCGCACATGGGGGCCTGTAAGCGGTGCTGCCAGCCTGCACCCGCCGCAGTGCCGGCCCCACACACACACGCACGGTGTGCTTGCAGCGGGCAGAGGTGGGAGAGGGGCGCGAGAGAAGCGTAGCGAGGGAGAAGGGGAGGGCAAGAAGAGGAGCGCGGTGTGGTGCGACAGCTGCAGCCCAGGTGAGAGCGGAGAGGGGGGCGTGGGGCGAATGGCAGTGCTGCCACGCCTGGCGGTGTGGGCGTGGCAGGGGGAGGGGGGAGCGCAGGTGGAGAGCAGCAGCGGCGCAGGGCAGCAGGGCGGCTGACGGGGACCTCTGGGCCTCTGACTGGGTGGCTCCTGCACCAGTTGCCACCTCCCCTTGTGGCACAGGGAGGGACTGTGGTCTTTGCCATATGCGAGTCTTACTGCCTCTTCCGCTGCCCCTCGCACTGCCGCTCGGCCCCCTAGACTCCCTGCCATTCACCATGCCTGATCTGACGCTGCCACCCCTATCGCCCCCTCCAACCCTAACTGCCGCCTTCCCCTCGGCTTCTGCCTGCTGTGCTGCTGCACTGCTGCTGCCCTCGCCCTCCTGCCCTGCACCTTCAACCCTGCTGTTGCTCTCCACGCCAAACCTCTCACCACCACCGCTGCTGCTCTCACCATCACTCTCATCACTGCCTCTCATGCTCTCACTGCTGCTGCTGCCATGACTCGCCCCATTGCCAGTCTGCCCAACACTGCCATCTCCCAAGCCCGCCCTGCTCCCGCCCCCCGCCCCTCTGATCCTATCTCCCCCTGTCCCACCCCCTTCCGCCCGCACCCGCCTGCCCCTCTCCTCGCGCTTGCTCAGCTTCCGCGCCCCCCCGCCCTGCGCGCCACACTTGTCGCGCTTCTCCGCGGCGATGCGCTGGGCGTCGCGCCACAGCCCCACGGACTGCCACGCCAGGCTCGTCTGCTCGTAGCACCGCGCGTCCAGCCGCCCCCCCTCCGCCTCCATCAGCCGCAGCACGGCCTCCGCGCGGTGGGGCAGGCGCGCCTCACAGAAGCCCCAGATGAGCGTGCGGAACGTGAACGCGTTGGGGCGCACGCCCGCGCCCACCATGCGCTCGTACACAGCCATGGCGGAGTCCATGCGCGCGCCCATGCTACAGTACGCGCCCATCACCGTCGTGTAAGTCACCACGTTCGGCGCCAACCCATGCTGCTCGCGCATCTCGTCCAGCAGCCGCTCGGCGGCGTCCCCCTGGCGCGCGCGCAGGTACCCCTTGGCGAGCACCGAGAACGCCTCCACGTCCGGCGCCAGCCCCGCCGCCATGGCCTCCTGCAGTACGGCGCGCGCGCGGTCGGGTCGCGCCGCGGTGCTCCAGGCGTTCATGAGCGTGCAGTACGACGCCAGGTCGGGGGGCACGCCCGCCAACCGCATCTTCTGCAGCACCTGCCGGGCCCAGCGCCGTGGGGGGTTGTGGGGGGGACGGCGGTGAGTGGGGAGAAATGCGGGGAATGGTGGTGAGTGGGGCGCTGTGCGTGAGGGGAACATGGGTGGAAGTGAGGAGTGGCAAAGCCAGCAGCTCACAGCACTCGGGATGCTGCGAGATCTAAGATTCGTGCTTCAGTCTAGCACATATCTGTTCCTTCGTCTCTTTGGTCGTTCCTTCTTTCCCCCGCTTTTTCACTCTCTGCTTGATCCGCCTCTCCTATTTTCTAGCTGCTCGCTCCTTCTTCTCCCGCCACACCCCTCGCGCCGCACGTTCTTCCGGCTCTTCGCCCGTCGATGACTAATCAAGCGCGCATGGCACATATCCGACCCCCTCACCCGCTCCTTCTCCTCACGCCCGATCCATCTCCTCACGCCCGTTCCTTCTAATCAACCACTCCTGCAACTCCGCCAACCATCTCTGCAGTCGCATTCCTCTCCCAATTCACCCGCCCTCACCTGCTGTCACCCGTCCCTCGGAACCGTCTCCCTCTCCCAGTTCGCCCGCTGCAAGGCAAGGAGCTCACCTGCGCGGCGGGGAGCGGCTGGCCGGCCTGGCAGTACCCCTTCACGATGGTGTTGAAGATCGTCGCGTTCGGCGCCACGTCCCACTCGCGCATGCGCTCCGCAACCACCTCCGCGTCCGCCATGCGCCCCACGTCGCACAGCGCGCGCACCATCATGCCGAACGTGCGCGCGTTGGGGCGCACGAGCGCGTTCACCATTTCGCGCAGCACGCGCTCGCAGTCGTTGGGGCGCCCCAGCCGCCCGTACGCCTTCATCAGCGTGTTGTACGACACCGCGTCCGGCGCCACGCCCGCTGCGCGCATCTCGCGCAGCACCGCGCGCGCCTGCTCCACGTCCCCGCGCTCGCACCACGCGTTCAGCAACATGTTGTACGTCCGCAACTCGCCGCCCTTCCCCTCCCCCCCCGCCCCTCCCCGTCCCCCGCAGCTTCTCCCGCGACCAGCTCCGCCCGCCCTTGCGCCGCCCTGCCGCTGCCCCCGCGCGTCCCACCATCATCTCCGCGACTTTCGCGGCGTCTTCCGGGCGCTTGGCGGCGCCGAAGCCTTTGATGAGCGTGTTGTACGTGCTGGCCGTCGGCTCCCACCCGTTGAAGCGCATGCGCCGCAGCACGGTCAGCGCCTCGTCCACGCGCGCGCGCGAGCAGAAGGCGTTCACCACGGCGTTGTAGCACACCGGGTCCGCCGCCACCCCCGCCGCTTCCATCTCCGCCAACACCGCTTCCGCCTTTTCTGGCTCCCCCAGCGTCGCGTGCGTCGCAATCACCTGCGAAAACGCCTCCAGCGGCGGGCGATGGCCGGCGCGCTGCAAACCGTCGATTGCAGCCTGCATGCCGGCGACGTCAGCCGTCGCACGGCAAGATGTGATGCGGTTCAAAGCGGTGGCGACGTCCGGGCACGCCAAGGGGCGCTTACCCTTCTCCTTGGCGGAGCAGTGCGCGCAGCGAGCGGCTGGCGGAGGGGCATCGCAGAGCCACGAGGGATGCGCGGAGCTGCCGCACTGCAAGCAGCGGAACTGGCGGGAATAGCAGACACAAGGGGGATGGGGGGGAATGGGGGATACAGGACCTTGGATCAGCGAGGCCAGTGCGAGCTAGCTAGGGCGGGTGGACGCACGAGTCTGAGAAGGTGTGATGGGGGAATTGGGCATAGGCAGAGGAGAGATTTGCGGCGAACCTTGGCTGATTGGGTGGTGGCAGAAATCGAGGCGGGCGGGGATGCGTCGTCCGCCGCACTGCCGATGTCCAGCAGTCCCTCCGCCCACCGCTCGTCGTCGCTCCTCACGTCACTGTCGCTCCACGCGTCGACGTCGCTTCTCGCGCCGCCGTCGCTCCTCGCGCCGTCGTCCGACTCGAAGCCGTCCGGCAGCGACGGACGCGACGGCCGCGGCAGGGACGCATCGCGAGGCGGTCTCTTGAAGCGCGCCGATTCCTGGGCGAGCGGAGGCATGGTGGGCAGGGAGGTACGACGGTCAGCGACGCACCAGTTGACGCACGTGATGCAGCAGCATGGCAGCTGCGGATTGCGAATTCGTCAAGCCGTGGTCGCCATGACTAGAGACTTCTGCTTGCAATGCGGTGATCAGCAAATGACAGTGTGCTGTGCCTAATCAGTAGAGCAGACAGTGGACGAGACGAGTGAAAGTGTTCCGATGCGTTGCGACAGTATCGAGGGTGGCGGGTGGGACCTTCTCGAGGGACAGCAGGGAAATTATCCCGAGATTGGACCTCGAGCCAGGTTGACGTGGCCGATGGCACACCTCATTTGCCTCTACACGTCGGACAAGAAATCAGCGATCCAATCAGCGTCGTTGAACGCCCAAGTTCCAGCGTGCGTGCACCACCTGGGACCAGACAAGTGCAGCGGAAATCAAAACTCAGCCTACAGTCAGACTCTTTACGACGCTAACACGAATTTGTAGTACAGTGCAATGTCAAGTACAGGCTAAATTCCGCATTCCGACTCCACCCATTGCTAATTAATGCTTTCCATTATCGAAGGCCATAATCAGCGTACATTCTCGAGGTCATGGCTGCCCGCCGCCTTCTCCCCCTTACACTCCGCCGAGTGCGCGGATTGCCCAACCCAGTGCTGTCGCCAGCCTCCGCCGCTCCATCGCCGCTTCCGCCTCTCTCCGCGTGCGCCGCCCCCGCCGACCGCACGATCCACACGGCACTTTCTTCCGGATCACCCGCCACGCCTCCGCCCACCCTCTCCGCTAATGAAGCCACCGCGCATGGCGCACACCCCGCGCCTACCTCTCCCCACGCGCACCCCCTTTCCGCCTTCTCGCAGCCTCTCCGATTCGTTCACGCCGCGACCACATTCGCCTCGTCCCCGCATTCCCCGGAAGGGACGGTGCCACCTGGCAGTACCACGTCAGCAGCCGCCGGCGACGGTTGGCACGAAGCCACGTCAACTGCGCGCGAGTCGACGGCAGGCGGCGGGGTGTCGGACGGCAAAGCAGGGGGCGGCGGAGCGAGATGGGCGCAGGCCCGTGCGCCAGAGTGGGAGGAGCGCGTGTATGCGCGCGGCGTGCGCGGATACAACAACGTGCTGCAGCACCTGGCGGACACTAACAGGTGCGCGGGTGGCGCGGACGTGGGGGGGGATGGGGTGGGGAACGGGGGAGATGGGGTGGGTGGGAGGGGGGTGTGATGGGGAGGGCATGCGGAAGGGTCGTGCAGAAGGAATAACAAGACAAGACTCCCTTACTTGGCATGGCACGGCATGCCATCGCTCCTTGGTGTCAGCTCAACCCCTAGCTAGCTCCTCACCCAGCCCACCCACCCCCTGCCAATTCAATACAATCACCTGCATGCCTGCCACGTGGCACCATCTGCATCACTCAGGGCGCACCTGCTGCGCGACGTGTGGAGCGACATGCAGAGTGACGGCGTGGCGCCCGACCGCACCTCCTTCCACCTCGCCACCGCCGCCGCCATGAAGGCCGGCCGCCTGCACGACGTGCTCTTCTTCTTCAATCACATGAAGACACGTGGCATGGCGCTTGACGTAAGCATCGTGTGCTGCCTGCTTTCCCCCGCCCCTTTCCCCCCCGTCTCTGCTCAGCGTGCGTCCACCCCCGGAGGTGGTTACCTCCACACATTCCTTGCTTGTGGCCCATCCCCCTTCCCTACCTTCACCCATCCCTCCCATCCCCATACCCCATGCTCCATGCGTGTCCCATGCCCCGCACCCCATGCCCCATGCCCTGCACGCCATGCCCCATGCATGCGTCACACGGCTGGCATGCATCAGGTGGTGATGCACAACATGGTCATCAGCGCCTGTGCCATCTGCCTGCATGTCGACCTCGCCTTCAAGGTGCCTCCCGCCCCCCCCTGCACCTACCGCCCCCACCTGCACCTACCGGCCCCCCCTGCACCTACCGGCCCCCCCTGCACCTACCGGCCCCCCCCTGCACCTACTGGCCCACTCCTGCTCCTACCAGCCTCCCCCTGCACTGCTGCCTGCCTGCATCGCCAATGCCATGTTGATTGCACCGGATGGGCACCTGCACCGGATGGGCACCTGCTCTGCTTCACTTCCACCGTGCGTTCCATACCCCTCCATGCTTCCTCACACAACGTGGCATGGCACGGCACGGCATGGCAGGTGGCGGAGGGCATGAGGAGGGAGGGCATGAGGAGGGAGGGCATGAGGAGGGCGGGCATGAGGAGGGAGGGCATGAGGAGGGCGGGCATGAGGAGGGCGGGCATGAGGAGGGCGGGCATGAGGAGGGAGGGCATGAGGAGGGCGGGCATGAGGAGGGAGGGCATGAGGAGGGCGGGCATGAGGAGGGCGGGCATGAGGAGGGCGGGCATGAGGAGGGCGGGCATGAGGAGGGCGGGCATGAGGAGGGCGGGCATGAGGAGGGCGGGCATGAGGAGGGCGGGCATGAGGAGGGCGGGCATGAGGAGGGCGGGCATGAGGAGGGCGGGCATGAGGAGGGCGGGCATGAGGAGGGCGGGCATGAGGAGGGAGGGCATGAGGAGGGCGGGCATGAGGAGGGCGGGCATGAGGAGGGCGGGCATGAGGAGGGAGGGCATGAGGAGGGCGGGCATGAGGAGGGAGGGCATGAGGAGGGCGGGCATGAGGAGGGCGGGCATGAGGAGGGCGGGCATGAGGAGGGCGGGCATGAGGAGGGCGGGCATGAGGAGGGCGGGCATGAGGAGGGCGGGCATGAGGAGGGCGGGCATGAGGAGGGCGGGCATGAGGAGGGCGGGCATGAGGAGGGAGGGCATGAGGAGGGCGGGCATGAGGAGGGCGGGCATGAGGAGGGCGGGCATGAGGAGGGAGGGCATGAGGAGGGAGGGCATGAGGAGGGCGGGCATGAGGAGGGAGGGCATGAGGAGGGCGGGCATGAGGAGGGAGGGCATGAGGAGGGAGGGCATGAGGAGGGCGGGCATGAGGAGGGCGGGCATGAGGAGGGAGGGCATGAGGAGGGAGGGCATGAGGAGGGCGGGCATGAGGAGGGCGGGCATGAGGAGGGAGGGCATGAGGAGGGAGGGCATGAGGAGGGCGGGCATGAGGAGGGAGGGCATGAGGAGGGCGGGCATGAGGAGGGAGGGCATGAGGAGGGAGGGCATGAGGAGGGCGGGCATGAGGAGGGCGGGCATGAGGAGGGAGGGCATGAGGAGGGCGGGCATGAGGAGGGCGGGCATGAGGAGGGCGGGCATGAGGAGGGCGGGCATGGAGTTCCATCAGCGCACATACACCGCACTGCTCAATGCCGCCGCCAACACCGGCCGCATCGCCCTCGCGTGAGCCCACCTCCCCTTCACCCTTCCACCAATCGTGCACCCCCACTCCTCTCACTTCCACCCCTGCTGCTGCTCATGTGCCCTTCCCTTGGCAGCCCTGCCCTGCCCTGCCTTCCTCTACCCTGCCTTCCTCTACCCTGCATGCATCCGCCTCTCTCTCCCATTCCAGCACGTCAAACTCCTCCCTGCCCCCGCTTCCTCCCAACCTCGTTGTGCTGCCTTCCTCAACCCCCTGCCCTCCCCCCCACCGGGACGTGTGTGGGAGCAGGGAGGCGGTGGTGCGGGAGATGGAGGCGGGGGGCAGGCAGCGCACGCGCCTCACACTGGCGGCGCTCATCACGGCCCACGCCAACCACCTCCCGCTGCTGCCCCGCTGCAAACCCAAGGTCCCACCTGCTCCTGCTTGCACTGCCACGGCAGCACAGCAGCTGACCCATGTTACTGCCGCGCCGCGCATCTCTCCTCTCATCCTTCCCCATGCTCTTTCCTCTTGTATACCGTTCCCTCTCCCCCTCACCACTGCCATTCCATCCCCCCACCCCTCTCCCTCTTGCAAGCCATCCTTCTCCCCCTCGCCTGCCCCACGCCATCCCCCTCCCCATCCCCCTCCCCATCCCCCTCCCCATCCCCCTCCCCATCCCCCTCCCCCATCTCTCCGCCCCCCAGGTGCTGGCGCTGCTGAATGAGGCGCGCGCCCTGCCCTCTGAGGAGCCGCCAGTGCAGGGGGGAGGAGAGGGGGAAGGGGAGGGGGGAGAGGAGGGGGGGGAGGAGTTGGGAGGAGGAGGGGGAGAGGAAGGGGTGGATGAGGGGGATCAGGCGGCGTTAGCAGGGGGAGGAGCGGCAAGAGCAGAAGCAGCTGCCATGCAGGGTGGCGGCACGGTGCAGGGCGGCACGTTGCGGCATTACATGGCAGCGCTGACGGCTATGGAGACGCTCAGAGACCCGCAGGTGAGGCCGGGGGGGGAGGGAGAGAAGGGGGGAGGCAGATGGGGGGAGAGGCAGGGGGGGGGGTAAGGCAGGCGGGGAATTTGAGGCGAGGGAAGGCGGGCGCAGGTGAGGGTGGAGAGCGGGACCAGTCCGCTCGGTGTGACATACCTCCCTCTCCCCTCGCCCCTCCCTCTGGGACCATACCATACCATACCATGCCATGCCATGCCATGCCTGCCATGCCATGCCATGCCATGCCATGCCTGCCATGCCATGCCATGCCATGCCATGCCATGCCTGCCATGCCATGCCATGCCTGCCATGCCATGCCATGCCATGCCATGCCATACCATGCCATGCCATGCCATGCCATACCATGCCATGCCATACCATACCATACCATGCCATGCCATACCATGCCATGCCATGCCATACCATACCATGCCATGCCATACCATGCCATGCCATACCATGCCATACCATACCATGCCATGCCATGCCATGCCATGCCATGCCATGCCTGCCATGCCTGCCATGCCATGCCATACCATGCCATGCCATGCCATGCCATGCCTGCCATGCCATGCCATGCCATGCCATGCAGGGGGCGGAGCAGGTGATGGCAGCAGCGAGGGAGGACGGGGTCACACCAAATGCACACATGCACCGCCGCCTCATCAGGTGGGTCCGCCAGCTCATCAGGTGGGTCCGCCAGCTCATCAGGTGGGTCCGCCGGCTCATCACGTGCTCTCCTCCACGTCTGCCTTTCTATCCCCTGCCACTCTGCTCACTGCATCTCTCTGCTCACTGGATCTCGCTGCTCACTGGATCTCGCTGCTCACTGGATCTCGCTGCTCACTGGATCTCTCTGCTCACTGGATCTCGCTGCTCACTGGATCTCTCTGCTCACTGGATCTCTCTGCTCACTGGATCTCGCTGCTCACTGGATCTCGCTGCCGCCCTCCAACAACTTCTCCCCTCCCACCCTCCCCACCTTACCCCATTCCCCCTTCCCACAATCACCCCCTCCCCTCCATCCTCCCCTTACCCCCTTCCTCCTCCCCCCCACCAGGGTGTATGCGAGTGCGGGGCAGCTGCAGGCGGCGAGGGCGGTGTGGGAAGCGTTTGTGGCCTCGGGGGGCTACCCGGGGAGGAGCCTCTTCCTGGTGGGTGGGTGGGTGGGTGGGTGGGGCACGCACACATGCACCCATGCCACTGTCTTTGAATGAGAGCCATTCTGCCCCTTAACACTGCCATGGGATCAGAGGTTCTCCTTTTGTTGCCATGGGATCAGAGGTTCTCCTTTTGTTGCCATGGGATCAGAGGTTCTCCTTTTGTTGCCATGGGATCAGAGGTTCTCCTTTTGTTGCCATGGGATCAGAGGTTCTCCTTTTGTTGCCATGGGATCAGAGGTTCTCCTTTTGTTGCCATGGGATCAGAGGTTCTCCTTTTGTTGCCATGGGATCAGAGGTTCTCCTTTTGTTGCCATGGGATCAGAGGTTCTCCTTTTGTTGCCTCTCCTTCCTCCTCACTTCCAGCCGCCCTCAACCCTCGAGTCTTTCTCGCTCTCCCACCCCTGTCCCCGTGCCTCCGCGCATCTCCTCCTCCGCGCCCAACCCCCCCTCTCCTCGCGCGGCAGCACGTGGCGGAGGCAGCAATGGCGCAGGCCACGCGTGACAGCACCGCCATCGCACACCAGTACATGGTCAGAGCAGTGCGGCAGTGCGCGCATGGCAGGGCAGTGCGCGCATGGCAGGGCAGTGTGTTTTGCGGTTGGCACTGGCGCCGATGTAGTTGTTGCTATCACCATTGCACTCTGTACCACTTGACTCCCTGCCTCTCACCTACCGCCATGCCGTTCACCTCAAGCCCGTCACACCGCTGTGCATTGAAAATGTCCTCTCCTCCTCGCACGTGTGCTCCCCCTCTCCCCTGCACGGCACCCCCCCCTCGCCTGCACCACAACCCCCCCGCCCAGGAGGAGTTCTTCAAAGCGGGCTACTTCCTCAATCCCGCCACGGGTGCTCGCCTGCTCAAACTCGCCTCCATCTTCGCCCGCAAGGTGCCGCTCCCACCCCTGCTTGCTCCCACCCCTGCTTGCTCCCACCCCTGCTTGCTCCCACCCCTGCTTGCTCCCACCCCTGCTTGCTCCCACTCCTGCTTGCTCCCACCCCTGCTTGCTCCCACCCCTGCTTGCTCCCACCCCTGCTTGCTCCCACCCCTGCTTGCTCCCACCCCTGCTTGCTCCCACCCCTGCTTGCTCCCACTCCTGCTTGCTCCCACCCCTGCTTGCTCCCACCCCTGCTTGCTCCCACCCCTGCTTGCTCCCACCCCTGCTTGCTCCCACTCCTGCTTGCTCCCACCCCTGCTTGCTCCCACCCCTGCTTGCTCCCACCCCTGCTTGCTCCCACTCCTGCTTGCTCCCACTCCTGCTTGCTCCCACCCCTGCTTGCTCCCACCCCTGCTTGCTCCCACTCCTGCTTGCTCCCACCCCTGCTTGCTCCCACCCCTGCTTGCTCCCACCCCTGCTTGCTCCCACCCCTGCTTGCTCCCACCCCTGCTTGCTCCCACCCCTGCTTGCTCCCACCCCTGCTTGCTCCCACCCCTGCTTGCTCCCACCCCTGCTTGCTCCCACCCCTGCTTGCTCCCACCCCTGCTTGCTCCCACCCCTGCTTGCTCCCACCCCTGCTTGCTCCCACCCCTGCTTGCTCCCACCCCTGCTTGCTCCCACCCCTGCTTGCTCCCACCCCTGCTTGCTCCCACCCCTGCTTGCTCCCACTCCTGCTTGCTCCCACTCCTGCTTGCTCCCACTCCTGCTTGCTCCCACTCCTGCTTGCTCCCACCCCTGCTTGCTCCCACTCCTGCTTGCTCCCACTCCTGCTTGCTCCCACCCCTGCTTGCTCCCACCCCTGCTTGCTCCCACTCCTGCTTGCTCCCACCCCTGCTTGCTCCCACTCCTGCTTGCTCCCACTCCTGCTTGCTCCCACCCCTGCTTGCTCCCACCCCTGCTTGCTCCCACCCCTGCTTGCTCCCACCCCTGCTTGCTCCCACCCCTGCTTGCTCCCACCCCTGCTTGCTCCCACCCCTGCTTGCTCCCACCCCACCCCTGCTTGCTCCCACCCCTGCTTGCTCCCACCCCTGCTTGCTCCCACCCCTGCTTGCTCCCACCCCTGCTTGCTCCCACCCCTGCTTGCTCCCACCCCTGCTTGCTCCCACCCCTGCTTGCTCCCACCCCTGCTTGCTCCCACCCCTGCTTGCTCCCACCCCTGCTTGCTCCCACCCCTGCTTGCTCCCACCCCTGCTTGCTCCCACCCCTGCTTGCTCCCACCCCTGCTTGCTCCCACCCCTGCTTGCTCCCACCCCTGCTTGCTCCCACCCCTGCTTGCTCCCACCCCTGCTTGCTCCCACCCCTGCTTGCTCCCACCCCTGCTTGCTCCCACCCCTGCTTGCTCCCACCCCTGCTTGCTCCCACCCCACCACAGGCTCGCATCCCCCACCCGCTCCCACACCCCACTTGCTCCCACCCTTCATTTGCTCGCTCTCACCACACGCTCTCTTGCTCATCACATGCCCACCTGCCCACACCAGCTGAACGAATCAATAGGTAGGACTCTCCCTGTTCCCCTCGCTGCCACAGCTTCCTCCCACCTGTCACTGTGACTGCCCAGTTCCTCTCCCCCTCACCCCCACCTCTCCCCTCCACCTCTCCCTGTTGCTCCCCCCCGTCCACCACTCTCCCCCTCGCCTCTCCCCCACTCTCCCCCGACCTCGCCCCACACCTCTCCCTCACCCATCGCCCTCCGCAGAGTGGCGACCCATCATGTGCGGCGCTCATATTCGACCGCTACGTGGCGTCCATGAGGGACGTGGATCCAGACGCGCTCACGTTCCCCTCCGCCTCTCCCCTGGTGTCCCTCTCCCCCCACCTCTCCCCACACTCCCCCCACCTCTCCCCACACCCATCACATCAGAGTGGCGACCCATCGTGCGCATCGCTCATATTCGAGCGCTACGTGGCGGCCATGAGGGACGTGGATCCAGACGCCCTCTGTGTCTTTGCCTCTGCGCTGCTGGACCTGGGCGTGCCGCCCTCCGATGCACGTGTGCACCGCGCTCACAGCCTCGCGGCACAGCGGCGTTCTGTGCGCCTGCAAGCCAAGGCACGTGCCGGCGTTTGGCACGGCGCTTTTCCACCGCCCGTGTAGGCGGCGGGCGGGTTCGGGTGGTGACAGACAGGTGCAGGTGGTGGCTGATTGGCCAGGACTGGTTTAGGGTGGTGAATGTGAATGTGTACCAACAGTACAAGGCGGCCTTCTCTGTAAACCTCAGTTGTTGGAAGGAAGAAAGGTAGCTTGTTCTTACCCTTTCCAACTAAATCAGTTCTGCTAGTAGCATAGTTGGCAAACAGAGACGGTGTGGCAGTTGGGTTGATGTACCGTAACGGTGGATGGGCTATCTGTGAGCACATCCGCTTTAGACCAGTCACAGTGGAAGCCTGGAAGGAAGCCATGGTTTACTGGGCAGGGCACGCGCTCCCCCGCCCATGTAGGCGGTGCCAGGTGGAGGGTGCGTGACGCCTTCTCAAGTCACAGAATGGGGCTAGTGGGAGTGTGGTCTTCGGTAGCAACAGCAACAGTGCAAGGAGATGGTGGAAGGAAGAATGCCGGTACCGGTACCAGGTGCAATGATACGGTTTGCTGTCGTGCCCATGTATACCCACTCTGATGTGCTAGTCATGAACACACTCCGTGGTCAGTTGTTCTGTCTGCTACCAACACCCCTGTTGCCCCACCTGGCTGCCGTGTCTGAATGAGTTAAACATGCCACCACGTCTCCAGCTATTCCAGCTGCACTGACAACACCATGAGCTTTAATAATAGCATTGGTCTGATATATATTTAATAACAAAGGACGCACCCCTGCCACTTCAGCCTTCGGATAGGCTAAACTCGGCTGGCAGAGCTGCAATCGCATAAACCTAGATGAACTAACAGACAAGGGAGAGGGAGGGTGCTTGCGCGGGCCCTCATGGAAGCCCCAGCAGCAAGCAGTCTATGGCGGGCGGGCAGTGGCCCGGGTGCATACATGGGCGATACGGCATGCTACTATCGCTGTCGGAGCACACGGCTCCCACGCGCATGCCTTGTGGAACTGAGCAGGCGGGGCAGCAGCGCGGCGGATTAGATTTCTTGGCCGAAGTCAACGAAGGGGCGGCCGGTGTCGATGACTTTGCGCTTGGCCACCGTGTTGATCAGCGCGATCATGGACGTCACGCCCGCTGCACTCGCACACACACGTCACATGCCACGCACACGGGGGAGAATTGAGTTCCATGTGCCACTGTTTGAGCGGGGTCACGCTCAACGCGGGAGTCCCTTCACAAGCTGCCGTAAGGAAGCTCGTGAGTTCGGTTCAGTATGTTTCCATGCGCTGATTAGCAGTTGCGGTGGGTCCTAAATGCAAAAGAAACCGAATCGCCGTACCCCAGCGCACGCATAGCACGCGAGAGTTTGAGTTTGCCCTCTTTTCTTTCCCTCTGACCTTGCCCTCTCCTAGTCCCACATGATTCACAGCACTCCGCACCACCACCGTGTCATCACCCTTAATATCCACTACTGCGCGGCGCAGCGCGGCTCATCACGCACACAGCAACCCCACGCGCATGCTCGCACCGTTTCCGTTCCTTTATCTTTCCACAATAATAAAATTCAAGGAGAGAACGCTAACCTGCGATGGCGGTGACGACGCCGACATAGCCGCCGGCCTTGTTCCAGTTCTTATTGGAGGGCGTGAAGTTGGCGATGACGAGCAGCACGAAGGTGATCTCGAGAAAAAAGAAGGTGATGCAGACGGTCTTGGGCATGAGCAGCGTGGCGAGGAACATGTACGTGTTGAATATCATGAACCCCGACAGGTACCACCCCAGCGCGCTCGCTACCACCTCCTTGGGCACCTGCGGGGGGGCGGGGGAGGTGCGGGAGGCGGGAGGCGTTGGGGGGGAAGCGGGGAGAGTTGACGAAGGCGACTTGCAAGGCGCGCAGGACAGGTGGCGCATGGGCGACGCGCGGATCGAGGGCAGGGCCCGTGCGGTGAAGCAGTGGAATTTGAAATGAAGGAAATCGAAGCGGTGGGATTTGAAGCGGTGGGAGCGAGGCGGCGAGGGCGAGGGGGCTGACCCAGCCGAGGAGTTCGAGGAGGATGAAGGTGGCGAGGCCCATCCAGAAGCAGCCGAACGACGTGAAGGCCGTGCACGCGAAGACGTTGTCGTGCTTGAACTCCCACATGCCCGCCAGGATCTGCCCCACGCCGCCGTAGAACAGCGCCAGCCCCATCCATATGTGGTTCGGCGCCCACCCTGCCGCGCACCGCCGGATAGCGGAACAGGAAAAGCGAGGGTTAGCGCGGGTGGGGGCGACAGTGTGGGTGTTTGCGGTCAGTTGCTGCGTGGCAAGTCGCAGATGAAAACGAGATGCACTGGCATGCATCCTGGCGGCGGGGTAGCGTACCTGCGTTGTGCGCCGATAGAACGAAGGTGGTCAGCGCGAAGGACGCGAGGCCCAGTGGAGCCGGGTTGGCGATCTTCTCCGGTTCGATGAGCGCTCTGTACCCACACGACTCTGCCATTGCGTGCTGTGTGTACGCGCTTTGTGATTAAGGACTGGGTGTGACGTGTTTGACCTGCTGAGCTAGCAATGTCTCAGTTGCGGAACTACGAATTTGATCACTGTGGGGGGAGAGTGAGTCTGAGCTGAGATAGTACGCGTTAGGAGCGAGTGACTGAGGGACGCAAGGAGCAAAGAATGGTGAAAGTCGAAGACGGAAAATGCGTCGAGTGGCTTTGACAGTTGAATGAGCCAGCTGCACACGCCCCTCCCCCTCTTCATCTCTCTCACCTCGCCGCACCACACCGCTTCCGCTGCTTCCGCGAGCTCCGCACCTTTCGCTTCGCGCTCCCCTGACTCCCTACATGTGCAGTTATGGCGCGTAACCGAACCTAACCTGACACGTTTGGTCCCGAGATCTGTGGGTTCGGTCCAGCGCAGCAAGGTTCGGCAGATTGGTGGGCTCGTCGCGTCAGCAACAGATGCTCCATCTCTCGTGCCAACGCAACGTTTCATGACACACCTGTGCCTGTGGGGGCACTGCTTTTCGTAGACGCGCCGTCGCATATAGTACAGGTGTCAGGGTCCACGTGCTCCTGTCTGCTTGACCCCTCTTTGAGGCTCCCAGTTGTTCACCTACCTCGCGTTGCGGGTTTCATGTGTCAAATAAGTCAACCCAATCACATCAGCGCATCTTCTATGTATCAAACCATCAGCTGCCATTGTTGCGCTGTCAAGCCTAGCTGGACTCTCACTTGGCAACCTTTTGCGTGCGCTGTCACGGGATTCTCGCGTGCAACATCTCACGTTGGAGAAACAGTTGTTGGGTTTGGTGTTCAAGCAAAAGCACGAACCGCGTGCCCTCCCGCCCAGCTGATTGGCTGAGCAGTGCGTCGTGGTTCGGCCCAAACCGGATTACCGCGTAACCCTGAACGCTCCGTTTCTTGTGATTTGGCGGAGAGTTGTTGAGGGGGAAGCCCAGCGCGACCGTCTTCGCCTTTATCTCCCTGCCTCATTCGTTCCTCTCTCCAACTCCAAGTTACGCTAGTAAATTCGACAGGCTATCAATCCGTTTATCCTTGCACTCACCTCCCAACACAAGTCACAGACCTATCCATCACTGTCAATCCTTTGCCCAGCACGACCAAGTTTCGACTGTCGATTTTCTCACCAACAAATCTCATCACTTCTATAGACTATACTTCATAGCACCATGGGTCTGGAAGACGGTGCGCCCGACGAGATCCGCATCGCCAGCCAATGGAAACCCACAGCCGACGGGCGGCCGCTGGGACTGGCGGCGTTCGCGTGCACGACCTACATCATGTCCGCATTCAACGCCGGTTCGTCCCACTCCTTTCCCTCTCGCCCTTCCCTGCGTAACCATTCCGTCGCTCACGCCTGCTCACTTCCGCTGCCATTCCCTTGAAAGCCACCGCTTCCTTCCCTTGGCCCGTTGGGGTGGCTTGGTGTCCCGTCTCTCCATTCGCTTGCCTGCGACCGCTGTCTTGCCTTGCCCGCTCCAAAGCTCACCCGCTCCTCTCCTCCGTCCCTTTCCCCCCGCGCCGCTGCAGGCTGGGCGCCCGACTTCATCTGGATCGGGGCGGGGCTCTTCTACGGCGGGCTGGGGCAGCTGTTAGCGGGGATGTGGCAGTTCAAGCGCAACTGCACGTTCACGGCCACCGCCTTCTCCACGTACGGCTGCTTCTGGATGTCGCTCGCCGCCTTCAAGATCCTCGAAATCTCCAAACTCGTGAGTGCCGCCATGCCTATCCGCGGCAGTCCCGCGTGGCCTTCCGTCTCGAAACCCCTCGCCACCATCGCTCCCTGTTGCGAGCTTTTCCGAAACGCGCCGTGGAGCGCTCCTGACCTGATCAAACTTTTACGCGACACAACAAAACAAACAAGAAGAATGATGATCTTCGGCAGCACTGACACAATTGTCCGCGCCGCAAGCAAGCACAGACTTGAATAGGATGAGCCCCGGCGGCACGGCCCACGCGCTCATCCACCCACCCTTCCCATCTCGTCTCCCCCCAACTCCCTCTTCCCCGCTTCACGCCCTGCTCGCTGCGTCCGCTCCTTCCCCCCCCTCTCCCCCCCCCCCCTACCCCATTGGCGCGTGCAGCTGCCGAAGGAGACAATGCCGGAGGTGGTGGACGCGGTGGGGTGGTTCCTGCTGGCGTTCTTCCTGTTCAACACGTACGTGCTCGCGGCGTCGCTCATGATGTGCGTGGTGGAGGTAGTGGTCTTCTTCCTGCTCGAGCTCACGCTGCTCTGCCTCTTCGTCGGCCACCTCAAGGGGCAGCCCGCCGGCCTCACGGCGTCCTGGACCATGGCGGGCGGCTACTTCGGCCTCTTCACCGCCATCGCTGGTATGCACTCCACCCGCCCTGCGCTCCCCTCTCTCCGCACTCCGTTTCCTTAATTCTGTCCCTCTCCTCTCCCATGCTTCCCTCTGTCCGCCTCTTGCGCATCCACCTCTCGCGGTGTCTCATCCACCCCTACTCTCCCCCCCCTCTTCCCCCACTGCAGCGTGGTACTACTCGTTCGCATGCCTGTTCAACTCGCTCATCAAGAAGCAAGTCATCCCCGTGGGGCCGCCGCTCATCAAGTTCAACGTCGAATAAGCCCGCCAACCCAACCACCCCATGAGCTCTGTTTCTCGCCAACCACGCGCGCCAGTCGCGGCTGGCTTGCACCCATGTTTCTTTACTCGCACCAGCTGGAGCGCTTGAAAGCCGCTTGTTCCAATTGGTGCCCTTACAGCCGTCTAGGACGCATGTGTATTTAGCATTATATTTACTCTATAGCTACCCATTCCGTTCTACCTGCCTGCTGGACGCAAAAGCAAACATATGCGCACTAAACTTGGCCTGAGCCAAAAATGATTTGAATGCCCGGATCTCAGGTGTGTGCGGTAATACGGTAGATGTGAAACAGAGGGGGGGGAGTGGCGGGGTTGGCCCAAGGGAGAACCCAGGGAAGGCATAACACATGAAGCAGATACTGCGCTGAACATCTGCCCAATGCCATGTACAGGTGCCATCTTTGCCTCGCTGTAAACTCCGCAAGCAGTCTGCATGACTTGGAACAGTCGCCGCACCGCATGGCTCTGTTCTGACAGTGTGGCATGGGAGGCATTCTGGGGAGAGTTGGTGAAACGAATGGGCTAGTGGCAGGAGAAGCTGCTGAAGCCATACCCAGCTGCCAGTGACCCTTGCTGGTTCTATCTCCCTGTCCGTAGGGTTGTCTCCCGTTCATTTGCATGTCCATCCGTCATCCTCTTCGCATGGACATGGCAGGTGAGCGTGTCAGAGGTCCACTGGTGATCCCCGATTGATCCTAGGGAAGGGTTACAGGCACGTTGGCCTGGGGGGTTATGGGCGCACTCACCCGCTACACAAACAAGCCCTTTTATCCCAGTGGTTAGTGGCTGGGCTTCTAACATAGTATCAGAGCTGTTGGGCTAAAAAACCCTTAGGATCTTTGCAGGGGTGAACTCTGGGTAGAGTTGGTGTAGTAGCGGAAGCGTTAATTAAAGAGTTGTGAACCACCTTGCGCTAGTATGTGAGGGCAAAGTAAGCTGATTAAAACAAAGAGATACAAGCTTTTATAAGAGTACAAGGAATACGAAGAGATACAGTTAATAACCGTTTTACTATTGCTGTTGCGGTTCGATACAGTGACGACTCGGGCAACTGCTCAATACCGAGTCAGTTGTTTGTCCTTGCTGTCGCGCTGTACTTTGTCAGGTCAAAGGTCGCTGACCTTTGACTTTCGCGTAACCTCCAACAGTTACTTTCAACCTCCGAGGGTTGACTCGCCGGTGATTCGTTATACTTCGTTTCTTTTGTGTCTTAGTGTTTCGACACGACAGAGGCGCTTAGGACCGATTGTTTCCAACACTCCCCTTCGTTTCTGGAGTGTCGCTGACGTGGCTCTGTCCAGTCAGCAACATGCAGTATTCGAACTTCTGCTTTCCGAGCTTCTTGGTCAAGTAGTCAGCTGCCATCTCAGACGTGGGACAGTATGACAGCTCGAGCCTTCCCTTCTCGATCTCGTCCTTCACGAAGAAATATCGCAGGGCGATGTGTTTCGTCCTGTTCGCGAAGCCGTTCTTGTTGGCGATGCGAATTGCCGACTGGTTGTCGCAGAACAGGGTAAAGTTGGGTAACTCGGCTAACTTCGCTTCTTCCAGCAGCTCGCGAAGATAGAGTCCTTCCTTGGTGGCTGAGCAGAGTGCAATATATTCTGCTTCAGCTGACGAGAGAGCAATTAATTCCTGCTTGCTCGACTGCCAAGAGATAGGTCCGATAGGTTCGAGGCGGTAGATGTAGCCGGTGCGGGAGCGCCTATTGTCGGAGTCGCCAGCGTGATCAGCGTCGACGTAGCCGATTAACTTAGTCGGTGTGGTTGCGTTCTTGTAGTAAGTTAGGCCGATCGTTGGGGTGCTGACGAAGTAGTGAAGAGCGCGGTCGAGCTCCGCCAGATGTTCTGCTTCAGGCTTCTTGAGGTAGGTGGCGAGCTGGCTTGCGGAGTATGAGAGGTCGGGGCGACAGGTGACGGCTGCGAAGAGAAGACATCCCAGCTTCTTCTGGTAGTCTCGTATGCCGGCGGGCTTGAGTAGAGCGGAGCTTCCTTTGTCGTTCCCTGCCGTGTAGCGGTATGGCGTGGAGATGGCTGTCGGTGTGAGCGTAAAGCGTTTGGCGATGGTGTCGGCATATTTCTCGACGCTGAGGTAGATCGCGTCCTCCTCTTCCCGGATGTTGAGGCCGAGGTACTGAGTGACGGTAGATGAAACTGTGAGCGTGAGATCTCGCTGCAGCTCCCCTTCGAACCAGGTAGTGATGCCGTCATTCGATCCGATATAAAGGAGATCGTCCACGTAGACGATTAGTAGGATGTAGTCGTCGTTTTTTGTGAGCCGGTACATGCCTTGATCGTGCGGTAGTTGCTTGAAGTCGATGTGGATGAGGCGAGCGTGCAGGTACTGTTGCCACAGTCGCGGAGCCTGCTTGATGCCGTAGAGTGACTTGAGTAGCTGGCAGACTTGGTTGGGTTCTCTGTGGGAGCCGTGCGGTAGCTCGACGAAAATTTCTGCATCAACAGGTGCGTAGAGAAACGCGTTCGCGACGTCAATTTGTCGCAGCTTCTTCTTCTTCATGGCGGCGATTGCGAGGAGAATGCGTAGTGAGGTGTGGCGGCTAACCGGAGCGAAAGTTTCGGTGAAGTCGCGTCCGTGTTCTTGGTCGAAGCCGCGTACAACCCAGCGAGCTTTAAATTTGTCAATGGTGCCGTCAGCCTTTGTCTTCACACGGAAGACCCACTTCCCGGTGAGCACTGTCTTGTTCCGTGCCACGCCGATAGGAACCACTTTCCACGTGTTGCGTTCCTCCAGTGCCTTCAGCTCCTTGTCCATGGCTTCGCGCCATTTTTCCTTATGCTCCCCCCCCAGAGCCTGTTGAACCGTCGCAGACTCTTTAGGAATGGCGGTGCCGTGGACTGCGGTGACGAGTCCGAGAATTTGCAGTCCACTCTGTGAGTAGCGGGGAAGATTTGCGTCCTCGGGATAAGCTGCTTCATCTCCCGCTTCTGGATCAGGTATGAAGTTGGGTCCTACTCGTTCTGCTTCGTTGGTGTTGACTGTTGCAGGTGTTACGTAACCGTTGTCGGCGAAATAGTAGAAGGTTTCGGCGTTGACACTTTCGCGAGGGTTATCTTCGTCCATGGGAACGTCCACGGAGCAGAACGGAAGAGGTCCGGCTTCTTCTGATGCGTTGTCCACATTCTGCTCGTCCCAGTCAGCTTCGTCCGTTGCTGAGGCGAAGGCTCGGTCACCGCGAAAACCACCTGTGGGATCCTGGTCTTCTTGCAGGTTGGCAAGGTATGTCTGGAGCGTGAGTCGTTTGTAGAAAATTACATCACGTGCTGCTACTGTTTCCTTGGAATGGACGTCGAAGATTTTCCACGCGTTGTAGTTCTTTTCGATTCCCAGGTGTAGTCCCCACTGTGCTCGTTGAGAAAATCGGCCCGCTCGTGCTGCTGGGGGTCGGTACTGTGCCATGCATCCGAATACTCGTAACATTTTTGTGCTGCCCTGTTTCCCTGTCCATAGCAGATGCGGTGATGCGTTGTTTGGAAGCGATGAAGACGAGAGCAAGTTGTGCAGCATGACGGCGTGGTCCATTGCCGCAGGCCACTGGTGGTTGGGTAGCCGCATGCCACGTAACAGTTTGCGCATGCTGTTCTGCAAGGTCCTGTTCATTCTTTCTGCTACACCTTGCTGCTGATGGGCGTAGGGAAGGGAGATGAGCCGCTTGATTCCCCTTTCCGCCAGGTACTGCTTGAATCGCTGAGAGGTGTATTCTCCTCCTCCGTCTGACTGGAAGCTTTTCAGTTTCACGCCCGATTCTCTCTCTGCTACTGGTAGCCAGGCAACGAAGGCTGCGAATGCCATGTCGCGGCTAGGGAGGTTTAGGTGCCAGACGTAACGGGTGGCGGCGTCGATGAAGGTGATTGTATAGTTGTATATTACTTGTCCTGGTTCCCGATTGTACAGGATTTCGCCATACACCTTCTCGAGTGGTGCGTACGCGGGTGCGCTCGGGTTGTGATGAGACACAAACGGTCGATGTGGTAAGTCACCTTCAGGGCAGGTGAAGCACGTTCCGCGTACTCGTTGAAGTTCTCGTCCGTCGGTCAGTAGGAGTGAGTCCTTGTCGAGTACTCCTGCTCTTATCGTATTGTTTAATACTGTGTTGCTTGGGTGTCCCATCCTTGCGTGCCAGGTGCTTTCGTCGGCGCGATGTCCGGGTGATCGTCGGTACATATCGGAGTTGGAGTAGAAGTTGGCGGTGAAGTTGGCGCTACGATGAACTTCTTGTGGTGCTGGGTGTAGTTGTTGCGCGGGTGTCGGTGGTGTGTCGTCGATGAGGAGCGGTGTCGTTGAAGGACCAGCAATTGGTGTTGACGTTCCTGCTGCTGCCGTTGATGGTTCTGCTACTGCCGATGTTGTCTCTGCTGCTGTCGATGTTGTCTCTGCTGCTGCCGATGTTGTCTCTGCTGCTGCTGATGTTGTCTGAATTGTTGCTAACGCCCTTGTTCTTTCTGCTTCAGGGATGGTGTGTGAATACCAGAAGCCTTCTGGACTGAAGTCTGGATCAAGGTCTGGAGGGTGTGTCCAGTTGGTGAAGTTAACGATGGCGTCGCTGTCGGCGGTGCCAAGATCAGGAACGAAATCAAGAACGAAGACGTTGTTCTTGAGGACCGCCTTGCCGATGTAAAGTCCTCCTCTCCCATGATACAGCTTGAATTCTTGGGTGGTGCTGTCTGCTTCGAGGTGAATCCCTTTCGCCATTAGCTGACTGACGCTCAGTAAGTTGTAGCCGAGTCCCTCCGCGATTAGTACTTTTGACATCTGCAGTATAACGTTTGTTTCCCTTGACTGAAGTTGAACTACGCCTTGTCGTCGTGTTCGCAGGTTCTGATTGTTGGCGACTGTAATGACAACTTCGCGTTGAAGTTGGTGTTCTCGTTGAACGAAGCGTCCCGAGGAGCACATGTGCTGTCCGCAGCAACTGTCCAAGAACCATGTGTCTTTTCCGGATGGTTCGCTTTGGGCGATGGCGGCGTATGTCGGGTTCGGCTGAAGTGACTCGCGGCGGGGTGTGGTTTCGTCGAGTTGTTCTTCCGGTGAGTAGTGTGGTGGTGACTCGGTGATGCAGGAGTCACTCAGCTTTGCCATGCAGCTGACGATGTTTCTTGCTCCTTGTGCAGGTTGTCCCGTTGAAGTCGTTGAGGCTTGAATCTGGGTCGTGGGATTTGCTTGCGTTGAGGCGATTTGGCTGCTTGAAGGTCGAAGTTGCCGCTGTGGAGTTGTTGACTGTTGACAATTTGGGCAGTGCGTATGCGGGTGTCCTGAAGTTTTGCAGATGTGGCAGAACGGAGGTACTGGCTTCGGTTGTTGCTGCCGGTTGTTGTTGTTGTAGCGTCGCTGAGTGTGGAACGCGAATTCCGGTGCTGATGTCTTCTTTTTGTGTCGTTCTTCTTGCAGGTCCATGTCTTGCTGCTCGGCGTGGATTTCGGCGCAGAGCGCTGCTTCGGAGATTCTTCCGTGAGCTCGGAGAATGGCCTTTGTGGCGCGCCATTGAGGACCGAGGCCGCCGATGATGACTGTCACGAAGGCGTCTTCAGAGATCGACCCTCCGCATCGAAGAAGCTTGTCGCGCAACTCGCGACATCGACTGATATACGCCATTCCTTTCTCCCCTGGTTTCATTTCAACCGTTGTCAGTTGCGCCATTAACCGACTTTGGCTTACGCTGTCTGTTGCTTGATACAGGCTCTTCAGGTGGTTGTACGCGAGCTCCGCGGAGTTGCCGTAACCTCGGTAAGACCTTATGTTCTGCTGTTGAGTCGGGGTGATATTCCTCAGTAGGATCGTGTACGCCATCATTGACTGATAGGTGTACTGCTGCTTCTCGTACTGTGTGCCGTTTGTTGGGTATGGCAGAGACCCGTCGAAGAACCCGAGTATCTGCGCGCCTTCCATCATCAGCTCGAACTCGAACGACCAGGTGAAGAAGTCCTTTCCATCGAAGGGTCTTGACGTCTGCATCTTCAGAACGTGTGCGAACTGCGACTGAACTTGTAATGCGTCCAGTGATTTTTCTTGTCCAGGTGAAGGCTGTGGGTGTGGCATAAAGCTGATGGACCCGCGCTCGTACGGAGCAAAGGTAGGCTGCTGTTGTTGATTTCCTCGTGCATATGATGAGCCGTCGAGACTCATGGGTGTTGCTCCGTTGTTGTTGCTGTTGTGTGACTGCGCAGGTGCCGATTGCTGGTGTTGCTCGTAGAAGGACATGAAGGAGAAAAACTTCTCCATCATGCTCTGGTCGAAGTCTGCAGGTTGATTCGCGGGAGTCTCGGTAGATGTTGCTCTGGGTCTTGTTGCTGTGCCCTCCTCTGTCTGTAGGCCAGAGGCAGGAGGTGGAGTAGGAGTAGTGCCCTGGGAGCCGTTGGAGTTGCTCCTTTCCTTTTGTGTAGCCATGCTTGTTGATGTTGTCGGTATAGAAGTTGAATTCCCCCTGATTGCTCTCATACCATGTTGGGCTAAAAAACCCTTAGGATCTTTGCAGGGGTGAACTCTGGGTAGAGTTGGTGTAGTAGCGGAAGCGTTAATTAAAGAGTTGTGAACCACCTTGCGCTAGTATGTGAGGGCAAAGTAAGTTGATTAAAACAAAGAGATACAAGCTTTTATAAGAGTACAAGGAATACGAAGAGATACAGTTAATAACCGTTTTACTATTGCTGTTGCGGTTCGATACAGTGACGACTCGGGCAACTGCTCAATACCGAGTCAGTTGTTTGTCCTTGCTGTCGCGCTGTACTTTGTCAGGTCAAAGGTCGCTGACCTTTGACTTTCGCGTAACCTCCAACAGTTACTTTCAACCTCCGAGGGTTGACTCGCCGGTGATTCGTTATACTTCGTTTCTTTTGTGTCTTAGTGTTTCGACACGACAGAGGCGCTTAGGACCGATTGTTTCCAACAAGAGCGAAGGTCTCGGGTTCGAATCCCGGTGTGTGCACTTCGGGCATTCCAGTGCGGGGGGGTGTCAGAGGTCCACTGGTGATCCCCAATTGATCATAGGGAAGGGTTACAGGCACGTTGGCCTGGGGGGTTAGGGCGTGTGCACTAGGCGTTCGAACTTCTGTCCAGGTTCGAACTTTTAGCAAGGTTCTACTCGGTACGATACCAGTAAGAGACGTTTCTCCACGGTGAAAAGCGGTTAATGTTTGAACTCTGACAAATTTCGCCCTAGGTGCACACGCCCTTATGGGCGCACTCACCCGCTACACAAACAAGCCCTTTCATCCCAGTGGTTAGTGGCTGTGATTCTGACAGAGCGGGGCACTGATGCATTGCAGCTGGGTGGGTGTGACATGAAGGGGTGTTGGCAGCATGAGTGTGGGGCAAATGTCTGCCGTAATGTGTACAACTGTGATGTCGATTAGTTGTAACGCACGGTGCGGTGTGCAGCTTGCATCCACTGGCATCAGTAGGTTGTCTCCAAATCAGCTGCCGACACACTATAGGTACACATATTCGCGTTGTTTTGCCTGGGTAGCAGTAGCCCATACGTCCTACTTGTGCACGTCGAAGGCTCTATCTGTCCAGCGTACCAGCATGGTAGCTCGAGGATGTAAGTCATACGAGTAAATTTTACCTCTTCTAGTAATTCCAGGGCTTCACCAGCTCAATACTCGGCACTTGATATTTTAGTCAGAGCACTTAGCATCATTAAGCAGGCATTAGGTAAGGCATGACTTAACTTAATCGTGCTAAGAGCCAGATGCCTTAGAAGGTCACACTCGGCTCCAGAAGTGTTAACACCTCCCAGAAAGTTTGTAATTCAGGCTTCGGGTTTTAACCTGCCAAAAGCAGCGAACATGTGGTATTCCCCTTGCTGTGATCACAAGTTGATCGTGGCCTAGGATCTACTCAGGAAGGTTCGCACGCAGAGAAGTGATGTTGGTGGGCCCTTGACCTCAATAGCAGAGTGAATGTAAAATGCTTTGAGATAATTTAAAACATGCAAATACAGCAAATATAAATATGAGTACAGGGGAGATGAAACGACCTAGCTAGCCATGTACTCTAAGGGGTACATTCCCTTATTCAAATACATTCCCAACCGTGCGGCGCGAACAGTTACGAAACTGTTCCAGCCGAAACCATCCTGCCTGCAGCTGCCTGATGCTGTCTGCTCCGACGGTCCAGATGCGTCCCAACTGTCTGACGCTTCGAGTCGATTCCAACCGTCTGACGCTTCGCGTTCATTCGCGATACTGCGTGCTTCTCTTTGATGCGGTGAGGAGTGCACAGTAATATTCAAGTATTACTATTCGTAACACTCCTCACATGCATGGTACCGTAAGCATGTGTTGAGAAAGCCTCGATGGCCGCCTCCCAATATGAAGGTAATAGGCTAAACAGAACGCAAGTAATACATTCCTAACGCGTGGGCGTATAATGAACTACGGCACAATCACCATCCTGGTTGTTCGTTGTCGTGGGACCATGACCACTGCGACGTCTGTTAGTTGCAGACACCTGAGCTCCCACAAGGAGCCAACCAGAAATTCCCGATGCTTGGACTTATTCGGGTATTGCCCACACCGAAGTCTATGAATGGACTCGGCATTTTGCCCCCCACGTCTGGGACAAGAGAGAAACAGGCGTTTGGTAGCACCTGCGCTTTGGACGATGCGGTGCTTTTCAGGTGGAATCTCCAGGTTGCAGGTGACGACAAATGCTATCGGAGAAGCACACGTCGGTGTTGCCTGCTCCAGAAGAAAATAAGTTTCTCAGCGAGGTTTGTCTGCCCCCCGGGTGTCGCTAATCACTTCTCTTAAAGGATGATAACGATAATCCCGTCGACAACTTCTGCTACACGTCAGGTAAGCTATGGATCACATTGACAATCTACTAGGTAACAATTTCAGGCCATATTTCGCATCTGCCCGCCACCTAGTCAACACGCCGCCAATGGGTTCGGTTGCTTTCAGGGGCTGTGATTTCGTGTCGATTCATCGAACCCAATCGAGCTTTTCGACCAGCAAACTTGTGCCCGCACCGCATTGGTTGGGTTCCCTTTTGCGAGAATGCTTCAATGTCGCAGCGCAGGTCGCTCGCAAGGCAACTTTCGCGAGGTAAGTGAGCAGCCCACCATCAATCAAATGCAGAATTGCTTCTGTTGCCGTTTTTTCTCGTCTTCTGTACATTACTGTATCACAACAAGCAGACACACCTCGCAAAAGTCGCACCGCGACCCGAGTCGCCCGCACAGCAAAGCGAACCAATGGCGAGGAAGAGAAGGTCGGGGGGCTACGCTCGCTTTGTCCTGCTTCATGCCCGCAACGACTCCTTGGCCCACGTCACACAGGGGGGCTTCCTCGTTGCTCCATCCACCCCACCCCATCACACCGATTGTACTGTTCTTGATGAGAAAGCCATTGCCATCACCACGACCAAACCATCCCACTGTCTCGTGTCATGCCATTGACTAATTCGCCGCCGTCTAGTTTCTCTAAGTGGAGATTCGATCGACGTGCTTCTGTTCTGCATGACTATCGATCAGGTCGAACTAGTTTCAGTTACACGAGTATAGCAACTTTCCCAGAGTACATTTTTTCGATCTCAACCAACACCCTTAGTCTATCGACTTAGAATCCATGGCGGCGTTTAGCTGGGACTGGATAGAGTCGTTAAAGCACGCAGCCAGGGCCGAGCAGGTGCCGGCGGACTGGAATGCGCGGACGACCCGCTCGCCCGACGCTGCATGGCAAGCGGACGATCAGCGACCACCCACTCGTCGCAAGACGTCGCATCCCGTCGGCCCCACATGCAGCCCCGCAGCAGCTTCCCAGGACTTGTGGCGCCCCGTCTCTTCCGCGCACGAGCCCTCCGCGCTTCCCATCCTCGAGCCCTCCTCCAGACTTCGCTCCCCCTCCCCCACCTCCATGCCCGCGTTCTTCTCCCCACAGTCCCCGCCCTCCGCACAACCATCCTTCCCCCAACCAACTACGCCGGTCCACGTCGCATCGCCAACGAGCGCTCATTTCCCCACGGAAGGTACTGCCCCCAGCCCCCCGGTGCGGAGATGCAGCGCATTAGCGCGCGGGGAGCGGGGCGACGCGGAGACGGAGGTGCTGCTGCAGGGCTTGCTGAGCTCCGCGCCTGTGAGCCGCCGTTTAGCAGCGCTGGGCCTCGTGCTTCTGCTCAACGGCGTGGGACATGGCGCGGCGGGCGTGTGGAAAGCAAGCGCAGCGGAGGAACCCGCGTCGACGGAAGAGCCCTTGTCTCCCTGCAGCAGCGTCGGCAGCTGCGATTTGCCCGCCGATCATGACGACGACACGGCTTGCACCTCCTCTCTCCGCGCCGCCGATCCATGGGCTGCGTCGCAAGTCTGCGCCAGCGGGCCGCTCGCCGCCCCCCATGCGGCTGATACTGCTAGTATCGGTTCGAAACGGCGTCGGGTGGACAGCTTCGCGTCGCTGGCGACAGCGCAAGACACGTGGCAGTCAGCGCAGGAGGCGGTTGCGGAGGAACGGAGCCAGGAGCAGATGGTGGGGAGCGGGGCGGAGGAGGAGGCGCAGGGCGGGCAGACGGAGGAGTTTTGGCAGCAGCAGCGGCAGCAGCTGGTGGAGGCGATTCAGACGCTGCTGCAGGGATGCGCGCAGCTGCAGCGCTCGTAGTGCGGGACGACTTGTCGTCGTGATGTAGCAAGGGTTGCAAAGGGTCTGACGAGTGTGATGAGGAACGATGCGCTCAGTTGTTAGCTCGCCGCTCCCATCCCCTCCCCTCGGTAGAAGAACATCCAGCAGGGATTTCATCCAAGGATTTCGCCATCCGCCCAAGCACCCGCAATCTAACCCTCCCCATCCCTCCCCACAAGCAAACATTGATTTAACCATTTCCTGTGCTGGGGTGGGGGGAGAGTAACGTAGAAGGTGCCCACGATTTCGCCTTGCCTCTACATATGACCCTCTTGACGGCTTAGGACGTCCAGCTGTATTATGGCCAAGTGTTTTGTCATTCATTTTTGTAATATTCAGATGTAACAAGATCCGCATCCCATCCAATTTGTGTGGAGTAGCACTGAGGTGGCCAATATTGATTTTCTGGAACAGGATGCAATATGAAGGTGTTTAGGCCATCACACTAACAAATGAAAGCTACTCCCACTCAAAGGGTATTGTACGATACAATGATTTGCAGTACTGCTGTGTGATCATGACCAGCGAGCCTCCATCCACAAGCATGATCCCACAACACACAACACCTGTCACCAACACCACTCCATCCCAAGTGTTCGTCCCTCCAGCGCACGACCCTTTTGCCACATCACCACCAGACGATAATGGCGTGCCACACTTGGCCCTCCCGCATCACGCCACGTCACGTTGGTCCGAGATAACGAGTCCCGAGGCCCAGGTGGGGAAGAAGAAGGGGATGAAGCCGCGGAAGAGCAGCAGCTTGGCAATGTTGCGGGGCTGCGGCATGGGCTGGATGAGCAGCTCATGCGTGCCGGGCTCCTCAGTCAGCACGCCCATCACCGTGATCGTCTGCCCTGCACGGATGTACCCCTTGCACACCATCAGCTGCGGAGACAGCGCCTTGCGCCGCTTCTTCCTCTCCTCCTCCGCGCTCGCGCCCCCCTCCCCGCCCGCCGCGCCCCCAGCAGACGGGGGAGAGTCCTCGGTTGAGAGCGGTACCTCGGTGGAGATGTGCACGAGGGGCGTCGCCACGCCGGTCTCGGCGGCGTGGAAGGCCTTGACAATGGCGCTCATGCCCGTCTGCCCGTCCGTGATCCGGAAGTCCACGGCGCGCGTCTGCCGCACGTGCTCCGTCCACGCGTCCGCCTTGCGCAGCCCCGGGTAGTACGACCGCAGGCTGCTCTCCACCAGCACCAGCCCCTGCGGTCAAAGTGCGCGCGCGGGTTGGAGATGAGTGTGGGCGTGCGTCGGTTAGAATATCGGGCGGAATATATAGAGGGGTAGGGGAGGGGAACGGGCGAGGGGGAAGCCGGCTGAAAAGGCGAGAGTAAGGC
Source organism: Closterium sp. Naga37s-1 (assembly GCA_947471745.1). Taxonomy (NCBI): domain Eukaryota; kingdom Viridiplantae; phylum Streptophyta; class Zygnematophyceae; order Desmidiales; family Closteriaceae; genus Closterium; species Closterium sp. Naga37s-1. Next base: position 241,650 of record CANJKZ010000096.1, on the reverse strand, counting down.
AGGACTGGCTAGACGATCTTATGAACACCCCGGAGTTGAATTCTGGATGCGTCCGCCTTGCACAGCCCCGGGTAGAACGACCGCAGACTGCTCTCCACCAGCAACAGCCCCTACAGCCGCAAGTGCGCGCGTGGGTGGGGTTAAGTGTGCGCGTGTGCCGGTTGAATGGCGAGCGCGAAATAGAGACGGAGGAGGGGAGGAGGAGGGGCGGGTGGAAGCAGGGCGACGAAGCAAGGACAAGGATTGACCGGCTAGACGGTCTGAAGCTAAGGGCACGCAGGAATTGGATTCCGCCGCCTTATATCGCGTACAGAACGGTACTCACGGGGACGTTGTGGAACTCGGTGGAGAGCAGCTCCTCGTGCAGCAGCGACACGGCGCCGCGCACCACCACCGTCTGCCCGCGCCCCAGCCGCCGCCCCAGCCGCGTCTTGCTCTTCGCGTGCAGGAACCGTTGGATCACGCGCCGCGGCCGCCCTGCCATGCGCACGTTGAAGAGCAGCAGCGCCAGCCATCCGCCGCCAAGAAGCGCTATAACGAGGATGCGCTCCGTGCCCTCGAGCGAGAGCGCGAGCCAGAAGATGGCGACGAGCGCGGCGACATTGACGGCCGTGAACGCGAGCAGCGCGAGCGCCTGCGCGACGGGCATCTTATGCGATTCAGACACCGTGCCGATGGGTACCTGCCGGTGAGAACGGGCGGGGGACGCGGAGCCATGTGGACCAACGGGAAAATCACAGGATTTGACCGCATTTCAATAAACGAGTAGCAAAGGCGAACGGGTAAGCGCACCTGAACGCGGCCGCTCTCAGCGCTCATGTTGGAGCTCGTCCCCGCGAACGACTCCGGCGCCTTGCCCTGGCTCGCGCCGCCATTGCTGTCCACATCGCCCTCCGCGCGCGCCCATGAATCCCCTTGCGGCTTGCGCGCCGCCTCCACGCCTAGTTGCGCATACGAGGGCTTTCCGAAATTAAACATGTCGGTTGCTGTAAGCGAGCGAAGTTGGCGGAATAACGACGGCCTATGGGTAATTGTCCGAACCTCCTAGTCTAAACTTTCAGAGGTGCGCCTGGAAAAAAATGTGGTGGTTGTGGTTGAGCGGAGAGAAGTGGAGGTTTGTTCGAGGAGGTATGCAGATTGACACCCTTGCGAGGCTATATGGTAACATTTGAGCCTACTAGGGTTCGCATATTCCGGATGCGAAGTCAAATTTCTTCGGTTACGCGAACTCGCGAGTTTGCGAATGGAGATGAGATGGGGCAGAATCAGCACCAATTTCCCTCGAGATTTGCGGAAGACAAAGAGAGTGCGCAGGTGAGGTGATGCTGGCGCGGGCAGGTCCTCCCGCCATGCGCGCAGGTGGGAACGAGGGACAGAGTACTTGTGGTGGATTGAATCTGAATAATATACACTTCTGATGTAAAAATGGTAAACGCTATGATGTGGAATGCCCGTGTGCCTGTACGGACGGTTTGTCACGTTTTTCGTTTGAAGACATGCAATCACTTTTATGTTGAATGCTCACTGCAGTCTCGTTTCTGCTGCCCCACGCTGGGCCTGGTTGGCTGGGGGTCTGCCACGCACTGTGGTGGACAATTCGTGTGCTGCCCGTTACTGCAGAGTGCCACCGTCAACTGTCGGGTGGCGGGTCTGTTCCGTTTTCCCGCCAGTCACGTCCCGTGCAACCTCTCCGGCACACCACTTCCGCATTCCCCCATCCATTTCGTCATGTAGTAAATTAGGGTTTCTGCGCGGCCACCGTCAACAACTTTGGTATTCTGGCCGAGGACCTACTAGCCATTGGCCCTCAGGGATCTCTTCACTAAACAATAAGTTATGTGCTACATATTCACGAAAATAAGCGAGCTTTGCTTCCTCGATCTGAAGCAATGCGTGAATGATTTGAAAGACTGGGTGGCTGACCCGTCACCAGCCAACCGTAAGCACATATTCTGACGTAGCGTACGGACAGAATGGAGAGGGACGCGCAGCCTCGATTCCGGTCCCGTCAGTTCATGCCGGTGCCTATCGGCAATCCCGGGGACCTGCTGTACACATGCATTCTCAAGAACGCGTGGGGTGCGGAGGTGTCTCCGCTGCACGACGTGCCCCTATTCTCCTCTTCCGCCAGTTTCCACTTCGTCTGCCTCTGTCCACGTGGCTCAACCTACGACATGGCCATTTCGTTGACCGAGCGTCTCAGCCCGTTAAAGTCCCGCCTCGTTAACAGAAACCTATCGCGCCTGTCAGAGCCATCTCCATGGCACTTCGGCTTGCTGCCGCAGACGTTAGCGAACGAGGAATTTCCATCGGAAGTTGCCGGCTTGTCGAACGACAACCAGCCGCTCGATGCGATCGAATTAGGGTTCGGCGTGCGACAGGTGGGCGACGTGTACGAGGTGCGGCCCATCGGCGCGTTTGGGCTCGTCGACCCGCTCACCAGGGCGCTTTCGTGGAAGGTTCTGGTGGTGGCGTGGGACGACCCGCTGTTCGGGCGCGCGACGGGTCTGGACGACGTGGAGTCGCTGTTCCCGGGGGTCACGGATCGCTTGCGCACATGGCTCGCGCGCTACCGCACGAGGCCGGGACGAGGTACCCACTCGCGAGCGGTGATGTCTCCTCGTGTCGTGCGATAGTTGGTCCGTCGTTCGTGCCCTGTGCTCCGTGCTCCGTGGTCCGTGTGTCATGTGTGCAGTGCTGTAGCCGTGTCATGCGCTTGTCAGATCCACCGCCTCTGCATGCTCCATGTGTGTCAGCCAGGTTCGGGATAATCGCGGGTGCGATTGGTGCTGTCGCCGTGTGCGTAGTGCCATCGTGTCAGCTCATGCACTAACATGGCATGATCGATCCACACGCCCGTTACCCTCGTATTCTTAATCTCTTTTCACCCCATCCCCCCCCTCTATCTTCAACCAACCCCGTCTCCATCCCGCGCAGCCCCCAAGGCGCAGGCGGTGTTTGCGCAGGGCGGGCGGCCGGCGTCCCCCGACACGGTGATGCGCGTGGTGGCGGAGGCGAACGCGTGCTGGCAGCTCTTCAAGGCCACGCGCTGGCCCGACGCGCCCTCCCCCCCCGCTGCTGCCGCTGCGCCCACCTACGACCTCCAGCAGCCGCAGCAGCAGCAGTGGGAAGGGGAAGTGCGGGTGGGCGCAGGCGGAGTGGCGTCGAGTCGCAGGCGGCGCAGCAGCCGCGGTAGCAGCGTGAGCAGTGGCGCTGGGAGCGGGGGTGGGGACAGCGGAAGCGTGGTGGAGTGGGGCGGGGGAGCGCAGGTGCTGCGGATAGAGGGGGCGGCGGAGGGCGAAAGAGAGGCGTACGCGGGAGCGGAGAGACGCGGGATGGAGAGGGGCGCAGGACTGGACGGGTGGAGGGGCAGGGGGAGTGGCACGGCGCAAGCAGGGCCAGCTGCTGATGCTGATGCTTGTGCGCCTCACGGCGTTGACTCGCGCGACTTGCTTGACCGTCAGTTTGAACGGCTGATGCAACCTGATTTGTCGGACGCTGCACGCGCTGACAGCTTCGCCTTCCATGACGTCAGCTGTAGCTCCCCCCCTGAGTGTTCTTATAGCGAAAGCCCGCCTCGGTTACTGCAATCCAGGAGCGAACCGGGGCCTGCTTATATCGGGGACGAGCATGAGCATGAGCATGAGGATGAGGATGACGATGAGCATGAGCATAGGCACCGCCCGTTTGAACAACGCCACCATCCCTATGAGGAATACTCGTTTCACGAGCACTCGTTAGTGGATCACTCGATAGACAGCTCGCTGGAAGGAGGAGCCGTGCAGCGGCGGGCACCGGGAGGCGAAGTGGGTTGGGACAGCCCCGACAGAACCGCCGCCTGGGGCACGCAGGACGCCCGCGCGCACGCCGCGGAAGGGAGGGGGGTCTGGGATGGGGTGAGCGGGGGGGAGGATGTGCGGGGCGGAGTGGAGGGGGGAGGGGCGCGGGATTGGCGGGGGGCGCACGGGGAGGAGCGGCTGGAGGATGGGTTGGTGGGCGGCGCGAGAGAGCTTAGCTTCGCACGGGGCTTGGCGCGTGGCGACGGGGGCTGCGACGACGGGCGACGCGGGAGTGAGTGGCGCGGGGCGGAGCGATTTCTGGGTGGCCAGGCGGAAGCGGAGCTGGATGGGGGGACGTTTGAGAGTGGTTCAGGTGGGTTCGGGGTGCAGATGGCGTGGGACGAGAGGGGCGCGGGGGAGGGGGGCGCGGGGAGTGTGTACCATTCTGATGGGTACGCGCGCGGTTATACCACCTCCGACGCTGATACTAGTGCGTGGGAGGGGCGCGAGGGGGACGACGGGGACGAGGAGGAGGAGGAAGAAGAGGAGGAGGAAGGTGAGGAGGGAGAGGAGGAAGAGGGGGAGGATGGGATGTCGGTGATGGAGAGGAGTGTGGATGGGGAGGAGGATAGGGGAGAGAGTGGCGCGGAGGAGAGTGCGGAGGGAAGTGAGGGGAGGGAGGAGGAGAGTGAGGAGGAGAGTGAGGAGGGGAGGGAGGAGGGGAGGGAGGAAGGGAGGGAGGAGAGCAATGGGGATGAGGGGTACAGAGAGGAGCATGGGCAGGAGAGCGTATGGATGGGCCGCGCGCGAGACGGGATCGTGGATGAGGCTGGCATGGGTGGCAGCATGGGTGGCAGCATGGGTGGCAGCATGGGTGGCAGCATGGGTGGCAGCATGGGTGGCAGCATGGGTGGCAGCATGGGTGGCAGCATGAGTGGCAGCATGAGTGGTGAGGTGGGCAGGGATTTTGGTGGTTTGGGGCAGCAACAGTACTGGCAACAGAGACAGCAACAACAACAACAACAACAGCAACAGGAGCAGCAGCAGCAGCAACAGGAGCAGCAGCAGCAGCAGCAACAGCAACTGCAGCAGCAGCAACAACAGCAGCAGCAGCAGTATCAGCAACAGCAACAGCAACAGCAGCAGCAACAGCTGCAGCAACTGCAGCAGCAGCAACAACAGCAGCAGCAGCAGTATCAGCAACAGCAACAGCAACAGCAGCAGCAACTGCTGCAGCAACTGCAGCGGCAGCTGCACCAGCAGCTACAGCAACAGCAACAACAGCAGCAGCTACAGCAGCAGCAGCAGCAGCAGCTGCCTGCGTCCCTGTCTTTGCTCCGCTCTCTCTCCCTCACCAACAGCCGCCCCCCCCTCAACCACCCCCCGCACGCCCCCTGCTCCTCCGTCTCCTCCAGCCCCGCGCACACCCCCCGCGCCCACCACCCCCTCGCCGCCAGCGCCGCCAGCAGCCCCACTGCCGCGCACCCTCCGCTCCCCTCCGCGCTGCACCCGCCCTTCAGCCACGCGCCCGCCCACGCGTCTGACCGCCGCCGCTCCTTCCCCCTCCACGCGCACCGCCACTCGCTCTCCCACATGCACCACATGCGCCTGCCGCCACACCAGCGCCAGCAGGCGCAGCAGAGGGCGCAGGCGGGGGTGGGCGCGGAGCGGCAGATGCACAGGCAGGGCGCATTAGATGATGGCGCCATGGCTGGCGGGGATGGGCGCATGGAGCAGAACGGCCAAGCAGGGGCGGAGGGCGGTGTGGCGGGCGCAGGGGGCGCAGGGGGGGCTGGGGGCGGAAGGTTGTTCCGCAAGGCCAACTCCAGCTCCCCCCGCACGCTCAACCGCCCCTCCTCCGCCTCCAGCAGCCCGGGTAACGCGCCTGCGCGCCCCTCGGGGCAGGGGGGCGCGGCGCTGGAGCGCCCACTGGCGCCGCTGAGAAGAGACGCGGCGGCGCTCATCCCAGGGCTGCTGAGGGCGCGCGGGGGGAACGCGCAGGGGCGCATCATGCGCTCCCAGTCGCTCTGCCAGGGCGCGTTTGGGGACGTGCTGGGCGGCCAGAGCAGCGGATCGCCAGGGGACCCCTCTCAGTCTGCTGCGCCTGGTGGCGGTGGGGCGTTGGGTGGTGTGGCGGATGGTGGCGCGATGGTGCTTGAGCGGTCCATGTCCTTCACATCCGCGGATGGGGCAGGGGGGGTGCCGCAGTGGGTGCAGCAGCGCCTGCAGCAGAACATGTGGCAGGAGCAGGCGGGGCTGCGGCAGCAGCAGTCGCAGCATCACCACCAGCAGCAGGAGCTGCAGCTGCAGCAGCGGCAGGAGCAGGAAGAGCAGGAGGAGGAGCAGGAGGAGCAGGAGGGGGGCAGAGGGCGCATGGCAGCACACAGTGCAAGGATGCACGCGGAGCAGCAGGCGTCAGTTCCGCCACTCCCCCCTGCACCCGCCGCTACAAGCGCAGGCCCCATACCTCCCCGCTGGCCCCCCAACGCCCACTCCCCCTCGCCCCCCTCCGCAGTGGCACGCTCCTCCTCATCCCCCGCGCACGTGCCTGTTCCACCCGCTGCCACGGCTGCCATCCCCCCCCAGCACCCCCCCCCTGCCCCCCCACAGCAGCACATGCGGCGGTCTCGCTCCATGTCCCAGTCCGCGTTCGGCCCGTCCCTGCCCTTCCTCTCCCTCGCCCAACCCCCCCATGCCCTCTCTCTTGCGTCCGCGCCACCGCCGCTGCCCCCGCCATCACAGCAGCAGCAGCAGCAGCTGGTTTCCCCGTCCCGTTTAAAACTCTCTCAGAGCTACAATGCTGGGGAGGGCACCGTCCCTTGTTCCTCCCCTGCCCACACACACAGCCTCACCCAGCGACCCCTCTCACAGTCACGCTCGCACACCTCTATCCCGGTACAGGCACAATCCCAGGTCTCAATCTCGATACTATCACAATCCCTAGCCTCCATCCCGCTACAGTCACAGCGCCTCCCTCCTGCACGTTCGTCCCTCTCTCCGTCCCGTGACCTCTCCTCCCCTCGCGAGCCCTCTCTTGTCCCCCGCTCCTCCTCCTCCTCCTCCTCCGCCTCCTCTCGCCCTCTCAGGCCGCCTGTCCCCCCGCCAGCTCCCGCCCTCCCCCCTGCCTGCGCCTCCTCCCCGCCCCTGCGCCCCTCGCGCAGAATGCAGCGCCGCCACACCCTTCCCCCGCGCGTGCTCGATGCTACCCCTGGGGGAGGGGTGGCAGGGGGAGGAAAAGGGGGCGGGGCGGAGGGTGAGCAGCAGGGGGAGTCTGAGCGTGGGGGCGGCAGTTGGGGGGATCGGACAGGGGGAGGAGAGGGCGAGGAGGAGGACGAGTTTGTGAGGGCGGCAGCAGCAGTGTCAGGGGTGGAGGTGCTGGTGTTGGGGAGGGCAGCGCGGGGCACAGGCATGAGCGGTCCAGATGCAGTGAATGTGGACCGCCTGAGACCCGTGCAGCAGCAGCAGCAACAGCAGCCGCCGCCGCCACCACCACCACCACTGCCGCCACAGCAGCAGCAGCAGGCACCGGCACAACGACAGCCACAGGCACCGGCACAGCAAGCGCAGCAGCAGCAGGGGGCACGAGGGCAGGACGCGCGGAGGCAGCAGGGCATGGCGGGCGGGAGGGAGGCAGGAGCTAGGCCCCCGCGCATGGTGCGGCATGGCAGGAGCGGCAGCCTGGCAGACGTGAGCAGCATGGCGCTGGGCGGCATGGGCGGCATGGGCATGGGCATGGGGGTGGGCATGGGGGTGGGGTTGGGGATGGGGATGGGGATGGGGACGGGGGTGGGGATGGGGATGGGGATGGGGGTGGGGATGGGGGGAGCAGCAGAGATCAGCAGCCGGGGCATGGGTATGATGGGGACAGGAGGTAGAGGCGGAATCGGGGTAATTGGGGGAGGAATGGGCAACAGCAGCGCAGCAGCAGGCGGTATGAGGCAGAGCGTTCTGTTGAATCCACAGGCGCAGCCACAACCATCCTCCTCCCTGGCTCCTCGCAGCCTGGACCCCTTTCCTTCCGCGGTCGCAAGCAATGCGGTGCAGATGGGTGCCAGGGGTGGCGGCGTGGGTGCAGCAGGAGCAGGGGCAGCAGGGCGGGGCGTGGGCAGGGGAGGGAGGGGAATGAGGGCGCGGAGCATGTCAGGTGACTTCTCACACATGTCCATGCTCGCACTCCTGGGCACGCAGACACAGGCACAGGCACAGGCACAGGCACAGGCACAGGCACAGGCACAGGCACAGGCACAGGCACAGGCACAGGCACAGGCACAGGCACAGGCACAGGCACAGGCACAGGCACAGGCACAGGCACAGGCACAGGCACAGGCACTGGCACAGGCACAGGCACAGGCACAGCACAGGCACAGGCACAGGCACAGGCACAGGCACAGGCACAGGCACAGGCACAGGCACAGGCACAGCACCAGGCACAGGCACAGGCACAGGCACAGGCACAGGCACAGGCACAGGCACAGGCCCAGGCACAGGCACAGGCACAGGCACAGGCACAGGCACAGGCACAGGCACAGGCACAGGCACAGGCACAGGCACAGGCACAGGCACAGGCACAGGCACAGGCACAGGCACAGGCACAGGCACAGGCACAGGCACAGGCACAGGGACAGGCACAGGCACAGGCACAGGGCACAGGCACAGGCACAGGCACAGGCACAGGCACAGGCACAGGCACAGGCACAGGCAACAGGCACAGGCACAGGCACAGGCACAGGCACAGGCACAGGCACAGGCACAGGCACAGGCACAGGCACAGGCACAGGCAACAGGCACAGGCACAGGCACAGGCACAGGCACAGGCACAGCACAGGCACAGGCACAGGGCACAGGCACAGGCACAGGCACAGGCACAGGCACAGGCACAGGCACAGGCACAGGCACAGGCACAGGCACAGGCACAGGCACAGGCACAGGCACAGGCACAGGCACAGGCCACAGGCACAGGCACAGGCACAGGCACAGGCACAGGCACAGGCACAGGCACAGGCACAGGCACAGGCACAGGCACAGGCACAGGCACAGGCACAGGCACAGGCACAGGCACAGGCACAGGCACAGGCACAGGCACAGCAAACAGGCACAGGCACAGGCACAGTGCACAGGCACAGGCACAGGCACAGGCACAGGCACAGGCACAGGCACAGGCACAGGCACAGGCACAGGCACAGGCACAGGCACAGGCACAGGCACAGGCACAGGCACAGGCACAGGCACAGGCACAGGCACAGGCACAGGCACAGGCACAGGCACAGGCACAGGCACAGGCACAGGCACAGGCACAGGCACAGGCACAGGCACAGGCACAGGCACAGGCACAGGCACAGGCACAGGCACAGGCACAGGCACAGGCACAGGCACAGGCACAGGCACAGGCACAGGCACAGGCACAGGCACAGGCACAGGCACAGGCACAGGCACAGGCACAGGCACAGGCACAGGCACAGGCACAGGCACAGGCACAGGCACAGGCACAGGCACAGGCACAGGCACAGGCACAGGCACAGGCACAGGCACAGGCACAGGCACAGGCACAGGCACAGGCACAGGCACAGGCACAGGCACAGGCACAGGCACAGGCACAGGCACAGGCACAGGCACAGGCACAGGCACAGGCACAGGCACAGGCACAGGCACAGGCACAGGCACAGGCACAGGCACAGGCACAGGCACAGGCACAGGCACAGGCACAGGCACAGGCACAGGCACAGGCACAGGCACAGGCACAGGCACAGCCGCCACCTGTGCCCCTAGTCGCACCAGCACAGCCCGCTGACATGCCCTCTTTCCAGCGCGCTCAGAGCCCAGTGCTCTCAGCAGCAGCAGCAGCGGCAGCGGCAGCAGCAGCAGGAGGCAGTGAGGGCAGCGCAGGTGCCCCGGTGGCGCTGGGAGGGGGGCGAGGCCGAGGGCGAGGGGCCATGGGAGTTGGGAGAGGTGGCAGCGGTGGGGGGAGGGCGGGAGCAGGAGGGAGAGGGAGGGGGAGGGGACCTGTGTCAGATGTGCTGTCTGTGCCTGCAGCAGCTGCTGCGCCCCGCCTGCCCTCCCCCACTTCTGCCGCTGCTGCTGCACCTCCTGCTGCGCCCGTCGCCCCTGCCTCTGCCGCCACGGCACCCCCCACAGGCGCCCCTCGCATGCTGCAGCAGCGGTTGCTGCCACAGGGGCAGGGGCGGGGGCAAGAAGGGGGAGGTGGGCGAGGACGGGGGCGGGGGCGGGGGCAGGGGCCGGATGGGGGAAGGGGGCGGGGGCGGGGGGGTGACCGACAGACAGGTGATGGTAGGAGCGGGCAAGCAGCAGGTGTGGAAGGAGGAGGGGGAGGGGAAGGAAGAGGTGGAGGAGGGGGAGGAGCATCAGGGGCAGCAGTAGCGGCGGCAGCAGCGGAAGGCGAGGAGGCGGGCATGGTGTTTCAGCGCTCCATCAGTCTGTCGGCGCGCCTCTTTGCCGACAAGGATGCCATGGCTGCCCCCCTCGCAGGCCCTGTGGGAACTGGCACGGGAGCAGGTGTGGGAGGGGCGGAGGGGCGGGGAGGCGCCGGGCGGGAGGGTGAGGCTGGGGGGGCGCCCAGAGCGCTGGCAGAGGGTGTGCGATCAGAAGGAAGAGGGCCAGGGCGGTTGGGTGCGGTGCCAGGCGGTGGTGGCAGGGGGCGGGGCCGCGCGGGTGGGAGGCGGCACATGCGGTTTGCGAGTGTGGACCTGAGCCGTGCTGCTGACGGCCTGGGCTTTCAGGTGGGCAGCCTGGTGGGGGATGATTCAACGGTGCACTCGCCTCACCTGCCATTCCTGCAGCCACGGCCGCCGCCACAGCAGCCACAGCAGCCACAGCTGCAGCAGCAGGCGCAGCGGCGGCAGTCCCCTCTCCATCGCGAGAGGACCCCCTCCCCCTCACCCCCCTCATCATCCTCAGCATCGCCATCTGCACCAGCGGCATCGGCACCGGCATCAGCAGCAGCATCGGCGTCCACAACATCTTCGGCAGCAGCACTGGCGGCAAGGCAGAGGCAGCGCATGGTGTGCACTGTGGCGGGCATCCCCGCCTCTGACTCCCTCCCCTCGCCCACCTCCCACCCGCCCTCCGCCGCTCCCCGTCCTGCCCCTGCCTCCGCATCCCACCGCCCCCTCCCTGCCACGCCCCACCCCTCTCAAACTGCCGCCTCTCCCATGCGCCCTCGGCCCCCCTCGGGCTCGCCCCCCTCTGCGCGCCCTGCGCTCTCTCATGTGCGCCATCCCTCCTACATCTGGCCCCATGTGCACTCCGCGCCTCCCGCTCCAGCAGGGAGCACGGCAGATGCTGCTGCTGCTGCTGCTGGCCGCCGTGCTGCTGCTGGTGCTGCTGCTTCAGCTGCAGCTTCCGATGTATCGGCTGCTGCCACTCCTCATGCTCCGTCTACTGCACCACCTGCCACTGTTGCTCGCACTGGTGGCGGTGCTGCCCGTGCGGATGGTGCTGATAGTACTGGTGGTGCAGGGAATGCTGGCAGGGGCTCCGGTGTGGGTGACACAGCTGAGGCAGAGGGGGGAGTGTCGTCCCCACCCAGCAGCAGCGGGGGCGAGTGGGAGCACTCACCAGACCACCTGTTCATGCGCCACCAGACCACCCCCTGCCGCCTGCAGGGCGCTCACGAGCACGCCCACGCCCATACGCACGGCCTGGCACTGTCCCCCGCGGCTGCCCCTGGCAGCGCCGCCTCGCTGGTGTCAGATGGGCCGGGGTCGGAGGCGGGTAGCTCGTGGGGCGATGGCGAGCCGTGGGAGGCGCACCTGGCGCTGCATGGCGGTGCGGGGCAGGCAGGCGGGGGAGACGGGCATGCAGACGGGCAGTGGCACGGCGGGCAGCAGCAGCATGAGAGGCAGCTGTCCCCGCTGAAGCCGCGAGACGCATCTCCACAGGCGAGCCTGCAGCAGGCCCTGCCTCCCCACCAGCAGGCAGCGTCGGCTCTGCACACACCTCCCCGACGCACCCCCCTGCAGCAACAGCAGCAGCAGGGACAGCAGGGGCAGGCGCAGGGGCGCACTGCCGCTCCATCGCTCACCGCACCCTCTGCCATCCCGCACACTCTCTCACCTGCCCGCTCGCCTGCTCATGCCACCTCCCATGCTCCTCACCTCACTCCCCTGCAGCGGCAGCAGCAGCAGCAGCTGCAGAAACTCCACCAGGCACAGACCGCCCCGGCAGCACAGGGGGGGTTCCGTAGCATGAGTGTGGGCGCCGCACACCACACCTCACAATATACCTCCAAACTCTCTCAACCCGCCCTCCCCCCAGCCTCCCCCCAGCGCCCTATTCCTGGCTTCTCCCCTCTGATTGCCGCCCGCAATTCCATGTCTGCGCCAGCCGGGCAGATGAAACACCGCAAGTCGGGCAGCTTCGACAAAGGCTCAGGGAAGCGGCGGGTTCCGGGCAGCTTGGGGAAGCTGAGGATGAACAAGGAGAGGGGGTGGTGGGGTGGCGGCCCAGGGGTGGGGAGCGGTGCTGCGGCTCATGGCAGTGGTGCTGCTGGTGGTACTGGTACAACTGCTGCTGCTGCTGCTGCTGCTGCTGCTGCTGCTGCTGCTGCTGCTGCTGCTGCTGGTACTGCTGGTGGTGCCGGTGGTGGTGGAGGTGGTGGGAGGAGACACGGGGGAGCAGCAGGGAGTGGGGGCAAGGCATCAGTGGCATCAGCGCTGATCAGCCCACGCATCGTGGGCAAGTCCATCTTCTCGCGCTCTGCCACCACCGCTGCCCCCTCCTCCTCCTCCACCTCCCACTCCACCGACCCTGACGCTGATTCCCACGGGACCTCCAAGGGCAACTGGCGGCGCCTCGTGGGCAAGCGGGCAGGCAGCCCGCAGCACGGGAGGTCGCGCGGGCACGGGGGCAGTGGTAGCAGCAGCAGCGGGCATGGAGGGGTGGTCTCACGTGCCACGCGTGCGGTGACGGTGTTTAAAGCCGGGCACAAGGGGGGCGTGGGGCACAAGCTGGGGTTTAAGGGCATGGGTGCGGTGAGCCTGCCGCTCATGGGGGGAGGAGGGGGGAGCCACGGGGCGATGCATGACGGCATGAGTCTGCTGACTGCAGGCGAAGAGGCTGTAGCCCTGGCGTTAGCAGCGGCGGCGGCGGCGGCAGCGGCAGCGGCAGCAGCGGCGGCGGAGGTGCCGTGGGTGGCGATGGTGGTGCCGGGGGAAGAGAGCGAGGGTATGCTGCCGTCATCCCCGCATGGGGGGCTGGCGTCGCCTCTGCCGTTCAAGGCGGGCAACGAGTGGGCCATGGAGGTGCGCGCTCACATGCAGTGTGATGAGACTGCCAGTGGTAACTACGAGCTCTGGGATGAGCAGCTCTCTGCTCCTGCTGCTGCTGCTGCTGCTGCTGCTGCTGCTGCTGCTGCTGCTGCTGCTGCTGCTGGCGAGGGCGGGGAGGAGGGCGCACCAGCAGCAGGGGACTCGGCAGGAGCTGAAGCAGCAGCGGCAGGAACAGGTAAGGAGGGGGCAGCAGGGGGTGCGAGTGCGGGGGCGGCAGGCGGCACAGGAGGCGCGGAGGGTGGGGAGCGCGTGGGGCTGCAGAACATGCTCCTGCTGGACCTCTACCCCGCCCTCTCCCCCCTCGTTCTTGGCGTCCGCAAGGCACCGCCACACCCACGTGATGCTGATGCTGATGGTGGTGGCCGTGGTTCTGATGGTGATGCTGATGTTAGTGGTGTTGGTGATGAGGCTGAAGCAGGACAGGGGAAGGGGAAGGAGGGGAGCAACGTGCAGGTGCAAGGTGGCGAGCTGGTGCAGGCAGGGGAATTAGATGGAGCGGCAGGTGCAGGTGGGATTCATGAGGAGGTTAGCATCGCAATGCTGGAAAGCAATTCAGCACAGGAGAGTCAAGGCTGTGGGCAGGTGATATCTGGGGAAGCTGCACCTGTGCTAGCTGGTGCAGGAATGGACCAGGAGGCAAGGGCTAGTTTGAAAGAGGTGGCTATTTATCAGCCTGTGCTTGTATAGAGTTGAATGCATGTATGTGCATCTTCTACGTGCAATGGTTTGTCTTTGGCAGTTAAAACTTCACAAGGAAGCAGGCATTAGTGTAAAATTGGTCATATTGAGAAGCTGTCAACCTTTCTTTAACAGAGGAAATGGTGACACTTGGCACATCAATCTATACAATCTTCAAGCCATCATAAATACAGCAGCTTCATTTTGTTCTAACAACTCTGAACATTAGTATATTGAGGTAACTACGGTATATCTTGCACTTCTATCGGAGCAGCCACTGAAGTTCCATCTTCCTCTCTGCAGCACTTCCTCTATCGCATTCTACCGCACCGAACCCCTCCGCGCCACCATTCAAGCCACTTTTGCTGCCCGCACCCAGCACTGACATTCCCTGCGCCAATCTTGAATCACCCACGCCTTCAACACTCCCGCTTTCCCCAACCACGCTCTGGTTACCACCTTCCGACCGCTGCTGCTTCTGCTGGCACCTGGCGCGCATAAGCGCGGCGAACTGGTGCAGAGCGGCGCGTGCGGAGGGCTGTTGCGATCCGCGCAGCTGGCTGTGGAGGAACACGAGGAACTGGTTCACGTTGCTTCCAAACTCCGGCTTTTGCGCCACGCGCTCCCGCAGCCGCCCTACCGCCACGTCCCACTTGCTCAGGTTGCCGTGCGGGAGGGAGGAGCGGAGGGACGCCGTTAGCTGGTCGTAACGGGAGAGCCGCTCCGCCAGGCTTAGAGTAACGTCCGGGTGTAGCGCGCTCGGCGAAGCGCCATGAGTCCCCGAGGTTTCCTCGTTTGGCGGAATTCTTGACGCAACGGGAGCTGCGGCTTCGGTGAGCGCGGGTCGTTTCGAGGGTGGCCGAGGTGGTGAGCTTAGCGGCGATTTGCGATGGCTGCTATTCACCTCCTCGTCCTCCGCCGCCATTTGCGCGAACCTCCTCTTCTTCGCCAGGGCAGGGACATCTCCTCGCATCGCAGGCTCGTCCGAGCGAGCCTCGTCGGCACCGCCGTTGGGAGGAGCGCGGATGGCGGTCGGTCGGAACAGCACCTGGGCGTCGTGATTGTCACTGGAGGTTGGCGCATGCAGATGTGCGCAGTCCGTCGCTGGTCTAGCGCGTAAAGCGCCAGCGGCTGCCGCGACCGCGGGGTTTGTGTGTGCGAGGAGCCATGCGGGGAGGGTGGAGCCCGCGGGGCTGTCTTGGAGCAAAACGCCGAGCTGCTCCTCCCGCTGCGCGGGGTCGCGCGATAGCTGCTGAAGGAGCATAGCGGGCTGCGCGCGGGAAAAGGTCGAACCGGGAACTGGCTTTTGAGAGGCACTGGCGAACGATCGATCTAGCGGCATTGCAAGGAACTGAAGCGATGACATGAAGCGATCGAAGAAATCAGATAATCTCGACGTTACTAGCGACTTGAAACACTAACTAAATGCACGAGCGAGTTTGCTTGGATGTGAGTGAAATTGGCTTCGAAAAACTTCTTTCTCATGTACCCTTGCAGTGCTGGTCTCTTAGCTGAGGTCTATAAATCCAAGTTGAGTTGTGCTCCAGTCGCACCAAGTTTTTTGTGTGTTGGAGGACTGTCCTCCATGGATCCGCTTCACACTGCTGTCGTTTGCTCACAGCCTACCACAGCTCGACTCATGATGACAGCGCAGCACGGCGCAAAATCAGCAGGGCCAAGCAGAGGCGAGCGAGGGAGGTAGGGAGGGAAGGGGACAATTGAAAAAGCGCAATGCATCCGTTCAATGGCCCCGTGGGCCTTCCTTCCGAGCTTACTCAGCAGAATGTCGCACTTCTCATTCGCCAATGCTGCAAGACATGCCACCCGGGCCGCGTTCAAATCTCCACCGCGACTTGGCCGTGTCGCGATGCTGGGTACTGTGGCTGAGAACCCACGGGGAGTTAGTCACGGGCAAGCTGTCCCGCAACCTAAACCACGTCAGCAGCCAAGGCCTCTATGTCCTTCTCCGCACACCTGGTTCGGAAAGAGATAGGCAGTGGCTTGGCACTGGCTGGCTGTCGACTTGCGCATGTACGCTGGCACCACGTCACTCGGTCAACCGCGTAAACATAATGCGAAACTACTCCACGATTGGTCTGATTCCTCACAGCTGGCGAGGTGCGAAATGCTGAGGCCACCCACGAGTGAGTTTGCTGTGGTGGGTTTGGGAATGCCTGCAACGGGTGGTTGGACCGAAAACAGTACGCTACAAAGCTCTGGGGCGCCTCCAACACCTGCCAGTGATCAGCGAAACCTGCCAGCACCGCGCAGGTGTCCATGCAAGCGAAGGTTCGCCACGCAACTTCGCCGACAAAGCACACGAGGCTTAGGTGGCCACAAGCACGCGCCACTTGTCCCGACCTGCGGTCGTTGGCTGGGTGTCGGGCATACCTCTGCCATGGTGTACTCTCGGAAAGGTTCGTTTGTTGAACCACGAGGCTCGGCTTGCTGCTCAGCCCCAAACCAACTACAGACGGTCGCTCGTGGAACTACAGTTTGTTCATGTTGCAAGGTGGAGTGTAGTCCGCATAAGGTGCTTCATTCTGTCATGTATGACAGTATAACAATAAACCTGCAATGGCAGTATAACAATAGTAACATCTTCCTGAGAGAACGATGCGTAAGAAAATATCCCTGCACCCTGAAATAATCTCAAGAGCATTAGACGTGTATAATTGGATTGCTTTGGTTACTTCAGCTCATCAAAGTCAGAACATTTGGATCGAAAGAGTGCACTTGTTTGCTCATTTTCCCCTTTTTCCCCTGACTGTCCGAACTGGCCGCAGCCCTCCGCTCAACTGGCTTTTCCAGAACAACCCACAATCTCTGCACATGCCTGTGTGGCACCCCTCCCACCACTGCATCCAGCTTCCTCACAAACACAACGCGATATGCCAGCTGCTCCAGAGCCGCCTCGTACAGTGACATCGCGTCAGCACTGTGCTCTATCGCTTCCAGCCAGAGAATGCCGCCCGGCCTGAGCACGCGGTCCCAGTCAAAGAGAGCGAGGTGGAAGTCCCTGGGCGGCAGAGCGTCGATGCCGTGCAGGAGGGCGGGGCCGGCGGTGCCGGTGGCATGGAGCAGGTCCAGTGAGGCGTCAAAGAGGGGCAGGCGCGCTGTGAGAGGCATGTCCACCGCCACCAGGCCCCTCCACGCCAGTGCCTCCTGAAATGGCACCGCCACCCTGCTGCTGCTGCTGCTGCTGCTGCTGCCTCTGGCACTGCTCGTACCGCTGCTGCTGGTGCTGGTGCTGGTGCGACTGGTTGCAGTAGTGTCCGCAGGAGTGAGACCCGAGGGCGACTGTGAGGCGTCAGGGTAGCCAATGAGGTTGGACTGCACAGTGAGGATGGTCACATTGTGCAGCGCCATCTGGGCGGCAAACTGGCCTGTTCCGCCGCCCAGGTCCAGCCCCAAGCGCACAGCGCCCCCCTTGAGGCGCATGAGATCGCGAATGTGGAACATCTCCCGTGTGCCTGCCTCCTCTGCACTGCCACTCGCAGCACGAGTCATGGGGCTGCTGCGCCCGCTCCTGCCAGTGCCACTACCACTGCCAATGCTATGGCTGCCACTGCTACGGCTGCCATCGCTCGCGCTGCTGGCGGAGGGGCGCGTGAACTGGAAGCACGCAGTCCCACCCGCCCATCCATCCCTGCTGCATCCACTCGCCGCGTCTCCCTCCCTTACCCCCCCATTCTGTCCGCCTGCCCGCCCGCCCCTCCCCCTCCCCCGCTCATCCTGCTTGCCCTCCCCCTCGCGCCGCTCCCAGGGAAATGGGTCCAGGCTCGAGTTGACCGCTCGCGCTACAGCCGCTACAGCTGCAGCGTCCGCAGCAGCGCCTGCAGCAAACGCTGCCAGCTTGCGCTCGATGCATGCCACGTCAGCGCAGTCGTAGCGCTCCCACCGCACGCTGCGCCCGTCCAGCGGCGTCCAGAGCGCCTCCGGATGCAGCGGGGGCTCCACGGGGTCAGGGGGGATGGGGGAGAGGCACGCGCGGGGAGGGATGACGTGGCAATGGTCGGTGACGCGGAGGCGGTGGGCTAGCTCCCAGTCGTCGGGACACGTGGCGTGCGGATAGAAGCGCAGAAATTGCTTCAGTTCCGCGTCGGAAGCGGCGCATTCGCTCAGCCTATCCGCCTGCAAGCGCGTCAGATGCGCGTCCCGTCTCCGCGCGTACTCCGCGGAAACAGAATCTGCGCCGCCCTCCCCGCCGCCCCCAGCGCCGGGATGCACGGCGGCGACTGCGCTCTCGGCGAGCCACCGCTCATCGAGATCCCCCCCGCCCGCCGAGGCATCGTTATAAGCACTCCGCGCAGCCACGCGCCGGTGCACGAGCTCCCCCTGGCATTTGCGGAACGCCGAGCGCAAGGCGGAGACGTCGGAGGCGGTGTCGGGGCAGTCGCGGAAGGGCGCGAAGGGCTGGGGGAAGTAGCGCGCGAGGAAGAGGCGGAGGTGCAGAAGCGAGAGCGCGGCGATCGCGAGCAGGCGGAAGGGCGTGCAGGAGGGCGCTGTGCGAGGCATCAGCGAATCGCGCGCCGTGTCGCGACGGCGGCCATACGGAGACGAGAAGAATGGATCGGGCCGACCTCGTTGGTATTGGCTGCACTGCTTGGCGAGCAACTTCGATTCGAACACTAACAACTGAGAGCAGCGTGCGTGACAAAGGAGCAGCGACTTGAGCCTCACCCACTCGTGATTGAGAAAGCTGAATCCGCGAAGTATTGGTGACTGTAGGAACATTGAAATTTTCTACTGATGATACATTTTCAGTTAGTGTTGCTCGAATTAGAATTACACTAGCTCAAACCTTTGGCAGTTCGTCATATTGCGTGATATCATATCGAGTCCATTCATTTTGCCCCACCATCACTATCCACTTCCAAGGCCCAAGGCAGTTACACTTCACGCGAATTGGCGCCAATCAACCCATCCTTCGCACACAGATCACCCAAATCAGCGCGGGCCAGCAGCTCAAAGCGCGCCGATTGCAGCATGCGCGCCAGGCAGCCGTCGCAGGCACTCTCGTCGCACTCCCGTCGCTCTCTCCGCTCTTTCCGTCCCTCTCCAACGCGCTTCGCGACCGCTCCATGTCAGTTCCCGCCCCCATTCCCCTTTCCGTTCCCCATGCTGTCGTCACAGCCGCCCCTCTAGCGCCGCTCGTCTCCGCCTCCCGCGATCATCTGCGCGAGTTGCGGAGGTGCAGGCGGGACCCGCAGCAGGTAGTTTCCGCGCCCCTTCTGCGTAGGTCCGCCTCCGCTAGTCGCATTGGCGGACGATGCACCTCGGCGCAGGAAGGCGGGGCGGGCAAGGGGAGAGGGCGGAAGTTGCGCGCAGTGCATGGGGGAGGGCGCGGCGACTCAAGAGAATCGGAAGACCGGGCGGAAGTTGAGGGGGTGCGGGGCCCGGAGGGATCATGGCGCGAAGGCGGAAGCTTAGAGGGGGAAGTGGAGGGGGATTTGGACGAGGACTGGCCTGGGGAAGCAGAACGGGGCGCGCGGTTGGGGGCGCGGGCTGGGGTGGGTGGCGGGGGAATGCGCGGAAATGGGGTGGGGGATGAAAGGGGGTCTGACGGTCCTGAACTGGGGGAAGCGCGAGGGGAGAAAGCGCGGATTGCGGCGGAAACAGGCGGGGCTGCAGGTATGGGGGAGGGAGAGGCAGATGGCGAGGGGGGAATGGAAGATGAGGGGGAGTGGGAGGATGGATGGGAGGGGGAGGGGGAGCAAGAAGGGGAGGAGCATTGGGATGTTGAGGAGGATTTAGAGGAGGACGAGGAGGGGGAAAGCAGCCAGAGCAGGTGGAGAGTTGGGGGAGGGAAAGGGCGGGTGAGAGCAGGGGGGGCACGCATGGCACCTAGCGTGGCACGAGGAAGAGGGGGCAAGGGCGAGGGCGCAGGGGGAGCAGCAGGCGGGGTAAGCGCCATTGGCGGCCTGCCTTTAGGCCCTGGCGCTGTGGGTGGTGGTAGTGGCGCTGCCAGCATCAACACCGCTCCCAGTGCGAGCAGCAGCAGCACTGCCAACCCCACCCCCATGCCTGCCAACCCCACCCCCATGCCTGCCAACATCCCCACGCCCAACCCCAGCAGCGGCGGTGGCGGCGCCCCCACTGGCGCGTGGCGGCTGCGCCTGGCGGCCCTGTCCGCGCTCTCCGCGCTGAGAGCCGCCCAGCAGCGCGGCGAACAGCTCATGGCGCTGGCCGCTGGGGGGGAGACGCAGGACGAAGGGGCAAGAGGGGAGGGGGCAAAGAGGGAGGGGGCGGAGGGCGAGGGGGCGGAAGGGGAGGAGAAGGGGCGGGCGTGGGCAGGGAGGGCGGACGGGGCAAACGAGGGGGCCCGGGACGAGGGGGAGAGGGTGACGGGTGAGGTGGAGGAGGGGAAGGCAGCAGGTGCGCAGGCAGGGCAGGGCGGGCAGGGCGAACAGAGCGGGCAGAGCGGGCAAGGTGGGCAGGGCGGGCTGGGAGCGGGCATGTTGGAGGCTCTCAAGGCGGCCGCTGCCGCTGATGCTGAGGGCGACGCGAGGGGCAGAAGCCTAACCTCTAAACCGCCCCCAGCATCAGCATCAGCAGCAGCATCACAGGCAGCAGCAGCAGCAGCATCCCCAGGGGGCGTGTCGATCTACGTGAACTGCTCGTCAGTGGGGCTGCAGCGAGTGGCAGTGGTGGAGGAGGGGCGCCTGGTCGAACTCATCGTCGCCTCCACCCCGCCCCCCTCCCTCCCCCACCCTGCACTGCCCTTCCGCTCCTCCCCTCGCAGCCCCACCCACCCCACCACCACCACTGCTGCTGCTCCATCTGCTGCTCTCACCCCACTCACCGCACCCAACCCAACCACATTCCCACCCACAACAGCATCAGCAGCAGGCAGCAGCGTTTCTCCCGTACCTCCCTTGGCCTCTCCTCCCCCTCCCCCCGCGCCGTGGGGGGTGCGCGTGGGGGACGTGTACCTGGGGGTGATCCGGTCGCTGCATCCGGGCATGAAGGCCGCGTTTGTCGACATTGGGGGCGCCGCGCCCTCGCTGCTCAACCTGGCTCACAACGACCGCCCCCTCACCTTCCCACCCACTGGGGGTGATTCTGCCCTTGCGCATGCATGGCGTGACACGGCTGTGGTAGGGGGCCTTGGTGGGGAGGCAGGCACTGAGGCAGAGGGAGAGACAGAGGCAAACACAGGGAGAGGCAGAGAGGCAGAGACAGGCGGTGATGCAGACACAGGCGGAGTCAGAGCCAGAGAGAATGGTGCGGCCGCAGGGTCGGTGCTAGCTACGGGTGCAGGGTCGGAGTCAGGTTCGGGAGCAGGGCTGGATGCTGCGAGGCACTGGGAGACGTTGGTGGGGAGGGAGGAGACAGGCGGTGGGGCGGGTGCCGTGGCGGAAGGCAGTGCAGGCGTGTGGATGGGAGTGAAGGTCGAGGGTGGGGGGTTGATTCAGGGATGGGAGGCGAGGGAAGGGGAGGATAGGGGTGCAGTGGTGGTGGCAGGTATGCAAGATGATGAGGAGGAAGATGATGATGATTTTGTGGAAGAGGAGGAGGAAGATGAAGGAGAGGAAGGAGAGGAAGAAGATGAGGGTCTCGAAGAGGACCTGCATGAGTGGCATGAGGATGAGGCGGAAGAAAGTGACGACGAGGAGGGAGAGACACTGGGCGATGAAGACGAGGAGTGGATAGAAGAGGAGGATGGGGAGGAGGAGGAGGAAAAGGAGGATGGAGAGGAGGAGGAGGATGAGGAGGAGGAGGAGGAGGAAGGGGAAGAGGAAGAGGAGGAAGAAGAAGGGGAGGAGGAGTGGGTGGACGTGGAGGGTGAGTTCGAGACGGACCTTGAGGACGAGAGCAGCAGTGATGCCGTCCATGCTGCTGCTGCTGATCCGTATAGTTTTGAGGCGCCTCAACACGAGACGGACCTCGAGGACCACAGCAGTGATGGCGGCGATGCTGCTGATCCGGATGTTGATGCTCATGGCGATGCCATGTCACGGCAATCGAAAGGATCAGAAGGGAGTGAGGATGAGAGAGAGGGGTGGGAGCGTGTGGAAGGTGATGCTGAGGAGGTGGGTGAGGAGGAGGAGGAAGAGGAAGGAGGAGGGTGGGAGGAGGGGGAAGAGGAGGAATGGGAGATGGAGGGGGAAGAAGCGAGGGCAGATGGGAGGCGGCGGAGGAAGAAGGCTGTGAGGAGGCGAGGCATGGGCGCTGGTGATGATTGGGCGGAGGAGGAGGAAGAAGAAGAGGAGGAGGATGAGGAGGAGGAGGAAGAAGAAGAGGAGGAGGATGAGGAGGAGGAGGAAGAAGAAGAGGAGGAGGATGAGGAGGAGGAGGAAGAAGAAGAGGAGGAGGATGAGGAGGAGGAGGAAGAAGAAGAGGAGGAGGATGAGGAGGAGGAGGAAGAAGAAGAGGAGGAGGATGAGGAGGAGGAGGAAGAAGAGGAGGAAGAAGAGGAGAGCAGTGGGGAGGCAGAGAAGAAGCATGGGGGGGAACAGAAGCCCGAGGAGGAGAAGGCAGAAGCAGCAGTAGAGGTGGTGGGGAAGTCAGGGAATGGGCTTGACAGTCGGGACCCCACCAACGGCTTAACCGATTGCCTGCCTGCTCATGCCGCCTCTTCCCTCTCTCTCGCCCTGCACACCCGCCCGCTCCCCCTGCCTGCCCCTTCCCCGCCCTCCATACCCCCTTCCTCCCTACCCCCTCCTGTGCAACTCCAGCCTGCCCTCCCATTGCCCTCCCTCCCCCCCGCCCTCGCATCAGCAGACCCCCTTGTTGACCCTGCTGCACCCCTGCCCACACCCCTGCCCACACCCCTGCCCACACCCCTGCCCACACCCCTGCCCACACCCCTGCCCACACCCCTGCCCACACCCCTGCCCACACCCCTGCCCACACCCCTGCCCACACCCCTGCCCACACCCCTGCCCACACCCCTGCCCACACCCCTGCCCACACCCCTGCCCACACCCCTGCCCACACCCCTGCCCACACCCCTGCCCACACCCCTGCCCACACCCCTGCCCACACCCCTGCCCACACCCCTGCCCACACCCCTGCCCACACCCCTGCCCACACCCCTGCCCACACCCCTGCCCACACCCCTGCCCACACCCCTGCCCACACCCCTGCCCACACCCCTGCCCACACCCCTGCCCACACCCCTGCCCACACCCCTGCCCACACCCCTGCCCACACCCCTGCCCACACCCCTGCCCACACCCCTGCCCACACCCCTGCCCACACCCCTGCCCACACCCCTGCCCACACCCCTGCCCACACCCCTGCCCACACCCCTGCCCACACCCCTGCCCACACCCCTGCTCACACCCCTGCCCACACCACCACAGCTTGATGCTCTCAACGCGTTCCCCACCGAACCCGCCTCTCTCCACCCTTCTGCCCCTCCCCACCCGGCCGCCAACCCTGTCCCGCTGTACCCCAAACCCTCCCTCCCATCGCCACCGCCCTCCGCTCGTGCCCGTTCTGCTACTGCCCCGCGTCTTCCCGTTCCAACCTCCACCAGCACCCCCACCACCACCACCACCACCACCGGCAGCAGCAGCAGCGGCGGCAGCAGTGAAAGCAGGGACGAGGACGGGGCGGGTAGGAGGGCAGATGAGAGGGAAGCGGATGTAGAGGAAGGAGAGGCAGGCACAAGGGAAAAGGAGCTGCAGGAGCAGCAGGAACAGAAACAGCAGGAGGAGCAGCAGCAGGGGAGGAGGCAGCAGCAGCAGCAGCAGGAGCAGCAACCAGACCCCCCTCTGCGCCGCCCGTCCGGCCGCCCCCGCCTGCTCTCCCTCGCCGCCACCCTCCCCCTGCCCCTCTCCCCCTCCCCCCGCCGCCGCTACTCCGCCCTGCTCTCCCAGCAACTCAACCTCCCCCTCCCCCCCGCCCCCCCCGCCCCTGCCAGCGCCAGGGGGAGGAGGAAGCGGGGGGAAGGCGGCTGCAAGGGGCAAGGGGGGAAGGAGGGCGCTGGAGGCAAGGGGTGGGCGGAAGGCATAAGGGCGGGCGGAGGGGAGGAGAGTGGACAGAGCAGGCAAGGGGGGTCAGGGGGAGGGGCGGTGGGTGGAGAGGGGGGAGGGGGGAGTGGGTGGGTCGATGCTGCTGCCAAACCAAGTGAGTCCACTTGGGGGGTTGAGCCACTGCCAGGGGTGCGGCGGCCAAGGGTAAGTGCGCCGCCCTACACGGCGGGCGGCAGGCTGGGCGGCGGGCGGCTGACAGTCATCCCGGGCTCCCGAGGCCAGCCGAGGAGCCGCCGCTCGGCCGCGTGGTCGCTGACGTGGCGCCAGCTCATGGAGTCGCGGCGGGCGGCGAGAGAGCGAGCGAGGCGAGCGGGGGCCATAGAGGGAGGGGATAACGGGGGGACGAGGGGGGGCGAGGAGGCGAGGGAGGGGGGAGCAGAGGGCGATGAGGAGCGGGAGGAGGAGGAGGAGGAGCAGTATGAGGAGTGGGGGGAGGTGCGGGCGGGCATGCTGATTCTGGTGCAGGTGGTGCGAGGGCCCATCGGCGCCAAGGACTCTGTGCTGCGAGCGTTCCCCGTGCTCGCAGGCCGCTGCTTTGTGAGTGCTCTTTGCACTCTGCCCTACCTTTCCGCTCCCTTCAATCCTCTCCGCCCCGGCCCTCGCTCCCGGCCCTCGCTCCCCATCTCATAATCTTTCTCTGTCCCGCGCCCCAACCTGCGCCCATCAGCGGCTGGTGCTGCGGGGAACAGGGTTGGTGATGCCGAGGGGGGTGGCAGCAGAGGAGGCAGCACGCATTCAGGCCATTGTCGCCCGCCTCGCACCCACTCGCTCCTTCTCCATCCAGGTGCGCTCCTGCCCTAATGCACATTACCGCACTGCACCCCGTTCCTCCTGCTGCTGCCACCTCTTCCCTTCCCCTCTCCTGCTGCGCTACTTCCCTCTCCTCTTGCCTATCCCCTTCGCTCCCCTCCCCGCGCACCTCCTCCCCTCCCGCTCCTCTCCTATGGGGCGGACCGCAATGCCGCTGCCTGCCTTGTCTGCATGTGCCAACCCTGCGCTCGCCCCACCACTTCACTCGCCCACCCTGCGCTCGCCCCACCACTTCACTCGCCCTCCCTTCACTCCTCCCGGCCTGGGTCCCAGCAGGTGCGGCAGGCGGCGGTGGGGAAGGGGGAGGGCGAGCTGGGGGAGGATCTAGCGGAGCTGGTGGCGCGGTGGAGAGCGGTGCTGGCGCGTGCGAATGCGGTGGCGGGGCACGTGAGGAGCGTGGCGGACGTGCCGGCTGTGGGACCCACGCTGCTGCTGCAGGGCACACCCATGGCTCTGGATGTCATTCACTCTCTGCTCGTGCAGCACCACCAGGTGGGGGATTTATGAGACAGGCCCATGTCAAGACAGCCCCATGTCAAGGTAGGAGCTTCACATAGCACTCCCAGCAGGTGGGGTGGGCCACACATGGGGTTTCACAACAGACCATCGTTGCGGGTCGAAGCACGCATGGCCCAGGTGGTGATGGAGACGCTGGTGACTTCAAGTGCTTGGTCACTGACTTGCTTGCTTGTGCTTCATTAGCCTCCGCACCACTGCTGCATCATCCCACGCCCCTTTGCCCCTCTCTCCTCATCCATCACCCCTCTCTCCTCATCCACCACCCCTCTCTTTTCCATGATCCACATTCATCCTCCTTCCTCCCAACTACCCTTGAACCACCTGACCATCTCCCTCTCCTCACCGCCCCACCGCACCACAGGTGTCGCGCCTCGTGGTCGACTCGCCTGCCTTCCTGCAAGAGGTACGCCCTCTCCCTCATTCCATCCCCTTGTCCCTCATTCCATACCCTTCTCCCTCATTCCATCCCCTTCTCCCTCATTCCATCCCCTTCTCCCTCATTCCATCCCCTTCTCCCTCATTCCATCCCCTTCTCCCTCATTCCATACCCTTGTCCCTCATTCCATACCCTTCTCCCTAATTCCATCCCCTTCTCCCTCATTCCATCCCCTTCTCCCTCATTCCATCCCCTTCTCCCTCATTCCATCCCCTTCTCCCTCATTCCATCCCCTTCTCCCTCATTCCATCCCATTCTCCCTCATTCCATCCCCTTCTCCCTCATCCCATCCCCTTCTCCCTCATTCCATCCCCTTCTCCCTCATTCCATCCCCTTCTCCCTCATTCCATCCCCTTCTCCCTCATTCCATCCCCTTCTCCCTCATTCCATCCCCTTCTCCCTCATTCCATCCCCTTCTCCCTCATTCCATCCCCTTCTCCCTCATTCCATCCCCTTCTCCCTCATTCCATCCCCTTCTCCCTCATTCCATCCCCTTCTCCCTCATTCCATCCCCTTCACCCTCATCCCATCCCCTTCTCCCTCATTCCATCCCCTTCTCCCTCATTCCATCCCCTTCTCCCTCATTCCATCCCCTTCTCCCTCATTCCATCCCCTTCTCCCTCATTCCATCCCCTTCTCCCTCATCCCATCCCCTTCTCCCTCATTCCATCCCCTTCTCCCTCATTCCATCCCCTTCTCCCTCATTCCATCCCCTTCTCCCTCATTCCATCCCCTTCTCCCTCATTCCATCCCCTTCTCCCTCATTCCATCCCCTTCTCCCTCATCCCATCCCCTTATCCCTCATCCCATCCCCTTCTCCCTCATCCCATCCCCTTCTCCCTCATCCCATCCCCTTCTCCCTCATTCCATCCCCTTCTCCCTCATTCCATCCCCTTCTCCCTCATTCCATCCCCTTCTCCCTCATTCCATCCCCTTCTCCCTCATTCCATCCCCTTCTCCCTCATCCCATCCCCTTATCCCTCATCCCATCCCCTTCTCCCTCATCCCATCCCCTTCTCCCTCATCCCACCCCCTTCTCCCTCATTCCATCCCCTTCTCCCTCATTCCATCCCCTTCTCCCTCATTCCATCCCCTTCTCCCTCATTCCATCCCCTTCTCCCTCATCCCATCCCCTTCTCCCTCATCCCAACCCCTTCTCCCTCATCCCATCCCCTTCTCCCTCATCCCATCCCCTCTCCCCATCAGGTTCCGCATCAGGTTCCCCATCAGGTTCCCCATCAGGTTCCCCATCAGGTTCCGCATCAGGTTCCCCATCAGGTTCCGCATCAGGTTCCCCATCAGGTTCCGCATCAGGTTCCCCATCAGGTTCCCCATCAGGTTCCCCATCAGGTTCCGCATCAGGTTCCCCATCAGGTTCCCCATCAGGTTCCCCATCAGGTTCCCCATCAGGTTCCGCATCAGGTTCCCCATCAGGTTCCCCATCAGGTTCCCCATCAGGTTCCCCATCAGGTTCCCCATCAGGTTCCGCATCAGGTTCCCCATCAGGTTCCGCATCAGGTTCCGCATCAGGTTCCCCATCAGGTTCCCCATCAGATTCCGCATCAGGTTCCCCATCAGGTTCCCCACCCCATCAGGTTCCCCACCCCATCAGGTTCCCCACCCCATCAGGTTCCCCACCCCATCAGGTTTCCCATCAGGTTCCCCATCAGGTTCCCCATCAGGTTCCCCATCAGGTTCCCCATCAGGTTCCCCATCCGGTTCCCCATCAGGTTCCCCATCAGGTTCCCCATCAGGTTCCGCATCAGGTTCCCCATCAGGTTCCCCATCAGATTCCCCATCAGGTTCCCCATCAGGTTCCGCATCAGGTTCCCCATCAGGTTCCCCATCAGGTTCCCCATCAGGTTCCCCATCAGGTTCCCCATCAGGTTCCGCATCAGGTTCCCCATCAGGTTCCGCATCAGGTTCCGCATCAGGTTCCCCATCAGGTTCCCCATCAGATTCCGCATCAGGTTCCCCATCAGGTTCCCCACCCCATCAGGTTCCCCACCCCATCAGGTTCCCCACCCCATCAGGTTCCCCACCCCATCAGGTTTCCCATCAGGTTCCCCATCAGGTTCCCCATCAGGTTCCCCATCAGGTTCCCCATCAGGTTCCCCATCCGGTTCCCCATCAGGTTCCCCATCAGGTTCCCCATCAGGTTCCCCATCAGGTTCCCCATCAGGTTCCCCATCAGATTCCCCATCAGGTTCCCCATCAGGTTCCCCATCAGGTTCCCCAACAGGTTCCCCATCAGGTTCCGCATCAGGTTCCCCATCAGGTTCCCCATCAGGTTCCGCAACAGGTTCCCCATCAGGTTCCCCATCAGGTTCCCCATCAGGTTCCCCATCAGGTTCCGCATCAGGTTCCAAATCAGGTTCCGCATCAGGTTCCCCATCAGGTTCCCCATCAGGTTCCCCATCAGGTTCCCCATCAGGTTCCCCACCCCATCAGGTTCCCCATCAGGTTCCCCATCAGGTTCCCCATCAGGTTCCCCATCAGGTTACGCATCAGGTTCCCCATCAGGTTCCCCATCAGGTTCCGCATCAGGTTCCGCATCAGGTTCCCCATCAGGTTCCCCATCAGGTTCCCCATCAGGTTCCCCATCAGGTTCCCCATCAGGTTCCCCATCAGGTTCCCCATCAGGTTCCCCAACAGGTTCCCCATCAGGTTCCGCATCAGGTTCCCCATCAGGTTCCCCATCAGGTTCCGCAACAGGTTCCCCATCAGGTTCCCCATCAGGTTCCCCATCAGGTTCCCCATCAGGTTCCGCATCAGGTTCCAAATCAGGTTCCGCATCAGGTTCCCCATCAGGTTCCCCATCAGGTTCCCCATCAGGTTCCCCATCAGGTTCCCCATCAGGTTCCGCATCAGGTTCCCCATCAGGTTCCGCATCAGGTTCCGCATCAGGTTCCCCATCAGGTTCCCCATCAGATTCCGCATCAGGTTCCCCATCAGGTTCCCCACCCCATCAGGTTCCCCACCCCATCAGGTTCCCCACCCCATCAGGTTCCCCACCCCATCAGGTTTCCCATCAGGTTCCCCATCAGGTTCCCCATCAGGTTCCGCATCAGGTTCCCCATCAGGTTCCCCATCAGGTTCCCCATCAGGTTCCCCATCAGGTTCCCCATCAGGTTCCCCATCAGGTTCCCCATCAGGTTCCGCATCAGGTTCCCCATCAGGTTCCCCATCAGGTTCCCCATCAGGTTCCGCATCAGGTTCCCCATCAGGTTCCCCATCAGGTTCCCCATCAGGTTCCGCATCAGGTTCCCCATCAGGTTCCCCATCAGGTTCCGCATCAGGTTCCGCATCAGGTTCCCCATCAGGTTCCCCATCAGGTTCCCCATCAGGTTCCCCATCAGGTTCCCCATCAGGTTCCGCATCAGGTTCCCCATCAGGTTCCCCATCAGGTTCCCCATCAGGTTCCCGATCAGGTTCCGCATCAGGTTCCGCATCAGGTTGCGCATCAGGTTCCGCATCAGGTTCCCCATCAGGTTCCCCATCAGGTTCCCCATCAGGTTCCCCACCCCATCAGGTTCCCCATCAGGTTCCCCATCAGGTTCCGCATCAGGTTCCCCATCAGGTTCCCCATCAGGTTCCCCATCAGGTTCCCCATCAGGTTCCCCATCAGGTTACGCATCAGGTTCCCCATCAGGTTCCCCATCAGGTTCCCCATCAGGTTCCCCATCAGGTTCCCCATCAGGTTCCCCATCAGGTTCCCCATCAGGTTCCCCATCAGGTTCCCCATCAGGTTCCCCATCAGGTTCCCCATCAGGTTCCGCATCAGGTTCCCCATCAGGTTCCCCATCTGGTTCCCCATCAGGTTCCCCATCAGGTTCCCCATCAGGTTCCGCATCAGGTTCCCCATCAGGTTCCGCATCAGGTTCCGCATCAGGTTCCGCATCAGGTTTCCCATCAGGTTCCCCATCAGGTTCCCCATCAGGTTCCCCACCCCATCAGGTTCCCCATCAGGTTCCGCATCAGGTTCCCCATCAGGTTCCCCATCAGGTTCCCCATCAGGTTCCCCACCCCGTCAGGTTCCCCATCATCAGGTTCCCCACCCCATCAGGTTCCCCATCAAGTTCCCCATCAGGTTCCCCATCAGGTTCCCCATCAGGTTCCCCATCAGGTTCCCCATCAGGTTACGCATCAGGTTCCCCATCAGGTTCCCCATCAGGTTCCGCATCAGGTTCCGCATCAGGTTCCCCATCAGGTTCCCCATCAGGTTCCCCATCAGGTTCCCCATCAGGTTCCCCATCAGGTTCCCCATCAGGTTCCGCATCAGGTTCCCCATCAGGTTCCCCATCAGGTTCCCCATCAGGTTCCCCATCAGGTTCCCCATCAGGTTCCCCATCAGGTTCCCCATCAGGTTCCGCATCAGGTTCCCCATCAGGTTCCCCATCAGGTTCCCCATCAGGCTCCGCATCAGGTTCCCCATCAGGTTCCCCATCAGGTTCCCCATCAGGTTCCGCATCAGGTTCCCCATCAGGTTCCCCATCAGGTTCCGCATCAGGTTCCGCATCAGGTTCCCCATCAGGTTCCCCATCAGGTTCCCCATCAGGTTCCCCATCAGGTTCCCCATCAGGTTCCGCATCAGGTTCCCCATCAGGTTCCCCATCAGGTTCCCCATCAGGTTCCCCATCAGGTTCCGCATCAGGTTCCGCATCAGGTTGCGCATCAGGTTCCGCATCAGGTTCCCCATCAGGTTCCCCATCAGGTTCCCCATCAGGTTCCCCACCCCATCAGGTTCCCCATCAGGTTCCCCATCAGGTTCCGCATCAGGTTCCCCATCAGGTTCCCCATCAGGTTCCCCATCAGGTTCCCCATCAGGTTCCCCATCAGGTTACGCATCAGGTTCCCCATCAGGTTCCCCATCAGGTTCCCCATCAGGTTCCCCATCAGGTTCCCCATCAGGTTCCCCATCAGGTTCCCCATCAGGTTCCCCATCAGGTTCCCCATCAGGTTCCCCATCAGGTTCCCCATCAGGTTCCGCATCAGGTTCCCCATCAGGTTCCCCATCTGGTTCCCCATCAGGTTCCCCATCAGGTTCCCCATCAGGTTCCGCATCAGGTTCCCCATCAGGTTCCGCATCAGGTTCCGCATCAGGTTCCGCATCAGGTTTCCCATCAGGTTCCCCATCAGGTTCCCCATCAGGTTCCCCACCCCATCAGGTTCCCCATCAGGTTCCGCATCAGGTTCCCCATCAGGTTCCCCATCAGGTTCCCCATCAGGTTCCCCACCCCGTCAGGTTCCCCATCATCAGGTTCCCCACCCCATCAGGTTCCCCATCAGGTTCCCCATCAGGTTCCCCATCAGGTTCCCCATCAGGTTCCCCATCAGGTTCCCCATCAGGTTCCGCATCAGGTTCCCCATCAGGTTCCCCATCAGGTTCCCCATCAGGTTACGCATCAGGTTCCCCATCAGGTTCCCCATCAGGTTCCGCATCAGGTTCCGCATCAGGTTCCCCATCAGGTTCCCCATCAGGTTCCCCATCAGGTTTCCCATCAGGTTCCCCATCAGGTTCCCCATCAGGTTCCCCATCAGGTTCCGCATCAGGTTCCCCATCAGGTTCCCCATCAGGTTCCCCATCAGGTTCCCCAACAGGTTCCCCATCAGGCTCCCCATCAGACTCCCCATCAGGTTCCCCATCAGGTTCCCCATCAGGTTCCCCATCAGGTTCCGCATCAGGTTCCCCATCAGGTTCCCCATCAGGTTCCCCATAGGTTCCCCACCCCGTCAGGTTCCCCATCATCAGGTTCCCCACCCCATCAGGTTCCCCATCAGGTTCCCCATCAGGTTCCCCATCAGGTTCCCCATCAGGTTCCCCATCAGGTTCCCCATCAGGTTCCCCATCAGGTTCCCCATCAGGTTCCCCATCAGGTTCCCCATCAGGTTCCCCATCACGTTCCGCATCAGGTTCCCCATCAGGTACCCCATCAGGTTCCCCATCAGGTTCCCAATCAGGTCCCCCATCAGGTTCCCCATCAGGTTCCCCATCAGGTTCCCCATCAGGTTCCCCATCAGGTTCCCCATCAGGTTCCCCATCAGGTTCCCCATCAGGTTCCCCATCAGGTTCCCCATCAGGTTCCCCATCAGGTTCCCCATCAGGTTCCCCATCAGGTTCCGCATCAGGTTCCGCATCAGGTTGCGCATCAGGTTCCGCATCAGGTTCCCCATCAGGTTTCCCATCAGGTTCCCCATCAGGTTCCGCATCAGGTTCCCCATCAGGTTCCCCATCAGGTTCCCCATCAGGTTCCCCATCAGGTTCCCCACCCCATCAGGTTCCCCATCAGGTTCCCCATCAGGTTCCGCATCAGGTTCCCCATCAGGTTCCCCATCTGGTTCCCCATCAGGTTCCCCATCAGGTTCCCCATCAGGTTCCCCATCAGGTTCCCCATCAGGTTCCGCATCAGGTTGCGCATCAGGTTCCGCATCAGGTTCCCCATCAGGTTTCCCATCAGGTTCCCCACCAGGTTCCGCATCAGGTTCCCCATCAGGTTCCCCATCAGGTTCCCCATCAGGTTCCCCATCAGGTTCCCCACCCCATCAGGTTCCCCATCAGGTTCCCCATCAGGTTCCGCATCAGGTTCCCCATCAGGTTCCGCATCAGGTTCCCCATCAGGTTCCGCATCAGGTTCCCCATCAGGTTCCCCATCAGGTTCCCCATCAGGTTCCCCACCCCATCAGGTTCCCCACCCCGTCAGGTTCCCCATCAGGTTCCCCACCCCATCAGGTTCCCCATCAGGTTCCCCATCAGGTTCCCCATCAGGTTCCCCATCATGTTCCCCATCAGGTTCCCCATCAGGTTCCCCATCAGGTTCCCCATCAGGTTCCCCATCAGGTTCCCCATCAGGTTCCCCATCAGGTTACGCATCAGGTTCCCCATCAGGTTCCCCATCAGGTTCCCCATCAGGTTCCCCATCAGGTTCCCCATCAGGTTCCCCATCAGGTTCCCCATCAGGTTCCGCATCAGGTTCCCCATCAGGTTCCCCATCAGGTTCCCCATCAGGTTCCGCATCAGGTTCCCCATCAGGTTCCCCATCAGGTTCCCCATCAGGTTCCCCATCAGGTTACGCATCAGGTTCCCCATCAGGTTCCCCATCAGGTTCCCCATCAGGTTCCCCATCAGGTTCCCCATCAGGTTCCCCATCAGGTTCCCCATCAGGTTCCGCATCAGGTTCCCCATCAGGTTCCGCATCAGGTTCCCCATCAGGTTCCCCATCAGGTTCCCCATCAGGTTCCCCATCAGGTTCCGCATCAGGTTCCCCATCAGGTTCCGCATCAGGTTCCCCATCAGGTTCCCCATCAGGTTCCCCATCAGGTTCCCCATCAGGTTCCCCACCCCATCAGGTTCCCCATCAGGTTCCGCATCAGGTTCCCCATCAGGTTCCCCATCAGGTTCCCCATCAGTTTCCCCACCCCATCAGGTTCCCCATCAGGTTCCCCATCAGGTTCCCCATCAGGTTCCCCATCAGGTTCCCCATCAGGTTCCCCACCCCATCAGGTTCCCCATCAGGTTCCGCATCAGGTTCCCCATCAGGTTCCCCATCAGGTTCCCAACCCCATCAGGTTCCCCATCAGGTTCCCCATCAGGTTCCCCATCAGGTTCCCCATCAGGTTCCGCATCAGGTTGCGCATCAGGTTCCGCATCAGGTTCCCCATCAGGTTTCCCATCAGGTTCCCCATCAGGTTCCGCATCAGGTTCCCCATCAGGTTCCCCATCAGGTTCCCCATCAGGTTCCCCATCAGGTTCCCCACCCCATCAGGTTCCCCATCAGGTTCCCCATCAGGTTCCGCATCAGGTTCCCCATCAGGTTCCGCATCAGGTTCCCCATCAGGTTCCGCATCAGGTTCCCCATCAGGTTCCCCATCAGGTTCCCCATCAGGTTCCCCACCCCATCAGGTTCCCCACCCCGTCAGGTTCCCCATCAGGTTCCCCACCCCATCAGGTTCCCCATCAGGTTCCCCATCAGGTTCCCCATCAGGTTCCCCATCATGTTCCCCATCAGGTTCCCCATCAGGTTCCCCATCAGGTTCCCCATCAGGTTCCGCATCAGGTTCCCCATCAGGTTCCGCATCAGGTTCCCCATCAGGTTCCCCATCAGGTTCCCCATCAGGTTCCCCATCAGGTTCCCCACCCCATCAGGTTCCCCATCAGGTTCCGCATCAGGTTCCCCATCAGGTTCCCCATCAGGTTCCCCATCAGGTTCCCCACCCCATCAGGTTCCCCATCAGGTTCCCCATCAGGTTCCCCATCAGGTTCCGCATCAGGTTCCCCATCAGGTTCCGCATCAGGTTCCCCATCAGGTTCCCCATCAGGTTCCCCATCAGGTTCCCCACCCCATCAGGTTCCCCACCCCATCAGGTTCCCCATCAGGTTCCGCATCAGGTTCCCCATCAGGTTCCCCATCAGGTTCCCCATCAGGTTCCCCACCCCATCAGGTTCCCCATCAGGTTCCCCATCAGGTTCCCCATCAGGTTCCCCATCAGGTTCCCCATCAGGTTCCCCATCAGGTTCCCCATCAGGTTCCCCATCAGGTTCCGCATCAGGTTCCGCATCAGGTTGCGCATCAGGTTGCGCATCAGGTTCCCCATCAGGTTCCCCATCAGGTTCCCCATCAGGTTCCGCATCAGGTTCCCCATCAGGTTCCCCATCAGGTTCCCCATCAGGTTCCCCATCAGGTTCCCCATCAGGTTCCCCATCAGGTTCCGCATCAGGTTCCGCATCAGGTTCCCCATTAGGTTCCGCATCAGGTTCCGCATCAGGTTCCCCATCAGGTTCCCCATCAGGTTCCCCATCAGGTTCCCCACCCCATCAGGTTCCCCATCAGGTTCCGCATGTTCCCCATCAGGTTCCCCATCAGGTTCCCCACCCCGTCAGGTTCCCCATCAGGTTCCCCACCCCTTCAGGTTCCCCATCAGGTTCCCCATCAGGTTCCCCATCAGGTTCCGCATCAGGTTCCCCATCAGGTTCCCCATCAGGTTCCCCATCAGGTTCCCCATCAGGTTCCGCATCAGGTTCCCCATCAGGTTCCGCATCAGGTTCCCCATCAGGTTCCCCATCAGGTTCCCCATCAGGTTCCCCATCAGGTTCCGCATCAGGTTCCCCATCAGGTTCCCCCAACGATGGGCCCGGCGCCCATCGCTCCGACACCTAAAGATATGGACTCCTGTCATTTCCCCCGTTACGCACACCCCCCCCCCTCCCCCATGTGTGCTTGTGTCTCATTCATGTAGACTCCTGTGAATTCACCTCTTCCCCCCTCCCCCCTGTGTGCGGCATGGTTGCAGCTGGAGGCGTATCTACAGCGCATGCAGCCGGCGCTGTGTGGGCGGGTGCAGCTGCATGCAGGCCCATCGCCCATCTTTGACACCGCCCACATCGAACCTGCCCTGCTCTCTGCACTGCACCGCTGGTACGCGCTCCCCTACATGCCAGGTAATTCCAACACTTGTACATGCTGACTAATCCCCCCTTGTCTCTCCCCTTGTCTCCCCCCTTGTCTCCTGCCGCCACACTGCATGATGTGTCAAACCCGTACCACTCCAACACCAACAGCAGTCCCCCTTTCGTCACTCTTCCACCGCTACTCCTCTCCACACCAGTGTGCCGCTGGCCGGGGGCGGCTCCCCGCCTCTCTCTCTCTCCCTCCACCAGTGTGCCGCTAGCTGGTGATATAGGTGACGGAGGCGGTGTGCTGCACACCGCCTCTCTCCCTCTCCCTCTCTCCACACCAGTGTTCCCCTGGCAGGCGGCGGGTCCCTGGTGATAGAGGAGACGGAGGCGCTGGTGGCGATCGACGTGAACAGCGGGTGGAGCGTGCTGCAGCCCACGGCACGGCAGGAGGACACCTTCCTTGCTGTCAACCTCGCTGCCGCTCGCCAGGTGGGTGTCAGCAGCACGTGTGCTGTGTTGCTGCTAGGCAGGTGTGTGGCTACAGCACCTTTGAGGCTGCTGGGCAAATGTGTTGTGAGTCCGCTCAAGAGTCTCATGACTCTTGAGCCTCATTCTGCAGCCCACGGCACGGCATGAGGGCACTTTCCTCGCTGTCAACCTCGCTGCCGCCAGACAGGTGGGTGCGCTCTGCATCGCCGACAGACAGGGTGGGTGCCAGCCCTCAGCGGGCTTGCCCGCCCTGTAGCTGGAAGCTGTGGGCCATGCAAGGTCCCGCAGCTGCCCTTGCCATTCCACATCCCAAGTCGTTAACTGCCTCTGCTGCTCCCCCCTCCGCCATGGCAGATTGCAGTGGAGCTGCGGCTGAGGGACCTGGGAGGGCTCGTGGTGATTGACTTTATCGACATGCATAAAGGTGACTGTCCCTCCCGTGACTCGCTTCATGTCATTGACTGGATTGACTTGTTGACTTGATTGACTCCATTCACATGCATTAGTGCGAACGCCTCTCAGTGCTGCTGTGCTGATCCTACTAGGGAATCACACATGCCATCTCTTTCCCCCCTCCTTTCCCCCACCTCCTTTCTCGCAGCGGAGCACCGGAGGGCGGTGGAGGAGGAGGTGAGGAGGGCGATGGGGGGGGACCGGCGCAAGGTGCGAGTGGGGGAGATCTCGCAGTTCGGCCTGCTCGAACTCACCCGCCAGCGTGTGAGTGCTCTCTGGGTCGGTTCACTGCGGTGCAGTGCGGTCCTCCCGGTCCTCCCATGTGCTCTGCGGCCCAGTGTGTGTGGTGCAGTTCCACGTGCTGTGTGTTGGCCAATGCAGTGAACCATGTCCTATCCTTCTCACACCCCTCATCCCCATGCCTGCTCTCACCTCTCCTCTCACCCTCCCCCCCTCCCCACCTGCACATGCCATCAGATGCGTCCAAGCCTTGCCGCCTCGCTGACGGCGCCGTGCAGGTGCTGCTGGGCGGCAGGGCGGGTGGAGTCACGTCTGGCCATGCTGGCTCGACTCGAGCGCGCGCTGCAGCGCTGCCTGGTGCGCTCACCTGCTGCTGATTCTGGGGTGACTATGGCCCGGGCGGGTGCGGGGGGCCAGTTGGGGGGTGCAGGTCTGGGGGAGGCGCTTGTGTGGGGGACACATTGGGGGGTGCAGCGATGGGAGGGGGTTGAGTGGCTGCGTGATAGATTGTGAAGGCCTTGCCGGCCTCGTCTCACCATCTGCATCTCATCCCACCCCCTTTCCTCCGCACACCCATGCACCACCATGTGCGCCCTTTCCTCCCCACACCCATGCACCCCACATGCGCCCCTAACCCCTTCCCCCATCCCCCCCTTGCCAACGGCAGGCTCAGTCTGCAGCAGCGGCAGGCAGCAAGCAGGGCAGGCAGGGAAAAGGTGCCAGGGAGAGGCGGCGGGAGCGCAGGGCCCAAGCAGCAGCAGCAGAAGCAGCGAGTGGTGGGGGTGAGGAGGGTGAAGAGAGAGAGGGCGGGCGTGAGGAGGTGGTGGTGGGTCTGACTGCCTCGCCTGCCACGTGTGAGCAGCTGCTCATGGGACCCGCTCTGCCAGATGGCACTCCCTCACTCGTCCACGTCATCTGTGCTGCCCTCCACGTCACCCTGCACATACAGGTGTGTGTGAGCAGCACATGTGCTGACTGGATCCATGCCCGTTCCTCCAGTGGCTGTGCGCACCTGTGGCATGCCCAGGGCTGCACCATGCCTGAGGTGGGAGGCGTGTCGTTGGGTGCACAGCATCAGGTTTATTGCATGCATGGCAGTGCAAGCATCCACCCCCATCCATGCCCATTCCCATTCCCATCCACATGCACATGTCCCAATCGCCATCCTTCTCCCCATCCCATGCCTCACTCACCGCCATCACCAGGTGGATGCAGCACTGCCGTACGGCTACTTTCTGCTCTCCCACAACGGCCGCTCCACCGTCGACCCGCCGCTCACCCCCCACGACCCTCCCCCACCACTTCTCACCCCCCATGACCCTCCCCTACCCCTCTCGCCCGCACCACCAGGTGGATGCAGCGCTGCCATACGGCTACTTTCTGCTCTCCCACAACGGCCGCTCCACCATCGACCCGCCTCTCACCCCGCACGACCCTCCCCCCCACGTCGCGCCTGCCTTCAACATCCCCGCCTACCTCGCCTCCATCCCATCTGGCCCTCCGTCCCCCTCTCCCTCCCCGTACCCCTCTTCTCATGCCGCCTCCCCCCCACTGGCATCACCACTTGTAGCAACAACAGCTCTTGGCACTAGCAGCGGCTCCAGCAGCAGCACTACCAGCAGCAGCACTACCAGCAGCAGCACTACCAGCGGCAGCAGCAGCATGCGTGTGTTTGTGCAGCCTCTACCAGCCGGTGCCTCAGTGCGTGCCGACGCCCCTGTGCCGCCCAGAATCACCGTTTCCCCTCACTGGACTGCTGCAGGCCAGCCCAGGGGGGGCCAAGACACCCCAGAGCTGCCTGCCTCCAGTGCACCTGCACAGCCCACCTCTGCTGCTGCCTCTGCTAGTGTGAGAACAGGCTCAGCAGAAGCAGTGCAGCGTGGGAGTGAGCTGGCAGGGGGCAGTGGGATGGTGATGCGGAGGAAGGCGGTGGGAGAGGCAGGGGCAGCAAGGGGTGCGAGGAAGATTTCCAGGAGTAAGGCGAGTGGTGGTGTTTCTGGTGGTAAGCCTAGCAGTAGCAGCAGCGACGGCAAGAGTAGTGGTGGTGGCAGTGGTGGAAGCAGCACCAAGGGTGGCCAAAGTGGGGGTGCTTCAAAGGTGGAAAAGGTGAAAAAGGCTGTGAAGAAC
Organism: Closterium sp. Naga37s-1; assembly: GCA_947471745.1. Classification (NCBI taxonomy): domain Eukaryota; kingdom Viridiplantae; phylum Streptophyta; class Zygnematophyceae; order Desmidiales; family Closteriaceae; genus Closterium; species Closterium sp. Naga37s-1. Next base: position 203,455 of record CANJKZ010000096.1, on the reverse strand, counting down.
CTCGATAAGCGGAACGGCAACCCTGAGGCGACAGTGTTCCTTAATCTTAGAACCTGACACATCAGGGTAAATCAAGGTCCCGAAAAAAATACCCAACAGCATCAGTGTTACTACCAAAAATCACCCTTCTAGTCAGGGCATCAGGGTGATTTACACTGATAACGTGGGCCCTGTTCAGAAACTGACAGCATGTAAAAATTATTGCCTTTTGTAGTTTTGGGCCAATCCAATCTGCTGTCACAAACGAATAGTGATTATTCTCACAAGAATGAATGTACCAGAGTGAGAGGGCAAAGCCTTCGTTTGACTTGGGGTCAGACATTTTCAAGCCTTTTCTGTATCTGTTATTGCATAAAACTGAACCCCAGTACATACGAGTATGTATTTATTGAACGTGTAGCTATTCTCCAAGGGACAGGGTTTTACGGAAACGGAAAGCAGCCCCCAGCGCCCGTTGGATTTGGTGGCCGCTTCTGTGTGGTTTGTCTGCTTCTGACACTGTTCCTGTCAGGGTCAGGAAGGGGGGGAAGAAGGAACACACATGCCAGGCCGGTCACGTGGCAGCTTTTTGTTGACGAAAGACCCATTCGCGTGGAATCGGCGCCTACTCAGCGCACCAAGGCCCAATCCGCATCGACCTTTCTCGACAGTCGCGTTTTGTCCACGAACTCTGGTACAACCACCAGCCACTCAAATCGCGTTACCTTTTCGCCTGCCCCTCCAGTCCACCCCTTCGTGGTCTGATTGGTGGATAGAATCGCACTTGCTTCACCGACCATCTCCATCGTGATTCTGCCATCGATCACATCCCAGCCGTTCCCTTACCTGCGGATGGATCAGCTGATTCCCCCTGGGCTTCTCCCTCCGTTTCCCAGGGGCCAGGTAAAGTTCACCTCGATCTTTGTTCCGCCATTTCGATCCACACATCTTCCTGAACTTGCCTCATCTCTCCTCTCCAACCTCGATATCTATTGTCTGCTCTACGATCTCTTTGGACTTAGCTAGCAGCATCAGTTGCCACGGCTATTATTGATTAGCTTTAGATCAACGCGCAGCTGACGTTCATCGAGCAGCCATGGCAGCCATAGCCTCACCAATTACCTCGAGAACGCCGAGCAGGCATCTGTCATCTTGTAGTCAGCGACAACAGGCATGGTCGAGCTCTCAGGTCTCCAGCTCTGCACTGCAGTCGCATAGAACACGCAGTTCCCAGCAATCATGCACTAGGGCCATCGCCGTTGTCCCAGGGACAGTCAGCAAGCGCACGAAGCAATACCAGCTGGAGATCCTGAAAACGACAGCCAAGCCGAAGCCGCAAAGCCCGGTGAGGCAGGTTTCGGACGCCGGGTTGACCCGACGACAACGGTTTCAGCAAGATGAGGACGGCGGGCTGCCGTCGAGACAGATCGCGCTGATTGCGACTGACGTGGATGGGACTCTGCTTAACAGCAACCACGCCCTGAGTGAACGGACCGAGAGAGCGCTTTTGATGGCGCAAGAGCAAGGCATCCAGGTTAGCATCAATTTGTTATTGCAAGTTCTATCTTTTTCCAAACCTGCTCATATGATTCTTTGGAGCTTCAAATCACCGGTTGTATATTCCAGCGGCGGTCATCTAAGTAAAGGCGCTTTTTTGGTGCAGGTCGTTCTGGCCACTGGCAAAGCAAGAGGACCGTGGTTTCCTGAAATCAAGGAGCGACTGAAGCTTGAAACTCCTGGAGTATTTTTACAGGTGATTTTCTCGACACTCTTGTGATTTATATTTCACAATAGCTATGCGGAATCCGTCTCACCAATTTTCATCGTCGCATTGCCTCGCTCCAGGGCTTGATGGTTTACAGTGCGGACGGAACTCTGTTGTACGAGCGAGCCATGGCGGAGGATGTGGCTCGGCAGGTTATTCGGTTCGGCAAGGCCGAAGGCGTCACGCTCACGGCCTACTGTGGCGAGAGAATGTAAGCGTTCGTGTCAGTGACCCGCACGGCTGCATTTTCAGCAATTAAGTGGTGCACGAGGTGTTACGTTAGCGAATAAAGAGCACACAGCTAAAAAAATATCTATTTCATATCGGTGGATTCTGCTTAATAAACTCCAAGTTTCATGTTTTCAATTTGTTTCCCAGACTGTGCGAAGAAAGGGACGAGCACACTGATCGTCTCGTTCCCTATGGCGAGCCAATTCCCGAAGCCGTTGGCCCCCTTGAGGACCTCATTGGCATCACATCCATTCACAAGGTGTGTTGCACAGACTGACAGCTGTCTCCCTCACCACTCATGTGTTTCTCCATTCACTTTCATTCTCTCCCAATTCGCCCTTTGTGTATATTATTTCAAGCTTGGTGACTCAATGTAATGGATGCTATATGTGATAACCCATTGTTGTTTAACCATTACATGCAACATCCCCATCCCTGCATATGACCCCTCCAGCTCATTCTCATGGCTGACGACGACACCTTGGCAGCACTAAGGCCTCGTTTGGACGCGGAGCTGGGTGGCAGGGGGTCGCTCATCACATCAGTGCCTGGCATGCTGGAAGTGCTTCCAGTTGGCGCTTCCAAGGCCACAGGCCTTGCCACTGTGCTCGACATTATGGGCCTGCACCCGCAGCAGGTCATGGCGGCAGGAGATGGTGAGTTGATTGCGAAAACTTAATTGCAGCCTCTTCACCCTTTTTGTGCAGATATCGCTGCTGCTATTTTCGGTGCTGACATTTTTTTTTGTAATGGCAGGTGAAAATGACATTGAGATGCTCCAGATGGTTGGTTTGGGTGTGGCAATGGCAAATGCTGGCCCTTCGGTCAAGGCAGTGGCAGACCATGTGTCGAGCTCTAACGACCATGATGGTTTGGCGGCTGCTGTGGAAAGATTTGCCCTCACTGCTGGACTCTGGTGCTGGGACTAAGATGCGTGAGTAATCACCACTACCAGTGCCATAAAACGATACTGTGATAAAGCTTAGCACTCAGGAATTTTCAGCTTGTGCTGCTTAAGAGTTAATTGAAGCTATTCAAGAAGTGCAGATTTCAGCTAGATAAATAAATGAAAGTTTCTCATTGTTGCAGATGTCATGAAGTCGTATATTATGGTTCGCTTATTGTGTATAATTCTGTCATACCGAAGAATACTCAAAAGAATCTATAGATCGATCCAGGCGTGATCTGATGCATTCTGCGTTAGTTCATTTCGTCCGTAGAATCACAAAACAATCACGGACAATCACGGAGCTTGTTGGATGATGTCGTAGGCGAATCAGAAACGTCATGCTGCCGGAGCTTGTTCCACAAAATATCCCCAAATTGCGCCGTCCGCAGGCATCCCGTTGGAGCAGCAGCCCCGCCCTCCGCAAAACTCCTGAGTCTGCGCCTTCTTTGCTTCGTGTCAGGCTTTTTGCGGGAGCGCGTTCATAATCCCGCGCTACTTGACGGATGTTCTTGCATGACCCGTTAGCCTCGACGTTCTTGGCGACACCCACGTGTTTCGCAAAAGTCTGTCGTTTGAGCAGGGGAGTGCTTGCAGCGCAGAAGCGAAACAACTATCACGTCGCCAGTGCTATTTCGCCCGTCGCACTCAATTTCGTGACTTGGCCGTTTGTTCAAAATCTTCCGCGCTCGCGGAATTTGGCGGGCGAATCTTGTGGGCAGTGCTTCCTCCTCCGCCGCTTGGCCAACCTCGGGATTGGTTGGGATAACCCTGGGCTGTGCTGGACCGTGCCTGTGATGGCCCAGCGGAAACTGGGAGTAGCCAGACACACAACATAATTCAACCGCTCTTGAAACCATTTCAACCGCGCAACTTAGCCATCTTTTGTTGGCAAATCCACAGCTCGTTCCGTGCGCCAACTCTTCACCATTCCCCAATTCTCTCCGCTCATTCCTTCCACTCCATCGCCTCGTTCCTCCAGCTCCAAGCCTCGTCGCCTTCATTCCCTTCCGTCCGTCTTGTCTTACCGCTCCACTTAGTTACGACGACATTTTCTTCTTCCTCAGGACTATCCATGGCCGCTAGCTTCGTTGTCGCTGGCTACAACTTTTTATCGTCTTCGCAACGATTAGCTTCCCAGGTCGACTCTCTAGTACTCGCTCGCTGACCGCGTTTTCCTCGGGAGCGGTTTCTGGCGGGGTTGCGTCTTCTCCGTGCTCTGCGATGAAGCAATGATACCCAGATAGCTATTTCGACAAGGTTAGTCTTCCAGTTCGGCGATACTTCTCTGCTAGGGTCAGTTTCTCGTGGATACAAGTTTCATTCTATCATCAGGCTTCTCATTTCGCGCTCGAACCTCTCAGATGTTCATTTCCCGATTACACTATTCTGTCTCGCCCACGCCAGATGCGCCTGCGCTACCGAACACGTGCCGTCGTGGCGACGCGATTTCTCATCCTCAGGCCGTCGTTGCCTCGTCGCGCGTGCTTCCGCGATTTCCGCACACTGTTCTACGAATGCTTAGGTACGACTTGCTCGAAGTGGAAAATATCCTTTCGCTTCTTTCATCCCTACGACTTGATTCTTTCGTCACACTTTCTCTCTGCCTGCCTCTGAGTTGCAATCGATGCATTCGTTCTGAGCCTCGTTAGTGTCACTTTCGAAAACATCTCTTCGTTATTGCTGCGCTGCCTGCGTTCAGATACGACTGACAACGATGTCGGAGCAGCATGATCGGAATCGTTTGCGTGTCGTCGCACGGCGGAATCGTCGTCCGCGCGTCGTAATACGGCGAAATCGTCGGTCGCGCGTCGCCGCACGGAGAGATCGTCGTCCGCGCGTCATCGCATGGCGAGATCGTCGTCCGCGCGTAGTCGCACGGCGAAATCGTCGTCCGCGCGTAGTCGCACGGCGAAATCGTCGTTCACGCGTCGTCGCATGGCGAGATCGTCGTCCGCGCGACGTACCCCTGCGAAATCGTGGTCCGCGCGTCGGCGCACGGCGAAATCGTTCGTGTCCGCGTCGTCGCACGGCGAAATCGGTGTCTGCGCGTCGTCGCACGGCGAAATCGTCGTCCGCTATTCGTTTCACGGCAAAATGGTCGCACGGTTGTGCCTCCGTGAGCAGCAGCTGCGGCTGCAGCAGCATCGGCTCTTCTTCAACCGCCAGCTAAGTGCCTTCTCCTCCCTCCACTCTCCCTCACTTGTTGCCCACCGTTGCTGTCCACCGTTGCTGCTCACCGTTCCTCCCTGAAATACTCGCCACTGGTTGGGGCCCGCCTCACAAGCAACAGACCCCCACCCCCCACTGCAGGTAAACCCATCAGGTACAGGTTCAGCCCCCCTAAAGCCTTACAGCCCCCTCAGGTTCCCCTGGGGGTCTGTGGCTTGCGGATGTGCCTCCTCCAGTGGCCCCTCCCTTGCCTTGCCTTTTGTTCCTGCCGTCTCGCACGCTGTACTGTCCATTCCCCATCTCACTCTCGCTCCCACCTCCCCCGCTGCCTTCACCTCGTTCCTCACGGCCCTCCGCTCCCTGCCCTCCCCGCCCTCCCATCCCTTCCCTACCAGGCAAGCGCAAGCCATGGAAACGGCAGCAGGCGAGCAGCAGGCGAGGGGAGCACCAGGGCGGGCAGCAGGAGCGCGGGCAGCGGGGCAGCAGCGCCGGCCTCATCAACGGTCGAGGTTGCAGTATTGCCCCTGCCACCACACTCCACATGAGCCCACTCCCTCTCAGGTTCAGGTTCAGGTGCAGGTTCAGGTACAGGTTCAGGTTGGTAGCGGCTCTTGTGGGGTTGTGATTGGCGTCACATGCACAGTCGTTTCTGCTGTTGCACGTGTGTTTGACACTTTTCTCCATTGCAACCCCTCTTACTTTCGGCTGCCTTTCCTTTCCGCCCTGCTCTCCCTCCCCTCCCTGCCTCCCATTCCTTCCCTGCCAGGCCTTCACAAGCCAAGGGGAGGGCAGCAGGCGAGCAGCAGGCGAGGGGGCTGCCAAGGCGGGCAGCAGGAGCATGGGCAGCGGGGCAGCAGCGCCGGCCTCATCAACGGTCGAGGTTGCAGTATCGCCCCTGCCACCACACTCCACTTGAGCCCACTCCCCCTCAGGTTCAGGTTCAGGTGCAGGTGCAGGTGCAGGTTGGTAGCGGCTCTTGTGGGGTTGTGGTTGGCGTCACATGCACCGTCATTTTGCACTCGCACTGCTGCCAGAATCTTGTCGTTTGAAAGAGTCACTCCCTCCGACCTGCCTCTTACTATCTCCCTATCTCTCTGTGCTTGTTTTCTGCCTCGCAGGACCGTCCCTTCAAGCCCCGCTCGCCCTGCCCACTCCCCAATGAAGCACCCCCTCCGCCTGCGCCACACAATCAGCTAAGTACCCGTTCCCCCATGCCCGCGCCCTTGCCTGCCATATCGTTTCCTTGGTTTCATCTGCTGTTGCACCGTCTTCTCGAAACAATGCCACTGGTTGAGTACTGCTCACATGCTACAGACCCCCCTGCTTCAGGTAACCCTCTCTGGTGCAGGTAACCCCTTCAGGTGCAGGTACACCCCTCAGGTTTTTTTTCAGGTGCCCTTGGGTCTGAAGCTTGTGGCCGTGCCTCCACCAGTGGCTCCTCCTCCCTTCCCTTGCACTGGATTCAAGTCACAGTCTCCCGTTTAACTTGCTCCCACCGCCGCGCTCTGACTAGCCCTGTGTGTGCTCATTGCAGGTGGCGGGGAGGGGTGTGGGGTCTACACCGACGCTCCCTCACGCCCCTCCCCTGTGGCCGTGCAGGGAGGAGGCACCTGGAGGAGGGCTGCTGCGGAGGGAGGCAGCTGGTGGTGCTGCAGCTGCCTTGACCTCGCCCTCACGCTATCAGCTAAGTCACCCACTTCCATGCCCTCACCCTTGCCGGCCACATCATGGCTTGTTGTTTTGTTGCTGCCATTTCATTTGCCAGTTCTGTTTTCGCCCTTCCCTTTGAAGCAATGCCATTGGTTGAGCGCGGTTCACATGCTACAGACCCCCACTCTTCAGGTAACCCTCTCAGGTGCAGGTACACCCCTCAGGTTCTTTTTCAGGTGCCCTTGGGTCTGCAGCTTGTGGCCGTGCAGGGAGGAGGCACCTGGAGGAGGGCTGCTGCGGAGGGAGGCAGCTGGTGGTGCTGCAGCTGCCTTGACCTCGCCCTCACGCTATCAGCTAAGTCACCCTCCTCCATGCCCTCACCCTTGCTCGCCTCATCATGGCTTGTTGCTTCTTTGCTGCCAGTTCGTTTGCCGGTTGTGCTTTCGCCCTTCCCTCTGAAACAATCCCACTGGTTGAGCTCGGTTTACATGCCTCAGACCCCCTCTCCTCAGGTATCTCCTCAGGTGCAGGTAACCCTCTCAGGTGCAGGTCCCCCCTTCAGGTGCAGGTTCCCTTGGCGTCTGTGGCGTGTGGCCTTGCCTCAACCAGTGGCCCTCCCTTGCTCTTCCAGATTTGGCAGTTTCCGGTCTCTGGCTTGTGTTGTGCCCATGCCATGCATACTGACCACTGCCGTGTGTGCGCATTGCAGGTGGAGGGGAGGGGCGTTGGGGTCAACACCGACGCTTCCCCACGCCCCTCCCCTGTGGCCGTGCAGGGACTCGCGGGGACGGGAGGGAGGCAGCACTGCAGCATGGCAATCCCACTGCAGCAAGGGAGAGTATTGGGGTGGGCTTGGCCTCTCAAGGTAAGCCTCGTACCTCTCTTTGCCACTGCACTGGTTTTCTGCTAACTTGCCCTCGCACTCGTCCCTTTGATTCGCCCTTGCCTGTTTCAAGCAAGGTTCAAAATTACGACCGAATTATTGAAATTCTACCGTATAATACGGAATCGTATTAAACGACCGTAAAATACGGTTTTAAGAAATTCAGTGATTGCTAGGAGAAAAACTACGATTTTTTAAAGTCTATCAAAAATACGGCGTATTTTTGGATATTTGGCCGTAAAAAATGACCGTATTATACGGACCGTATAATACGATAACCGTAATTTTGATCCTTGGTTTCAAGGCCTGCACTCACTCCCCTCCTGGCCTTCTCTTCCGTTCCGCCCCCTTCCAGGTCACTCGCAATGCAGCAGAGACAGCTGAAGGGACCTGCTGTTGCAGCACCAGCAGCGGGAAGCACTGGTGCAGCAGGGGAGGGGAGGGGAGGGAAGGGGACACGAGGCAGCATCTCTCGGCGGTTCTTCAGCTGCCAGCTAAGTGCTCTCACCTCCCTGGACTCACTCTTGCCTGCTGCACACTGCTCATACTGAATCACTCTTGTCGTTTTCACACTGTTGCTTTCTTGCTGCCAATTCCTTTGCCGGCTGTGCTTTCGCCCTTCCCTTTGAAACAATGCCATTGGTTGAGCACGATTTACATGCCACAGACTCCCACTCTTCAGGTAACCCTCTCAGGTGCAGGTAACCCTCTCAGGTGCAGGTAACCCTCTCAGGTGCAGGTCCCCCCTTCAGGTGCAGGTTCCCTTGGCGTCTGTGGCGTGTGGCCTTGCCTCAACCAGTGGCTCTCCCTTTCACTTCCACATTTGGCAGTTTCCGGTCTCTGGCTTGTGTTGTGCCCATGCCATGCATACTGACCACTGCCGTGTGTGCGCATTGCAGGTGGAGGGGAGGGGCGTTGGGGTCAACGCCGACGCTTTCCCACGCCCCTCCCCTGTGGCCGTGCAGGGACTCGTGGGGACGGGAGGGAGGCAGCACTGCAGCATGCGGCAATCCCACTGCAGCAAGGGAGAGTATCGGGATGGGCTTGGCCTCTCAAGGTATGCCTCGTACCTCTCTTTTCCGCTGCACTGGTTTTCTGCTAACTTGCCCTCGCGCTCATCCCTTTTATTCGCCCTTGCCTGTTTCAAGGCCTGCACTCACTCCCCTCCTGGCCTTCCCTTCCGTTCTGCCCCCTTCCAGGTCACTGGCAATGCAGCACAGACAGATGAAGAAACCTGCTGTGGCAGCGTCAGCAGCAGGGGGCGCGGAAGCAGTAGGAGAGGGGAGGGGAGGGAAGGGGACACGAGGCAGCATCTCTCGGCGGTTCTTCAGCTGCCAGCTAAGTGCTCTCACCTCCCTGGACTTACTCTTGCCTGCTGCACACTGCTCATACTGAATCACTCTTGTTGTTTTCACACTGTTGCTTTCTTGCTGCCAGTTCGTTTGCCGGTTGTGCTTTCGCCCCTCCCTCTGAAACAATGCCACTGGTTGAGCTCGGTTTACATGCCTCAGACCCCCCCTCTCTTCAGGTATCTCCTCAGGTGCAGGTAACCCTCTCAGGTGCAGGTCCCCCCTTCAGGTGTAGGTTTACCCCTCAGGTTTTTTTCAGGTGCCCTTGGGTCTGCAGCTTGTGGCCGTGCCTCCACCAGTGGCTCCTCCTCCCTTCCCTTGCACTGGATTCAAGTCACAGTCTCCCGTTTAACTTGCTCCCACCGCCGCGCTCTGACTAGCTCTGTTTGTGTGCGTTGCAGGTGGAGGGGAGGGGCGCTGGGGTCAACACCGACGCTTCCCCACGCCCCTCCCCTGTGGCCGTGCAGGTACCCACGGGGATGGGAGGGCGGCAGCACTGCAGCAGCTTGCAGTTGGTGCCACGAGGGAGAGTATTGGGGTGGGCTGGCCTCTCAAGGTGCGTTACCTCCCTCCTTCCTTGGACTTCATTTGTTGCTGCAGTTCTTGCTGCAGTTCTCTCTGCATTTCGCCCTTGTTGTCTTTGTCAGCTTATGCGCTGCAGTGTTGACTTTACGGTTTCTGTTCACGTCACATCGCTAACCTCCTGCCCTTTTCTCCCCTGTCCGCCTCCCCCTCCTCTGCTCGCCACCAGGTCACGTGGCATCAAGAGAAGAGTGCAGCAGAGAAGCAGAGTAGCAGACCGGCAGCAGCAGTTGCAGCAGCAGGAGCAGTGGGGGGTGGGGGGCTAGGTAGGAGATTAGGCTAGGCATGGTGTGAGCGAGGTGTGGTAACAGGTTTGGTATGGTACCAGGTGAGGTATGGTGATCTGATTCCCTCCTCTCTCTCTTCCCCCTCTTCTCCCTTGCAGGCTGAAGGTGGGAGCACTGGAGTAAGGACGGGAGAGTGGAGTCCACCCTCTCACTCACCTCCCCCTCTCTCCCTTCTCCCTCCCTTCCCTCCCAGCAGCACCCTGCCTGGATCACAGAGGAGTCCTGCCCCCCCCCCTCCTAATCACCCCCGCTCCTTCCCAGCAGCCTCAGCATCATGGCGCTCTGCACGGCTCAGGTAAGTACAGGTACGTAGAGGTAAGGAGGCATGGGGGTGAAGTGTGGGGTGGGTGGGTGGGGAGCATGGGAGCAAGCGGGGAGTTCACTGCCTTAGGGGCAGCATCTCCTGGGGTGGTGTCTTGTGGGGTGGGGTGTGGAGGGTGGAATCTCCGCGGCACGGCACTCGGTGCTCAGGTTCCCAATCTGGCGTTTAAGGCTTAATGGACACCGTCAGAGCCCACCGGCCGGCGGCTCTGGTTCGCGTCAGCTCTAGCTACGTCAGGGGCGGGATTTGAGTCTTGGGCTGGAAGCGATTTTTCACTGCCACACCTCGCCCGACAAGGCACCGCCTCTGGGGGTGCTGTTTCCTTAAGAAAGTGGGCTTTCTGCTGCTCCTACTGCTGGTAGGTGAGTTTGGGGATGGGCTGGGTGGGTGAGTGAGAGAGAAGGGGCCTGAAACCCCTTGAGCTGGTGGGTGAGAGGGAAGGGGCCTGAAACCCCTTTGGCCGGTGGGTGAGAGAGAAGGGGCCTGAAACCCCTTGAGCGGGTGGGTGAGAGGGAAGGGGCCTGAAACCCCTTGAGCGGGTGGGTGAGAGAGAAGGGGCCTGAAACCCCTTGAGCGGGTGGGTGAGAGAGGAGGGGCCTGCAACCCCTTGAGCGTGTGGGTGAGAGAGAAGGGGCCTGAAACCCCTTGAGCGGGTGGGTGAGAGAGAAGGGGCCTGAAACCCCTGGAGCGGGTGGGTGAGAGAGAAGGGGCCTGAAACCCCTTAGAGCGGGTGGGTGAGAGAGGAAGGGCCTGCAACCCCTTGAGCGTGTGGGTGAGAGACAAGGGGCCTGAAACCCCTTGAGCGGGTGGGTGAGAGAGAGGGGGCCTGAAACCCCTTGCGCGGGTGGGTGAGAGAGAAGGGGCCTGAAACCCCTTGAGCGGGTGGGTGAGAGAGAAGGGGCCTGAATCCCCTTGAGTGGGATGGGTGAGAAGGAAGGGGTGAATCCCCTTGGGTGGGATGGGTGAGAAGGAAGGGGTGAATCCCCTTGTGTGGGATGGGTTAGAAGGAAGGGATGAATCCCCTTGAGTGGGATGGGTTAGAAGGAAGGGGTGAATCCCCTTGGGTGGAACAGGTGAGAAGGAAGGGGTGAATCCCCTTGGGTGGGATGGGTGAGAAGGAAGGGGTGAATCCCCTTGGGTGGGATGAGTGAGAAGGAAGGGGTGAATCCCCTTGGGTGGGATGGGTGAGAAGGAACGGGTGAATCCCCTTGGGTGGGATGGGTGGGAAGGAAGGGGTGAATCCCCTTGGGTGGGATGGGTGAGGAGGAAGGGGTGAATCCCCTTGGGTGGGATGGGTTAGAAGGAAGGGGTGAATGCCTCAGGGTAAGTGGAGTGAGTGATCAGGGCTGGGTCTGAATTCCTTAAGGGGCTGAATACCCTAAGGTGGGTTGAGTATGATTGTGGCTGGGTAAACAAGTAGGTGGGTGGTGGCTCGAGGCCGGGTGGTGCTGTTGCTGGGTGTGTAGGTTGGGCTTGTGTGGACGATGTGGGGAGGGGTGGTGAGTGGGTGGTTAGGTAGGTGGGTGGGTGGTGGTTGGGTACTGGATGTGGGTGTAGGTGGGTAGGTTGTTAAGCATGGGTGGGTGAGGAGCTAAGGGTGGGTTGTGGTGCTGGTGGTCTTGTGGTTGATTTGCTTTGCGTGTTTGGGTGGTGTGGTCTGGATGGGTGGTGTGGTCTGTATGGTTGGTGGGTGTGTGTGGGTGAGTGCTAGGTGTGCGGGGTTGGGTGGATTGGTGGGTGGTTGGATTTGTGGTTGGGAGGCGAATGGTTGGGTATGTTATGGATGTGGGTGGGTGCTTGTGGGTGGGTGGGTTCGGTCATGTGGAGTAGGTGACAGAAACCCCGTCGATTGTAACGACTATAAGTGTGTATATGGTGGGGCTGTGGTGAGCAGGATCTGTGGTGTGGGTACTATATGGTGGGACTCGGGTGTGCAGGATTCGGGGGTATACGGTGGATCTTTCCCAGCACCTCTGTGCTGTTAACAGATATGGTGGACCTGTGCTGTGCAGGAATGGGGGTTTTTGCGTGGGGTTTGTTGTCCTCAATAAGCCACGTGTCAAGCTTGAACTCTTTGCTTAGGATCACCTCAGGTTGATGGGATGTACAGACTGATTTGCTTATATCTAGGTCTGTCAGGGATGAATAGTGCATAAGCATTCAGTGTACTAGGCACCTGTTGTTAAGGGGGGATTTACTGTTCATTCCAAACAGTACTTTCCAATTCACCCTTATCCTTATCTTCTCAGATTCTCTAGTGCCACGTGGGACTCTACTTTTCTAGCTTCACAATTCCTAGTCCCACAATCTACTTTCCAACCTTGTTTCTTGCATGCTACTTAAACCTTGCTTATACTTGACATTATCAATCAATTCTCATTCAACTCTTCTTCAATTACTCAGTAACTTCTTCGCCTATTTCGCCAATAGTTCTTTCGCCAAAGTCTTCCGCCGCGTTTCATCCTCGACTTAGTCGACCCCGCTAATTCTTTAGCGGACTTAGGCCGTCGGGCCTAACACTTGGTATCAAGAGCCTTCGCGGGGAGCGACTTGTTAGAATGTAGAACTGAACGAGAATGTGTGAAACTAGGCAGCAGGGTGATACAAGTAGGAAACCCTAGCAATGTTGTACCCCCTAAGACTATAGCCTACACAATATGAACATGTATAATGTTTGACACACCCCCATAGGCTAAGTGGGAGACAACCAGATGGTCACAAGACCAGTCAAAGCAAAGCAAAGCAAGCTCAGGGTGGATCTCAAGGAAACCACACAAATTCCGAGCACAAGCAAGTGGTCACAAGACCAGTTCACATGCAGTTTGATAATATAACAAGAGGTACAGTGATCACAACCTAACAAGAGTAAACATGCAGGTATATATATATAGAGATCACAGTACAAGCAGAGTCAAGAAGTGAGCAAGTGAGGGAGAGTAGGCACAAGGCCTAGAACAGTACAGAAACGCGGATGGTCACAAGGCTGAAGCGCCTTGGTGAACACATCAGCAGTGTTGGCCCGAGTGGCCACGTAACGCAGACGAAGCTGACCACGCTGCTGCAGCTCTCGAGCAAGGAAGTAGCGCAGAGCGATGTGCTTCGTCCTGTGCTCCAGTCTGTGCTCCTCACACAAGGCAATGGCGGCCTTGTTGTCAACGTACAGCACTGGAGGAGAACGAGGCCGCTCTCCCAGGTCGGTCAGCAGGTAGGTGAGCCAGCGTAACTCCTGTGCAGCCATGGCTGTGGCGTAGATCCCAGCCTCACAACTGGAGCTGAGAACAGAAGAAGAGCGAGTAGAACGCCAAGAAACTGAACCAGAGCCAAGGCTGAAGGTGTAACCCTGAGACGACCGCTGCGTAGCCTGGTCGTCAGCCCAAGAAGCGTCTGAGTGACCCGTGAGCACGTCGCTCCGACCTCCAAGCACGAGCCCCATGCCCGACGTACTGCACAAGTAGCGCAACACCCTCTTAGCGGCATCCATGTGTTCCTTCCGGTGACGGCCGGGAGCGACATAGCGTGCTACGATGCTAAGAGGGTATGCCAGGTCAGGTCGAGTGCAGGTCATCAGGTACATGAGGCAGCCCACAAGCTCTGGATACGGGCCACTCGGCTCTACGGACTCATCCGAAGGCAGAGCTGAGAGCGAGTGACCGGTAGGCAGAGGAGTGGGCTGAGGCGAGGAGTACGTGAAGCGGAAGCGCTGAAGGACCTGCTGCACCATGTGTGACTGAGTCAAGGTGATGGTGCGCTGTGCTCTGTCCCGGGTGATCCGCAAGCCAAGATAGCTTGTCAGCTCACCCAGGTCTGTGCACGTGTGTCTCTTCTGCAGCTCCGACTTCACGTGGGCGAGTGCCTCAGTGTCAGCAGTAGCAAAGACCAAGTCGTCTACGTAAACAAGAACGTAGAACGGCGGCAGAGTGGTGTCGGTGCGTAGAAACAGCGACGGGTCAGCAGTAGAAGGAGCAAACCCACGAGCAGCAAGAGTAGTCCTCAGTGTGTCGTGCCACTCACGGGGTGCCTGGCGGAGACCGTAGACTGGCCGCCGGAGGCTCCACTGGGTACCAGGAGGGAACGACCCAGTGAAGCCAGGTGGGCGGCGCAGCCAGATCTCCTCGTGCAGGCTGCCCTGTAAGAACGCAGTGCTGAAGTCAAGAGAGTGGAGCTCGTAGTCACGCTGAGCAGCGACGTGCAGCAGAACCCGAAGAGTGGTCATCTTCGGGGTCGGGGAGAAGGTCTGGAAGAAGTCAACTCCCTCTCGCTGACTGAAGCCTCGTGCAACGTAACGCGCCTTGAAAACAGGCGGAGAACCCGGCGGCCGCTTCACCCTGAAAATCCACATGCCACTGACGATGTTCGCCCCAGGTGGGGGAACCTCGTCGACGTAGGTGCCTGTGGACTTCCAAGAAGTCATCTCTGCGTCCATGGCTGTCTGCCACTGAGAGGAGTAGGGACCCTCCATCGCCTCTGCGTAGGAGCGTGGGGTCGGGATGTCTGGTGCATCCGGGTCTCCCTCAGGGGCAACTAGCATGGACACGAGATGAGGCAAAGCAGCGGCAAAGCACTCAAACTCCTCCTGTCTGTCCTCAAGGACGTCCGTGCCAAGAGCACACTCACCCCCGACAGACGGAGGACAGACAGACCCAGACTTAGACTCAGCAACAAGGCTAGCGGCGTAGTCTAGACGACAGGCAGCAGCAAAGTCAACAAGCTCAGCGACTAGAGCAGACGCAGCAGAGGACTCAAAGGAAGGGTCAGTGACAGCAGTGGCAAGGAGACGCGTGACAGTAGGACTGGCAGCACGAAGAGAGTCAGACTCCGGGTCAGCAAGAGCAGGAAGAGAGGACGCTGGTGGAGACGGCAGTGGGACACGCTGTGGAGCAGTAGAGGGACGCAGGGTCATATAGTGAGTGCCAAGGACAGGAGGAGGACGCTGACGTGGAACACGACGACCAGCGCGGACAGCGCGGACAGGCGACTCTGGACGCGACTCAGACGACTCTGGACGAGTCTCAGGCGACGGAGGACGAGACTCAGGCTCACGACGCTCCGTAAGACCTCCCGTCGGCGCAGTGTAGGGAGAAGGACCAGGAAGTGGAGAGACTGGCTGTAACTGTGACTGCGACTGGACAAGCGGTGGACTCAGTAGGGGAGGAGTAGGACCAGGAGAGGGCGGAAGGCCAAGAACCTGCTGAAAGAGCGGAACGTAGTACGGCCGTGGCCGCTCAGCACCTCCAGCTCCAACCCCCTCAGCAGGGCCAGTCCCAGCAGCTCCAGCAGCACCGCCAGCAGCAGCAGGGTCCCCAGCAGCTCCAGTACCAGCAGCACCTCCAGCAGTGCCAGCAGCACCACCAGCAGCAGCAGCACCTCCAGCAGCTCCAGCAGCACCAGTACCAGCAGCACCTCCAGCAGCGCCAGCAGCACCGCCAGCAGCAGCAGTACCACCAGCAGCTCCAGTAGCTCCAGCACCAGTAGCACCTCCAGCAGCGCCAGCAGCACCAGCAGCACCTCCAGCAGCGCCAGCCGCACCGCCAGCAGCAGCAGCACCTCCAGCAGCTCCAGCAGCACCAGAACCAGTAGTACCTCCAGCAGCGCCAGCAGCACCTCCAGCAGCAGCAGTACCTCCAGCAGCTCCAGCAACACCAGTAGCACCTCTAGCAGCGCCAGCCGCACCGCCAGCAGCAGCAGCAGCACTCCAGTAACTCCAGAAGCTCCAGAGTCCACGACACCGGGAGCGCCATTCCGGAGACTGCAGCGCCTAGCGTACCACTCTCGGAGCTGCTGGGGAGAGGGCAGCTCCCGCCTAGGAGGGGAAGCACTAGCACCAGCTCCGGCACCACTCCGAGCTCCAGAAGCACCTCTCCTGAGGCTGCAGTACTGTAAGTACCACTCACGCAGCTGCTGCGAGGAGAGGCCTCCCCCAGGTGCAGCACGCTCAGGCTCAGTACTCTCAGACGTAGCACTCCCAGGCTCAGCACCCCCAGGCTCAGCACCTCCAGACTCAGCACCCGCAGGCTCCGCACCCCCAGGCTCAGCACCCCCAGACTCAGCACCCGCAGGCTCCGCACCCCCAGACCCCGCACCCCCAGGCTCAGCACCCCCAGACTCCGCAACCCCAGGCTCCGCACGCTCAGGCTCAGCACCCCTGGCAGGACGAGAGTCGACAGCTACCTCGACAGGCTCAACCGGGTCTACCTGGGACACACCTGAGGGAGCGGCACCCTGAGGGGGGAGGGGGTCTACCACAGCAGCACCTGGCGCGAGGAAGAGAGGCGGGGGGGGGAGCGGGGCAGTGCGGTAGGGGAAGAGGCGGTAGTAGGGCACGGACTCGTCAAAAGTGACGTCCTGAGAGGGCAGGACACGGCGCGAGGTGGCGTGGTAAAACTGCCAACCAGACGCGTCCGGGACAAAGCCAAGGAAGACACAGGGAACAGCGTGGGAGGAGAGCTTGTCCGCGAACGTATCGCGAACAAAAGCTCGGGATCCCCAGACCCGAAAACGCGACGCATCGCCAACCTCTCCCGTCCAACGCAGTGTCGGCGAAGTCTCCGGAACGGAGACACGGGGCCAGAGGTTGAGCTGATGCGCAGCGTATCGGACCGCAAACGGCCACAGAAAGTGGGGGGCAGCCGCATGGATCAAGGAGGTACGAGCGACCTCCATGACCAAACCAATGCGGCGCTCAGCAACCCCATTCTGCTGTGGAGAGGCCGGAAGCGTGAACGACTGGCGGATGCCGTGCTCCGCACAGTAGGCTGCCAAGAGGTCAGAGGAGAACTCACCACCTCTGTCAGAGTGCAGACGCAGGACAGGAAAGTCCGAGTGGAACCGCTCACTGAGCTGGAGACGAGAAGCGCGGATCCAAGGGATCAAAACATCAGGGACCTCACCCTTGGTGCGCAAGGGGAAGACCGTGGTGTAGCGCGAGTAGTCGTCAACAACGATCAGGAAGTACCTCTCCTGACCCTGTCCACGGACGCGGGCTGGGCCCCACACGTCCATGTGGAGCGTCTGCAAGGGAGCAGTCGTCGGGGGAAACGAGGAGGAGTGAGGAGCGGCGCGCTGCCGCCCCTCGACACAGGGAAGGCAGGGAGGAGCAGGCGAGGGTGGGAGTGGAGGGAGAACCCTGGGAAGACCAGAGACAAGGTACCGTTTGTGCATGGCACGAAGGCGCTGCACTGACGGGTGACCAAGACGGTGGTGCCAGAGGACAGTCTCGTGTGCCAGAGAGCGACACGAGCAGGGGGCAGACAGCTGACCTGACGCAGACGCAGCTACCTGTGGGGACTCAGTGGTCAGTGTGTACAGGTCCGACCCCGGCTGCCGAGTGAAGGTAGCCAGGTGGCGGCCCGTCCGAGCGCACGTGCAGTGTGTCACACGCTCGTAGGCAGGGGTAAACTGGTGGACACCCCCGTCCTGGAGCGCACTACCCGCCACCAAGTTCGTAGAGAACGAGGGGAGGTAGAGACCTGACAGAGTGCCCGACGGGACCGCAGGACAAGGGAGAACAGTAGAGGAGGTCGCAATGACCGGACCCCCAGAGGGGTCAGCGAGGGAGACTGCAACCGGCCGAGCAAGCTGCTCAAGGGCAGTGCGGTCACGAAAGAAGCGGGAAGCGCCTGAGTCCAGTGTGAAGGTGTGCAGTGCCTCAGTAGACGCAGTACCAGAGGGCACAGACTCACGAGTACCTAGAGCAGCAGCCTCACCAGCACCTGGGGCAACAGACACACGAGCACCTAGTGCAGCAGCCTCACCAGTACCTAGAGCAGCAGACTGGATACCGGGGTCAGGCGGCACACACAGGTGACAGGCACTCTCAGCACTAGTAGGAAATGCATACATGGCAGTGAGGATAGCATCATAGTCAAGAGCATAGATATCTACCCTCTGCCTAAGCAGCTCCACCCAGTCGGGGAGCTCAGCCGCGTCGCCAAACTCTGTACGCCAGGCGTCGCTCAGACGGGCGAAGCAGCGGGACTCTGTGTGACCAAACGTCCCGCAAGGCTGACCAGTCCGAGCACCAGTGCGAATGACGTACGGGCAGCGAGCAGTACCCCGTGACCCTCCACGCTGAGCGTACCACTCACGAAGCTGCTGGGGCGTGAGGGACTCACTCGGACGTCGCGGGAGCTGCATCTGGCCACCGCTAGGAGCAGCAGTAGCAGTAGTAGCAGCAGTAGTAGTAGCAGCAGCGCGGCCACCCCTACAACCCCAACCAGCATACCACTCACGAAGCTGTTGGGGCGTGAGGGACTCACGCGGACGGCGCTGGAGCTGCATCTGGCCACGCCAGGAGCAGCAGTAGAAGTAGAAAGAGCAGTAGCAGCAGGAGCAGCAGTAACAGCAATACGGGCAGGGCAGTGCTCACCAGTGGCGAGAAGGGCAGGCGTACGACGGTGGTAACGGCGAGGCCGCTACCACTGCAGGGCGAGGGCTCCGCGGCAGCTGCAGGGGCGGCTGCTCCAGGGGCCAGGGGCGGCTGCAGAGGTCCAGGGGCGGCTGCTGCAGGGGCAGCTGCTGCAGGGGCGGCTGCTGCAGGGGCGGCTGCTCCAGGGGCGGCTGCTCCAGGGGCCAGGGGCAGCTGCTCCCTTTTTTTTTTTTTTTTATAATTAATTATTTATTTTAGGGTTTGGCAGAGCGCACTCGGCGCTGCAGAGGCGGCTCGCGGGCTGCAGGGTGGCTCGGGCAGCAGCGAGGGGGGGGGGGCGGCGCGCGGCTCCCCAGGGCGCCGCGACGGGGCAGCGGGGGGGGGGGGGGGGGGGGGGGGGGCGCGCGCGGCTCCCCAGGGCGTCGCGACGGGGCAGCGGGGGGGTCGCGCGTGGCTCCCTAGGGCGTCGCGACGGGTCAGCGGGGGCCGAGCGCGGCTCCCCAGGACGTCGCGACAGGGCAGCGGGGGCCGAGCGCGGCTCCCCAGGGCGTCGCGACAGGGCAGCGTGGGCCGAGCGCGGCTCCCCAGGGCGACGCGACGGGACAGCGGGGGTCGCGCGCGGCTCCCCAGGGCAGCGCGACGGGGCAGAGGCAGCGCCCACGGGCGACACGCGGCTCGGCAGGGCAGCGCGCTGGCTGCAGGGGCGGCTCTCGGGCCTGACGGGCCTGCAGAGGCGGCTCGGGGGGGCCTGACGGGTCTGCAGAGGCGGCTCGGGGGCCTGACGGACCTGCAGGGGCGGCTCGAGGGCCGTACTAGCTTGCAGGAGGCAGCGCGAGGGCTGCAGGACGGCACGCGGGCAGACCGAAGGGCGGGTCGCACGGGGGCGCACGAGGGCGCACGTAAGGTAGGGCGCACGAGGGCGCACGAGGGCGCACGAGTATAGAAAGGCGCACGAGGGCGCACGTAAGGTAGGACGCACGAGGGCGCGTCTAGCGGAATAGTGGGCCCGTAGGAGAAAGCGGTCCTAGGTAGCAACCTAGGCTCGTGATACCATGTTAGAATGTAGAACTGAACGAGAATGTGTGAAACTAGGCAGCAGGGTGATACAAGTAGGAAACCCTAGCAATGTTGTACCCCCTAAGGCTAAACCCACTATAGCCTACACAATATGAACATGTATAATGTTTGACACGACTTCCAACGAGCGACCGTCGACGACGAGACTACGACGTCATCGTCCCGCGGTGCCGACTTGCAGACTTGGAGTCGTCGAGCGAACATGGACGAAACCATGCACGCTCTCCCCCACGACATGGGCAACACGCTTGCCGAACTCATGCGCCAACTTCAAGAGTTGACGTTGGAAAATCGTCAGGTACGAGTTGAAATGCAACAGCTTCGTGAATTGGCTTCTAACCCCCATGGTCATGCCGCTCCAACTCTTGCGCCCAACACGTCGACTGGCGCGGAAGCGCTGCCGGAACGTCGAAGCGCGTTCAAGCCGCAGAAACCCGAGTCGTTCGACCCAAGTCAACGCGACGCGAACGTGCGGACGTGGATCTTCATGCTCAACAACTACTTCGCCGCGAGCGGGGTGCAAGAGGCGGACGCGCAGCAGCGGATCGAGTACGCCGTTACGCTGCTGAGGGGCCCGGCCTTGGAGTGGTGGCGCCAACTCAGGCAAACTGCTGTAAGAAGGGCCCAGACAGACGGGCATCAACAGGGCGTGGGGCATGCAGTTGCAACTTCGAGCTTAGGGAGTTTAGCTTTGGGTGTTACCACGGTTCCGACCACATGGGAAGGATTTGAAGCGGCGCTGAAAAGTAGGTTCGATTTGGTGAACGCCTCCGAAGCTGCTAGGAAGCGTCTGCGTCATTTCCGACAGATAGGAAACGTCCAGGAGTACACACGACAGTTCTTGAGCATCTGCAACGAAATAGATGACATCACGGAAGCAGAGATGCGCGATCGCTACCTCGAAGGGTTGAAGCCGGACATAGCGGAAGTTATAGCGATTCACGGACTGTCCACCTTCGAGTCAGTTGTCGCAGCCGCAGAACGCGTCGACGCAGTACGAAGCCGACGGGGTCGTGACGATCGCGATAGGGGATACAACAGACCGATCAACGACGCTCGATCGAGGGACGGACCATCGCCCATGGAGATTGGTGCAGTTAACAGTGACGGCTCGCAGCGAACGGGTTTTAGGGGGAACTGTCACTACTGCAAAAAGCCGGGACACATGAAGCGGGACTGCCTAGAGTTCAAGAAGCAGCAGCAGGGAATCGGAAACCGCCAGTAGATAGCGGGTCGCTAGCTGGTGTGGAGGTTCCCGTACCCGCCACGTCTACCAACGTAGAGGAGGCGGCTTTGCAGCAGTCATCTACGGAGAACGAGGTAGACACTGTTGACCGACCAGTCGTGCTTCTAGGGAAGCTTCGCGGAGTTCCTGTTAAGATTCTCGTAGATAGCGGAGCTAGCCACTCGTTCGTGTCTTCATCGCTAGTTAGTCGTCTCCATCTTGAAGCAGATTCCGCAGTCAACTTCAAGGATGCTCGCATGGTAGATGGGACGCCTCTCCACATAGGACCGGTCATTCGCAAGTTGCGCGTAGTGCTAGGACCCATCACAGTTAGGCGTGATTTCGACTCTGCGACGCTGGACGGTTACGACTTCATCTTCGGTAGAGATTGGTTGCGGACGGTCAGTACTCAGTTCGATTGGGCTCAGGGAAGCTGCAGCGTCAAGGTAGACGGGGAGTTCCGGGAGCTGCCACAGTGGAGTGATGGGGCCACATCCTCCACAGCCATCATCAATGCTGTTCGTGTGCGACAGCTGGTGAAGCGAGCGGCACGGATTTTCGCGGTTCTCCTTGAGGAGGTGGAAGCTGAGGAGGGGAAAGGAGGGAGCGCATCAGTTAGTGAGAAGACGACTCTTTCTGCTGAGGTGAGTGCACTGTTAGCAGAGTTCGCAGACGTCTTCCCCGACGAGTTGCCCCCAGGGTTACCTCCTAGCCGAGCAGTCGACCATCGGATAGAGTTAGAGCCGGGGAGCAGGCCAGTAGCGAAGCCGCAGTGGAGGTTGAGTCCAGCAGAGACAGAGGAGATGACGCAGCAGGTTAGGCACTTTCTCGCGCAGGGTTTCATTCAGCCATCTAGATCGCCTTGGGCAGCACCAATCCTTTTCGCACCCAAGAAAGACGGAGGGTTACGGATGTGCATAGATTACCGCGCACTGAACGCCGCCACCGTCAAGAATAGGTTTCCGGTGCCGAGAGTAGAGGATCTCCTAGATGCGGTGCAGGGCGCTAGAGTCTTCTCAAAGATCGACCTTTGTTCGGGTTACCACCAAATTCGCGTAGTTCCAGAGGACCAGCACAAGACGGCGTTTCGTACGAAGCAGGGGTTGTACGAGTTTAGGGTTCTACCGTTCGGATTGACCAACGCCCCAGCGACGTTTCAGACGCTCATGAACACCGTCCTCTCCGAGTTCCTAGGTTCGTTCGTTGTAGTTTACCTAGACGACATTCTCATATTCTCCAAGACGAAAGAGGAGCACGTGCAGCACTTGCAGAAGGTCTTCGAGGTTTTACAGAGGGAGCAGCTGTACGCTAAGCAGTCGAAATGCGAATTCTTTCTCCCTGAGGTCGAGTTCCTAGGACACGTCGTATCCGCTAGTGGCATTAGGACCGACCCGAAGAAGATCGCAGCAGTACAGGATTGGGTAGCACCGACCTCAGTCAAGGAGTTGCAGAGCTTCCTCGGTTTCGCGAACTACTACCGTCATTTCGTTCAGGGTTACGCATCGATCGCTAGTCCACTCACCGACCTACTTCGGAAGGGCGTAGAGTACGTTTGGGGTCCAGCGCAGCAGCAGGCGTTCGAGCAGATGAAGCAGTCGCTCACGTCTTCACCAACACTGTCGTACCCTGATCCCACTCGCCCATACGTTGTAGTGACCGACGCTTCCGATCAGGCCATAGGAGCAGTGCTTCTTCAGGACCAGGGACGCGGGTTGCAGCCGATCGCGTACGAGTCGCGTAAGCTTAGGGGAGCAGAGTTGAACTATCCCATACACGACAAGGAGGCGCTCGGGATCATCCATGCGTATAAGGTGTGGAGGTGCTACCTAGAGGGGGCATATAGTGTTATACGCACGGACCATTGCTCGCTTCGTTTCCTCAAGTCGCAGCCGCAGCTGAGTCGTCGCCAGGCTAGATGGATGGAGTTCATGGAGGGGAGCTTTCACTACAGGATATAGTACAAGCCAGGCGTTCGCATCCCAGCAGATCCGCTCACTCGCCCTAGTTGCCAGCTCGCCAGCCTCACAGTCACTGCCGGCCATCCACTTCTCACAGCACTCTTCGAGCACGGTTACACAGTAGATCCCGACTTCACACCGCAGCCGCCTGCAAGAGCAGAGGTGCAGGGTAGTGTCTACATACGGAAGGGTACCACACGGATTTGGGTTCCATCCTACCGCCCTCTTCGACAGCTCCTTCTCTCAGAGGCGCACGACGTAGTTAGTGCAGGTCACTTTGGAGCAGATAAGACGGCTAAGACGCTTAGTCGCACGTACTACTGGCCAGGGCTTGCAGCAGACGTATAAGATTACATTCGCTCGTGCGACACGTGCCAGCGTACGAAGTCCTCTCGCCAGCGCAAAGCAGGACTCTTGCAGCCGATTCCACCGCCCGACCGCCCTTGGCAGGTAGTTACCATGGACTTCATCATGGCTTTACCGCGCACAGTTAGGGGTCACGACGCCATCTTCGTAGTAGTGGATAAGTTTTCTCGAGCAGCGCACTTCATCCCCACGCACGGCAAGGTCACAGCAGAGGAAGCCGCGACGCTGTTCGTAGATAACGTAGTCCGACTGCACGGGGTTCCAGATTCCATCATCTCAGACCGCGACCCTCGTTTCACTTCGAAGTTCTGGAAGCAGCTTTTCGCACTGTTTGGAACACGCTTAGCCATGTCGTCTGCGTACCATCCAGAAACAGACGGACAGACCGAGCGTGTGAACCAGACCTTGGAGCAGATCCTTCGCAGCATCACGATGCACGACGCAGCCGCATGGGACAAGAAGCTGAGCATGGCCGAGTTCGCATACAACAACACGCACCACTCGTCCACAGGCATGTCACCGTTCTTTGCACTTTACGGTCAGCACCCCAATGTCCCCACTCGTGTCGATCTCACACCCACTGTCCCTCGTGCGGACAACTTCCATCAGCATCTCACCTTCATTCATGATCACGTGAGGAAGCACCTTGAGCTCGCAAATGCACGCATGGCACGCACCACCAACCGCAGTCGTCGTGAGGTGTCGTTCGCAGTCGGCAACCGTGTTCTCTTGGATAGCCGCAACCTCCGACTGCCACAGGACAGCAAGCTTCGTCCACGTTTCATTGGTCCATTCGTCATTGAGCGCGCACTTGGTCCAGTCGCATACCGCCTCCGCCTTCCCGCTCATTTCCGCATGCACCCGTCATTCCACGTGTCGCTTCTTCGTCCTTACACCGATCCCAACGCCACCTTCTCGGGCCGTGACCGCACTCCACTGCCGGTAGCTGTTGACACCGACGAGCCCGACTACCAGATCCAGCGCATCCTCAGGCACCGTCGCCGTCTTCAGGGGGGTGTCTCTTTCATCGACTTCTTGGTTCGTTGGCGTGGTTACGACGCAGCAGACGACAGCTGGGTTCCTTCGTCCTCACTGTCTCCTGACAACGCTTGCCTCCAATCGTACCTCCAGTCTGCAGGCGTCGCGGACGTCGCCTCCTTGGGAGGGGGGTAGTGTTAAGGGGGGATTTACTGTTCATTCCGAACAGTACTTTCCAATTCACCCTTATCCAGGCCCTCAGATTCACTTTTAGGGACGTTGATGCATCAGGGTCCCTGTGAAAAAAAACCTGAATTTTCAGGGTTCCTTAAAAAAAAAGCCTGAATTTTCAGGGTTCCGGAAAACAAAAGCCTGAATTTTCAATCACATCATGCAATTATGCAAGAGAGTAGCCTTTACGAACACGTTAGTAGAGGGATTCGATCCGGAAACCTTACCAATCGGTATCTACTTCGCTAACCACTAAGCCAGTTGTATTTTTTAACACAGGATTTTATTATGTGGAAATCTTGGTTGACTTATTGTCTCGGGTATTTTATGGGAAGGATTCGGAATGTGCATTCAGTGTACACTTCGATAAAAGTCTGAAACATCAGTGTTAGCTATGAAGTAAAGGCTGAAAAAATCAGTGTCACAAAAATCTCAACACTGAAAATTCAGTGTAGGTACACAAAACTAGGCTGAAAATCAGGAATTTCAGGGAAAGATTCCTGATATCGTAGGGCCTGCCCTTATCCTTATCTTCTCAGATTCTCTAATGCCACGTGGCACTCTACTTTTCTAGCTTCACAATCAGGGCTAACTTTAGTAAAATGACCCGTCTGATGTCAAGACCGGGTCCTGGCTCCTTGTCTGATTGTCAGACGAAAGCTGTAACATTGTCTAGCTTTTCAGACGAATCCTAAATACTTGTCTGAGATTTCTGAGAAGATATAAAGCTAGCAAGCATTATACTATCAAAATATGAATAAGAAAATCAAGTACCAGTCCCAATGGTCCAGCTTGTAGAAGAGGGAGTTGTGAAGATTGAGGTTGCCGGTTCGAATCTTGTCTCCTGCATCTGCCAGGCAAGTGCATACGTCCTTAAAGCGACGGTGCACATTTGCCACCCAAAACCCAGAACCCTGGCGAACTGTTACTGCGGATGGAAAGTGTCCGCACGGAATCCTGGTTTTCGCCAGCCAGCACTTTCGCGCTGGCAAGCCTGGTTAAAAAAAAAAACTTCCGAACCCAACACTGCCAAAAGTTGCCCGTCGCTTTAAGAGTTTTGCCTTCAGACGAAAAAGACTCGATATCTGCAGTCTCAGACGAACTGTATAAGGCTGTCTGAGAAATCAGATGAATAGAAAAAGCTTCTCTTAAAAATCAGACGAAATTAAACAGCATGTCTACGACATCAGATGACCCAGTAAAAATGTGTTCAGAATCCAGAAATTCAGACCAAAAATGTCTGATAAAGTAAGCCTTGTTCACAATTCCTAGTCCCACAATCTACTTTCCAACCTTGTTTCTTGCATGCTACTTAAACCTTGCTTGTACTTGACATTATCAATCAATTCTCATTCAACTCTTCTTCAATTACTCAGTAACTTCTTCGCCTATTTCGCTAATAGTTCTTTCGCCAAAGTCTTCCGCCGCGTTTCATCCTCGACTTAGTCGACCCCGCTAATTCTTTAGCGGACTTAGGCCGTCGGGCCTAACACCTGTTGTAAAATGTTGTGATTTCATATATGGGGAATGTAACGTAAATTACTTGCATATACTGCATGTGCCCTCAGATGACATGACATACGGAATGCCTATGATTCTTTGTAGCAATTGGTACGGCTTGCCTGGTTATGCAACATCCATTCAAACGGGTTATCGATAGTAGAGTTGCTGAACTAGTGCAATTGTCTAATGCATAGAGCTCCCTTGGCTCAATCGTCTGGTCATTTACATGCCCATGCTACACCATAAATTCATACAGTTTACTAGAACGCATATTTAGACAGTCACATAACAGATGTTCATCAGCGCAGCTTCACCCCTTCAAGCTCATCGTCCATTTCAGCATAGAGCTCCCTCAGCTGATCAATCACCTCGTCGTTCGCCTGCAGCCTGCTACAACGTTTATTCTCACTACTACAGTACTATACACAACTATTCAACGATGAAGAGTCACTCGCTAGCGCAGCTTCACCCCTTCAAGGTCATCGTCCATGTCAGCATAGAGCTCCCTGAGCTTCTCAATCACCCCCGCCTGCCCATCCTTCCACGATTACATCACTGATCAGTGAAGGGTTGCTCACTAGCGCAGCTTCACCCCTTCAAGTTCATCATCCATCTCAGCATAGAGCTCCCTCAGCTTCTCAATCACCTCGTCGTTCGCCTGCCACATGCCCCGCCCCGCTGCCTCCAGCATGCGCTTCAGAATGTTCTGGAAGGCCTGCAGTGCCATGGTGGGTGCATGCACGAAACAGAGCCAAGGGGACAAAACTGAAGGTTCAGGAAAATGAAGGCCTGTGTCCTGCTGCCTCCAGCATGCGCTTTGGAATGTTCTGAAAAGCCTGCAGTGCCATGGTGCATGCATAGGACAAGGGCAAGGGACCACACCGTAGGGACGCATTGGAAGGGCGCTCCGGATTACCTCCCCACCCCAACATTCCTCCCCACCCCAACATTAGCGCACACACGCACGCACACACACAGAGACGCACCTGCGGGTTGTTCTTCCTCAGTTTAGCGGCCATGGCGTCATCGAGTGCATAGGTGTCAGCGGCCTGGTCGAACACCGGGTGCTCCTGGAAACCCATAGTGCCACTCCAACCCAGCAGCAGCACACACACACGCATGCACGCACACAGAGCCACATGCACGCACACACACACACGCACCTGAGGGTTGTTCTTCCTGAGTTTAGCGGCCATGGCGTCATCGAGAGCATAAGTATCAGCAGCCTGGTCGAACACCCAGTCCTCTTGAAAGCCCGTGGTGCCCCCCCACCCCAGCAGCGCCGTCATGCGCTGTGATATCTCGTATGCGCCCCCGCTGCCCTGCGCTGCCATCTTCTCCGCCCACTTGGGGTTCAGCAGCTGGTGGGATGGTGGGGAGGGGGAAGAGAGGGTAGGGAAGAGAGGGTAGGGAATGAGAACTTAGTGAGTCACGAATCATGTGGGGCAATATCTTGTACTCCCCCCTCACCTTCTCCCCCACAGTCGCAGAATGGCACGGCTTCCAAGCCTGAGGTATAATGGCGTGGGAGCTGAACCAGAGAACGCAGCTGGGGCTCTGACCCGTGCAATGAGTCATCGAAGCAGGAGGTTTGAAACACCCTGCACCTGGCCATCGCACCTTGGAGCGGTACTCGAGCCGCAGTGTGGCTTCAAGGTCGCGCGGGCGAAGGTCCTTGCCGTATGTCTCCACCACACTGCACGACACCTGTGAGCGTGCAGGGCCGGCAATGGACAAGAAGGGAAGGAAGTTATGTGTTATGCATAGGGCTTATGAGATGAATCTGTGTTTCAGACAGAATGAGTGAGGTGTGGGGAGCACGGGAAAAGAGGAGAGCACGGGAGGGGAGGGGGGGAGCATGGCGCGCGGCATGCATTGCGACACCTTGGCCTCGTTTCGAGCGGTCTCTGCATCGTTCTTCATGGCGCCCCAGTAAGCGTTCTTCATGACTTCTGAGTCGACTCACATCACATGCATGGGAGGGGAGGGGAGCATGGAGCATAGTGCGTTACCTTGGCGCCATTGCGAGCGGTCTCAGCGGCGTTCTTCATGGCACCCGTGTTGGCATAATACTCCTGGATGTCCGTCAGCCCATACTCCACGCTGCTATCTCCTACACCTCAGACTCGAATCCTAAGGCACATGTGCAGTGCAGTGCGGTGCAGTGCAGTGCAGTGCAGTGCAGTGCAGTGCGGTGCAGTGCACTACCTACCTTGGCCCCATTGCGGGCGGTCTCAGCAGCGTTCTTCATGGCACCGGTGTTGGCATAATACTCCTGGATGTCTGTGAGCCCATACTCCACGCTGTCTATCTCCTGCACTATGCGGTCCGTTGTCTGCAGCAGCTTACGCATCACCTGGAACGGGAAGGGGTTGAGTAGGGTGGCGTGAGGTGGGGTGGGATAGGGTGTGAAGAGGCAGCCCATACTCCACGCTGTCTATCTCCTGCACTATGCGGTCTGTTGTCTGCAGCAGCTTGCGCATCACCTGTAAGGAGGAGGGAGGGGTGGAGTGGGGTGGGATGGGGTGGGTAGGGGTGGGGAGGGATAGGGGGTGTGTGGAGAGAGTTGGTACAAGGAGCTGACTGAGACATGTCCATAAGTTCATACTCCACAGATAATCCAGGGAAGCTCTAGGACGGCAAGTGATACGCTGGTTGGTCAAAAGCAGGAAAAGGCACAAGAATAGTACAAATGGTAATGGTAATGAGGTGATATAGTAATGGTAATGGTAATGAGGCGATATAGTAATGGTAATGAGGCGGAATGGTAATGGTAATGAGGCGGAATGGTAATGGTAACGAGGCGGAATGGTAATGGTAACGAGGCGGAATGGTAATGGTAATGAGGCGGAATAATAATGGTAATGGGGCGATATTGTAATGGTAATGAGGCGGAATGGTAATGGTAATGAGGCGGAATGGTAATGGTAATGAGGCGGAATGGTAATGGTAATGAGGCGATATTGTAATGGTAATGAGGCGGAATGGTAATGGTAACGAGGCGGAATGGTAATGGTAACGAGGCGGAATGGTAATGGTAACGAGGCGGAATGGTAATGGTAATGAGGCGGAATGGTAATGGTAACGAGGCGGAATGGTAATGGTAACGAGGCGGAATGGTAATGGTAACGGGGCGGAATGGTAATGGTAATGAGGCGGAATGGTAATGGTAATGAGGTGGAATAATAATGGTAATGGGGCGATATTGTAATGGTAATGAGGCGGAATGGTAATGGTAATGAGGCGGAATGGTATTGGTAATGAGGCGGAATGGTAATGGTAATGAGGCGATATTGTAATGGCAATGAGGCGGAATGGTAATGGTAATGAGGCGGAATTGTAATGGTAACGAGGCGGAATGGTAATGGTAACGAGGCGGAATGGTAATGGTAATGAGGCGGAATGGTAATGGTAATGAGGCGGAATGGTAATGGTAATGAGGCGGAATGGTAATGGTAACGAGGCGGAATGGTAATGGTAACGAGGCGGAATGGTAATGGTAATGAGGCGGAATGGTAATGGTAATGAGGCGGAATAATAATGGTAATGGGGCGATATTGTAATGGTAATGAGGCGAAATGGTAATGGTAATGAGACGGAATGGTAATGGTAATGAGGCGGAATGGTAATGGTAATGAGGCGATATTGTAATGGTAATGAGGTGGAATGGTAATGGTAATGAGGCGGAATGGTAATGGTAATGAGGCGGAATGGTAATGGTAATGAGGCGGAATGGTAATGGTAATGAGGCGATATTGTAATGGTAATGAGGCGGAATGGTAATGGTAATGAGGCGGAATGGTAATGGTAATGAGGCGAAATGGTAATCGTAATGAGGCGATATTGTAATGGTAATGAGGCGGAATGGTAATGGTAATGAGGCGGAATGGTAATGGTAATGAGGCGGAATGGTATTGGTAATGAGGCGATATTGTAATGGTAATGAGGCGGAATGGTAATGGTAACGAGGCGGAATGGTAATGGCAACGAGGCGGAATGGTAATGGTAACGAGGCGGAATGGTAATGGTAATGAGGCGGAATGGTAATGGTAACGAGGCGGAATGGTAATGGTAACGAGGCGGAATGGTAATGGTAACGAGGCGGAATGGTAATGGTAATGAGGCGGAATGGTAATGTTAATGAGGTGGAATAATAATGGTAATGGGGCGATATTGTAATGGTAATGAGGCGGAATGGTAATGGTAATGAGGCGGAATGGTATTGGTAATGAGGCGGAATGGTAATGGTAATGAGGCGATATTGTAATGGCAATGAGGCGGAATGGTAATGGTAATGAGGCGGAATTGTAATGGTAACGAGGCGGAATGGTAATGGTAACGAGGCGGAATGGTAATGGTAATGAGGCGGAATGGTAATGGTAATGAGGCGGAATAATAATGGTAATGGGGCGATATTGTAATGGTAATGAGGCGAAATGGTAATGGTAATGAGGCGGAATGGTAATGGTAATGAGGCGGAATGGTAATGGTAATGAGGCGATATTGTAATGGTAATGAGGTGGAATGGTAATGGTAATGAGGCGGAATGGTAATGGTAATGAGGCGGAATGGTAATGGTAATGAGGCGGAATGGTAATGGTAATGAGGCGATATTGTAATGGTAATGAGGCGGAATGGTAATGGTAATGAGGCGGAATGGTAATGGTAATGAGGCGAAATGGTAATCGTAATGAGGCGATATTGTAATGGTAATGAGGCGGAATGGTAATGGTAATGAGGCGGAATGGTAATGGTAATGAGGCGGAACGGTAATGGTAATGAGGCGATATTGTAATGGTAATGAGGCGGAATGGTAATGGTAATGAGGCGGAATGGTAATGGTAATGAGGCGGAACGGTAATGGTAATGAGGCGATATTGTAATGGTAATGAGGCGGAATGGTAATGGTAATGAGGCGGAATGGTAATGGTAACGAGGCGGAATGGTAATGGTAACGAGGCGGAATGGTAATGGTAATGAGGCGGAATGGTAATGGTAATGAGGCGGAAAAATAATGGTAATGGGGTGATATTGTAATGGTAATGAGGCGGAATGGTAATGGTAATGAGGCGGAATGGTAATTGTAATGAGGCGATATTGTAATGGTAATGAGGCGGAATGGTAGTAGTAATGAGGCGGAATGGTAATGGTAACGAGGCGGAATGATAATGGTAACGAGGCGGAATGGTAATGGTAACGAGGCGGAATGGTAATGTAACGAGGCGGAATGGTAATGGTGACGAGGCGGAATGGTGGAGCAGCAAGTGGTATGGAGCAGCAAGGTACCTCTGGTCGAGCGACGCCCTGCTCGCCCCTACCTCTGGTCGAGCGACGCCCTGCTCGCCCCTGCCATAGCTGAACGAGTTCCTGGACTGCCACGTGTCCCCCAGCTCCTCCCCGTTCTCCCTGCAATACGCACACACGCCCATGTCACACGCGTGCAGTAATGGGGCAGGATGGGGAGGAGGGTGGGGAGGAGAGTGCGGGGAGAGTGGAGGAGAGCAGCGAGGAGTTGGGATGAAACATGTTCCGTAGCAGCGAGCATAGGGACACTAACAAGTTCTGTGGCAGATTTTATGGCTGCATGGTAAGAACACAGTAGGAGAGGTGCATGTGAGGAAAGACGCAGAGGAATAATGAGGGCTGACAGAGTGGGAGGCAAGGCGAGGATGCAGGGGTGAAGGGGAGGAACGAACCAGTCAGCGGCGCCAATGCGCTCATTGACCATTGATCCGTAGTCGCCTGCTGGATTCGAGAAGATCCTGGCCGTTGACGCGTCAATGCCTTCTGCCTGCACGGTCACACATCATCAGCAACGAAGGTGGAACTTTCTAGACATAAGCTTTCCGCGCCCGAGAGCTAAGCTTTCAGAGCCAGAGATTCCAAAGCCAAGTGAACGAGAATACATGCAGTGTCAAGGAGTGCTGCTTTTTTGTTAACTACGGAAAACCAGCAAGTGCGTGAGAAGTGAGAGTAGGCACCTGCAGCGCCAGCGAGTGCTTGCGGATGAAGTTTATCTCTGGCGGCTTGAGAACATATGCCGTGACTGACAGGGAGTGTTTTTTTTTAGTTAACTGGAGACAATCAGCAAGCAAGTGCGTGTGCGTGAGAGCAAGCACCTGCAGAGCCAGCGAGTGCTTGCGGATGAAGTTCATCTCTGGCGGCTCGTCCGCCTCTCCTGCTCGCCGGAACAGATCGTCCAACAACTCCACCACGTTGGCGAAACTGGTTGAGGGGAAGTAGTGGGAGCGGAAAAGTGGGCGCAAGGGAGTGCGGGCAGGGAAGTGCTTAGTAGACGCAGAAGGCTGCTCGCCTAAACAGATCCTCCAACAGCTCCACCTACGTTGGTGAAACTGGCTGGGGGGGAGGGGGGGGAGGAGGCGGGAACAGGCGAGAAGGATAGGGTGGTGGGATGTCGCGTTGCTAACCTCCAGTTCCACCACAGCGAGAGACGATGGAGGTAGGCACTGTGACTAGCTCTCGCATAGTTTCGGACAGGTGGAAGAAGGCAAGATAGGAGGCGGCAGCTTGGAATTAGTGTACCACCGGAAGAAGCAGTGCCTCAGACCTATGCTACTTGCTCACGTGTGCCTTAAAGGCCTCACCTGTCTCGGAAGATGCCTGAGAGGTTAGCGAGCACGTCTATTCTCGGCCGTCCCAGCTGCTCCAGGGGCGTGAGGTCAAACCGCACCACTCGCCCCGTGCCCTGCAGGGGTGAAGCAGAGAGGAGTGAGAGATGATGACTTGTGTGGAACTGGACGCTGTTGCACTTCGTTTGCACAGTCCCGCTGGGGTGCAGTAGGAATAGAAACGGGGCATCTTTACCCCTCTCTTCCCCTTTCGTTATAGGCTGTCAGTCAGGGCATGCAAAGGTTGAGTGGTGCATGCTGACCTCACGCCCTGGGGGGCATTTATTCCATAGCCCAGCTGCCAGCACCAGCTGATTGCAAGCAAACCTTAGTGGCTGTACTGTAGGGTTGCTAATGGCCTCATCAAGGTCATCTACACAGCCCTCTCTGAGTCAAACATGTATCATACCTTCATCCGCTCTCTCCACCATCGCAGGCACCGCTTTCCCAACTCACCTCCTTCACTGGGTGTGCCCCTACGAGTGCGAGTGCTATGGCAACGGACTCGCCACGGGTCTGATGAAGGCAGGAAAGGCGGCACGCAGGTGGGGGGCGTGGAGGGACGGGTCGCGTAAGTGCAATGGCAATCTGGACTACACAAGTCAAACAACAATATCAGCAGTGCAGCATGCATGACGATCTCGTTTTGCGCCTTGAAGCCCACCCACCTTGATGGCGTCGAGACCCCAGAGCATGACTGCGATGGTCTCAGGGTATGTGCCGTGCTGGTCCAGGTGCTGCTGAATTATGTTGGCTGCTATGGCACTGCCCCTCTCCCATGCCGCTGGGGAGATGGAGGAGAGGGGGGAGATGGAGGAGAGAGCAATGAGAGCAGCGAGAGTGGAAAGGTCAGGAGAGCATGGTGGGAGTGAGTGAGATTAAGTGAATGAAGTGGATGAAGGTACATGAGAGGGAGTGAAAGGGCAGCAAAAAACGCGTTCAGACACACACATGCATGGCACATTTGGTCCCTCGCTCTCCAGCAGCGAGCACGGTAGCCAGATTGACTGCAAGGGGGGCTCATGCCGAGCCGCATGGCGGAAACAAGTGATGCAGCTTGCTACCAGCGAGTGTGAATTGCTTTTGGGAATTAGTATGTGTTGGTAGTCACCTGCTGACGGCATGCGGTAGGGGTCCAAGGCGTGAATGTTTCGCCCCGTGGGCAGCACTCCTGCAGCGCAGCACAGCACACGGGACACGCAGCATGCAGCAGGGGGAAAGGATACAGTCAGGACAAGGAGAAACAGGTTGTTTTCTTGAAGTAAGGAATGCTCAAGAACGGGTGAAGGGTAACGGGCGAGGAGGGAGGGAGGGATAGCAATGGGGTACAGAGGAGCATGCAGCTTGGGGCATGGATGGACGGAGAGAGAGATGGGGAGCTGACCGTAAGAAGAGGTTTCAGGCCTCGTCCAACAGTTCTCATATCTGACAGGTTTTACAAATACCCAATGATTTAGGGTGCGCATGTGGGGCCTCACCTGGGCCGTCTCGCAGCAGGTCGCCACCCACAGCTGGGTTTCAGTTTTTAAAAATACCCAATGATTTTGGGTGCACCTCACAGGGTGCGCCTGTGGGGCCTCACCTGGGCCGTCTCGCAGCAGGTCGCCACCCACAGCAGGAGGCACATAGTCACCTGCAGACATACAGGGCCGACAGAGGGGTCAAGGGAGGAGATGGACGGAAGAGGAAGCAACAACCATGGCTGAGCTGAGAGTGCAGTTGCACGACTCGAAGTCATCCCCCTGTCCCTACCATCCAACCTTCCCCTCCACCTGCCTTGACACCATGCATCTGACTGCCCCACCCCGGCCCTTAAAAAAAATGTACTCTGCTCTATCTCACCATCCAGTCCTCGCAGTACGTTATCGAGCTCCTCTGTGTTGCGCGCCAGCAGCTGCCGAATGCTCACTGCCTCCGCCACACGTGCGTCCACCTCAGCATCCCGTGCGGGTGGCGCCACGCCGTCCCTCAGGTACAGCTGCTCCAAGCGCTGCCGAACCTGTGGGGCAGGCACGGTGGGGCAGGCATGGCGGGGCAGGCATGGTGGGGCAGGCATGGTGGGGCAGGCATGGTCAAAGAGGCACGTCAGAAAGAGTGAGAGAGATACAGTGATCAGAAAACGGTCCTAGGAGAACAGCCTGCCTACAGTGCTTCATCCCAGCGCACCTTGCATCTCCACCCATCCCTATCTGCACCACTCTTTTCATCACTCTTCCCATCATCCTTCGTCATCACTCTCCATCACCCTCCACCACCCCGCACAACCCACACCATCACCCATCAGCATGCACCTCAGCCAGGTCGCCATGGGTGTGAGCGACAGCCTCAATAGCAGTATCATCCAGGTCGTCCCCAAAGTAAGCTGAGAGGTACTGCTCCATCTGCTTCTCCTTGGGTGGACGGCCCAGATTGTGCAGCCCCTCCGAGAACAGACGGTTCTCCACCACCGCCTGATTGAGGGGGAAGGGATTGGGGGAAATTGAAGGGGCGTTTGGGGGTGGGGGTAATGGGGGGGAGTTGGGGGATAGGAGGGGACTGGGGCAGGGAGGATGGCAGAACAACAACAGGGATGGACGTCGTTTGGAGGGGAATCATGGAGGAGGAAAAGACAGGAGATGAGAGAAGGGGGTT
Source organism: Closterium sp. Naga37s-1 (assembly GCA_947471745.1). Taxonomy (NCBI): domain Eukaryota; kingdom Viridiplantae; phylum Streptophyta; class Zygnematophyceae; order Desmidiales; family Closteriaceae; genus Closterium; species Closterium sp. Naga37s-1. The sequence continues at coordinate 168,326 of CANJKZ010000096.1, read as the reverse complement.
GTGACAGTATTGCAGGAAGTTGTGTGCTGCCTCGGTAACTCCCACATCCTCTCACTCACTCACTCCTCCACTCACACATTTCCTCTCCCCCTCACTCAGACACTGACTCACCAGGTACTCATACAGCTTCACGAGGTACTTCTCAAACTCCCCCTCAGACACCTCCTGAATGCTCTCCTCGTCCAGAAACACCGCCTCGCCATTGCTAGAGCCGTCAGAGGGCACGAAAGGGCAGTCCGCCTGCATGCCCGCCGTCACCAGCGCCCCTACTATGGCCGGCTTTAACGACTCGTTCTTTGCTGGGTCCTCCCGGAACTCTGCAATCTGCACGCACACGTGCACAAGGCAGAGGGGAGATAAAAGAGGCGTTCCTGGAGTGACTTAGACACACCGAGAATTGTTTCTCACGGGGTCGTCCAAGAACTTCAAAATTTGCACACAGAAGAGGGGGGATGGGCGGAAATATGTTGAGGCATCTTGGACAGAAACATGCATGTGTGACGACTGTCTTGTCGGAGACAGTCAATGTGAGGGGACATCGAATGACAACGGGGAAAGCGTGAGGCGTGAGAGGGTCAAGGCACCTCACAACTCACCACCTCCCTCAACCCAGCGAGTTCCTTGTACAGCCCTGTTCTCCCTTCCGGAGGCATGTTGCGAGACACTATGGCACCGCCCCCCTCCCCCCCCCCCCCCCCTTCTCCCACCTCTATCATACCAGTTCTCACCAGTTCCCTCAGCCCAGCGAGCTCCTTGTAGAGCCCCGCTCTCACATACGGGGGCACGTTGTATGACACTATGGTGCCTCTCTGCTCAAGGCGCCTCACAACTCACCAGCTCTCTCAGCCCAGCGAGTTCCTTGTACAGCCCTGCCCTGCCATACGGAGGCACGTTGTACGACACTATGGTGCCGTAGCCGCGCCTCTTGGCAACAATGGACTCTGAGGGGTTGTTGGCCGCATAGATGTAGCTGCAAGGAGAAAAAGGGGGTGGGGGGGGATGATGGGGAGGTTGATGGCGCATGGAAGGCAGGGAGCAACGGTGGTGGAGGTGCGATTGGTGGGGTGGGGGTGGAGGAGGGAGCAGGCAGGAGAGGGCAGGCAGCAGGAGAGCTTGTGAGAGAGCGATGGATATGACTGCAACTGGTCAAGACGTCCCAAAATTCTGCAACCACAGAATAGTAATTTGACTGACTAGTGTGTAGCTTCAAGTGCGGGGCTCACATGTTGGGGAGGTTACCCAGGAGCACGTCGGACCAAGACAGGCCTGCAGACAGGGGCAAGGAGGCGGCAGGTGGAGTGGGAGGTAGAGATGAAGGGCGAGGGAGGAGAGACAGAAGAGGACACGCAAACACACACGTGCGATACCATGTCATGCCATGCTATACCACTCCTGATGGTACCTATACCACTCCTCATGCTCCCATACCACTCCTCATCCCCCATACCTGTGTTCCCCAGCGGGCTGCCAGGAAGCCACTCCACAGTGCCGTGCATGCCAAAGTGCACCACTGCATTCGCCTGCATGCCCTGCTGCAACCACTTGTAGAAGGCCGCGTACTGGTGGGGGGGTGGCGGGACAGCAGAGGGGTCGTGGAAAGGTGAGACAGCAGAGGGGTGGTGGGATGGCGGGACAGCAGAGGGGTGGTGGGATGGCGGGACAGCAGAGGGTTGAAGACAGTGCACGGTCAGCGGAATGATACCATGAATGAAGAGCCAAGGGGTAAATGCAGAAACGGAACGGGAGAAAATTGCACAAAAGAAAGAACAGTGACAGCACAAGGAACAGGTACCTCGGGGTGGGGAGTGAGGTCACGCTCAAAGAGCAGGCGCATGGGGTCTCCCTCCAAGCCCAGCACTGGCTGCACTCCGACCCTGCCAAGACAGTAGCACACAGGGCAGGTGGCGGTGGGAGAAGAGAAGTGGAATGGAGAGCAGGGTATAGGAGAAGAATCATTGGGGCACAGTGGAAAAGGGGGAGTGGGTGGGTTGCGGAATGAGAGGTGGGGAGGTGAGGAGAGAGATGCGTCTGTTAAAATATATATTGTGTAGCATGCCAACACATGTGACTGTACACCAATTGTGGTGTACAGTTGGGTTGGGACTACACCCAACTTTGGGTGTAGTCTTGCACTTTGGGGTGCCAATCCACCCAATTGTGGTGGAGCCCCCAAATGCAACCCTCTTGACTTGTGGGTACCTCACTTCCCACAATTGAGGTTACCCCAAGCCAAGTGGGCCTAGGGTTGCCTCACTTCTACAAAGTGTGGGCAACCCAACCCACTTGACCTATGGTTCCCTCACTTCCCCAAGTGAGGTCAACCCAACCTATGGTCACTTTCATCCTTCCCTTCCAACCTTCCCTTCGAACTATGTATGCTAGGTTGTTCCTCTAATCTAATCACTTGTTCAATTTGCTACTTTCACATGGTATAGAGCTACTTGTTCCTAGGCCTTACCTCTCCCTCCCTTCAGTTTTTTTTTTTTCCCATGGGCCCACCCCACAGCTACAAACCCTTTCCTACGCGTGGCTCAACTAGCCATCACTAGCATACTCTCGCCGCGACCTACGCCGTCGCCGCCGTTCCCCCCCCCTCCCGCCGCGATTACGCCTTCCTCGCCTGCGGATTCCACCGCCGCGAGCGCAACGCCGCTGTCCCCTCCTCCCCCCCGCCGCGACCCCCTGTCGCCGCCTCCCCTTCTCGCCGCCGCGCCTGATTCGGCGCCGCCTGCGCATCCTGCCGCCGCGACGCCTCGTCGCCGCCTGCCCGCTGCCCGTCCCTCCGCCGCGACGTCACGTCGCCGCGTTCCCGCCGCCGCGCCTGCTACGGCGCCGCCTGCGCATCCTGCCGCCGCGACGCCTCGTCGCCGCCTGCCCGTCCCTCCGCCGCGACGTCTCGTCGCCGCGTTCCCGCCGCCGCGCCTGCTTCGGCGCCGCCTGCGCATCCTGCCGCCGCGACGCCTCGTCGCCGCCTACCCGTCCCTCCGCCGCGACGTCTCGTCGCCGCGTTCCCGCCGCCGCGCCTGCTACGGCGCCGCCTGCGCATCCTGCCGCCGCGACACCTCGTCGCCGCCTGCCCGTCCCTCCGCCGCGACGTCTCGTCGCCGCGTTCCCGCCGCCGCGACGCCTCGTCGCCGCCTGCCCGTCCCTCCGCCGCGACGTCGCGTCGCCGCCTCCCCTTCCCGCCGCCGCGCCTGCTTCGGCGCCGTCTGCCCGTCCCGCCGCCGCGACAGCTCGTCGCCCCCTGCCCGTCCCGCCGCCGCGACCGAACATCGCCGCCTGCGCATTCCGCCGCCGCGACTGCTCGTCGTCACCTCCCCGCCCCCACCCCCCCCCCCCCCCCCCCCCCCCCCCCCCCCGCCGCGATTTCGCATTGCCGCCTCCCCTCCCACCGCCGCACCTGCTTCCGCGTCACCCACGCATCTCGCTGCCCCTTCTGCATCGCCACCCTCCCGCAATTTCCCCCGCCGCAACTGCAACATCTTCGCCCCGCGGTTCCCGTTAACGCCACTGCGCCGCCGCCGCCCTACCGCCGCGACTGCTTCGGCGCCGCCTGCCCATCCTCCACCGCGACCGCGCCATCCCCGCCCACACTTCCTGCCGCCGTGACTGCCCCGTCGCCGCCTGCAGATTCAGCCGCAACTGCACCCTCCCTTCCTCCTCTCCCTACTCCTCTCCCCCCCCCTCCCCCTCCCCCTGCGCCCCTCGTTGCCGCGGCCTGCCTGCCGCCGCCGTCCCTCGTTTCGCCGCCGCGGCCCTTCCGCCGTCGCCTGCGCCCCTCGTCGTCGCGGCCTGCTCGCTGCCGCCGCCCCCGACTTTGCCACCGCCTCCCCTTCCCGCCGCCGCACGTTCGCACAGCCGCCTGCGCCCTTGTCACCGTCGCTCCCTGCACCTTGAACGCCTCTGCCCTCCACCGCTGTCTCCCTCCTTTACCCCCCCCCCCCCCCCCCCTCCCTCCTCCTGCCAGCGGCAGCAGCAGCGGCAGCAGGGGAAGTGCAGCAGCCTCCGTAGCAGCAACTTCACCCTTGGCCGCCGCGGGTCCACCCGCCGTCGCCCATCATGACTGCTACCCCCCCTGCCCCTCTCCCCCCTCCTCACTGGAGCAGTGTTACTCCTCGCCCCTCCCTTCTCAACACTCCGACCCTCCACTCCTCCCCCCCCCCTTATCTCCGCCTGCTCACCCCCTCCCCCCCTCCCCATCTGCGGCGTTTCCAGCAGCTCCAGCATCAGCAGCAGCAGGACTTCCAGCAGCGGCAGCAACCACAATTTCTCCAGCCGCACCCCCCACATCTCCTCCAGCCGCGGCAATCGCAGCAGCAGCAGTTCTTCCAACACCAACAGCAGCCGCAATCTCTCCAGCCTCACCCGCCACAGTTTCTCCATCCCCAGCAGCAGCAGTCCTTCCAGCCGCAGCAGCGGCAGTCCTTCCAGCAGCAGCAGCTGCCACAGTTCCTTCCACCGCAGCAGCAGCAGTCCTTCCTGCAGCAGCAGCAGCCACAGTCTCTCCAGCCACAGCAGCAGCAGTGCTTCCAGCAGCAGCAGCTGCCACAGTTCCTTCCGCCGCAGCAGCAGCAGTCCTTCCAGCACCAGCGGCAGCCACAGTTTCTTCAGCCGCAGCAGCAGCAGTGCTTCCAGCAGCAGCACCAGCCACAGTTCTCTCCATCCGCAGCAGCAGCAGTGCTTCCAGTAGCAGCAGCCACCACAATCTCTCCAGCCGCAGCAACCGCGGCAGCATCGGCGGTGCTTCCAGCAGCAGCAGCAGCCCAATCTCTCCAGCCGCAACCGTCACAGTCTCTCCCACCGCAGCAGCCGCAGCAGCAACAGTACTTCCAGCAGCAGCACCCGCCGCTCTCTCCCTCTTCTATCCATGAAACAACTCTCCAGTACTCTGTGTTCCCTCCCTCTCCTTCCCCCCCCACCCTGGACTTTGTCCTTGACAGTGGGGCCACCGAAACCGCACTAAAAGACGCTGGCACCCTCACCCCCCTTCCACTTCCCACCCAGGTTCATGGTGCCGACTCCAGCTTTTCCATCCCCTGCACTCACCTCTCCACCCTTCCTTGCACCGCCTTCCCATCCGGTACAGTCACCGGTCTCCACATCCCTACCCTTCGCAATAACCTCCTCTCCCACCGTGAACTCCAAGGCGTTGGCATTACCGCCATATACCCTGGCTTTGCTTCCTACTGCGATCTCTACCACACCGCCTCTGGTCGTTTCCTCCTGCGCATTCCCCTTTGCCCTCGCACTCGCCTTTACACGCTCCGCACACCCCGTCCCTCCTTTTGTCACGTCACCACTCGTGCTGGTACTTCCACCGGTCCCCTTCTCCCTCCCCCTCACCCTCCCCCTCCCCCTCCTCCGATATCCTCCTCCTCTACTCCATCCGCCTCCTCCTCCCCCCCCAACTTTTCCCCCACCCCATCCCCCTCCTCCTCTACTGCCCTCTCCCATCCTGCAGTGCTCCTACATCACAGACTCGGCCATCCCAACTTCGCCGCACTTCGCTCCACCGTCACCTCTCGCCTCCTTAACAGCCTTCCTCCCACCTTAACTCCCCTCCCCTCCTCCCCTGCTCCCCCATGCCCATCATGCATTCATGGCAAGCTCAAACAGTCCCCCCATCACAGTCATCCCACCTTCGCTCCCGCCCCCATTGACCTTGTTCACATGGATCTCTGGGGCCCTTACCCCATCCGCTCCCGTCAGGGGCACAGGTACATGCTCGTGCTCGTCGACGACCACAGTCGGTACTCCACCGTCTTCTTTCTTCACACGAAAGACCAGGTGCCGGCTGTGGTCATCAACTGGGCTGAGCAGTGCCGCAACCACTTCAAACGTCCCATAGGCCGCCTTCACTCTGACGGTGGGGGTGAGTTCATCAATCATACTCTCTCCACTTACTGCAAAACATACGGCATTCAGCAGACCACCACCCTTCCCCACTCCCCTCAGCAACACGGCATCGCTGAGAGTCGCATCCGTGAGATCACCAAGATTGCGCGCTGCCTCATTGCTCACGCCTCCACCCCTCCCTCCCTCTGGAGCTATGCCCTCATTCATGCCGCCCTCCTCCTCAATCTCCGCTCCCACCCTCAGCATCCCTCCTCCTCCCCCACAGAACTCTGGTCCAAGGCCAAGCCTGACGCCGCAGGCCTTCGTGTTTGGGGCTGCAAGGCGTTCGTCCTCATTCCACCGGCCGACCGCTCCCGCGCTGCTGGCAAGCTCGCTCCTCGCGCTCTGGAGTGCGTCTACCTTGGGCACAATCGTGATTCCCCAGGCTACCTATTCCTCCACCCTCCCACCAATCGCCTCATCCGCAGCATTGACGTCGTCTTCGACGAGTCCACTCCCTACTACTCCACCCCTCCTCCTGACCCCCTCCCTCCTCCCACTCGCCCCCTCGCTTGGACCGACACCATCCTCCCGCCTCTTATCCCTCCAGCGCCTCTCCTCCCACCTGTCGCCGCTCCACTTCCGCCTTCCTCCTCTGCCGACGTCTACGACCCTGCCGCACCCGCCTCCCCCGCTCACTCAGCTGCACCCCCTCCCCCCTCTCCCTCCTCCTCTCATTCTCCTCCTTTCCAGCAGCCGGATCAGCAACAGCAGGGGCAGCAGCAGCAGCAGCAGCCGGATCAGCAACAGCAGGGGCAGCAGCAGCACCAGCAGCAGCAGCACCAGCAGCAGCAGCAGCAGCAGCAGCGGGAGCAACACCAGCAACGGCAGCAGGGGCAGCAGCAGCAGCAGCCGGGGCAGCAGCAGCAGCAGCAGCAGCAGCAGCAGCCGGAGCAGCAGCAGCAGCAGCAGCAGCCGGGGCAGCCGCATCAGCAGCAGCCGGGACAGCAGCAGCAGCAGCAGCATCAGCAGCAGCAGCACCAGCAGCAGCAGCGGCGCCGTGCCACTTCCCGCTCCTCCCCCTTCCTCCTCCCTTACATCCACACCCGCTCGGTGGACAAAATCCTTGGGGCTCCTCCTCCTGCCTCCATTCAGCTCCTTGAGGACTCCCATGAGGAGTTCCTCAACATTCGGGAGCACACTCCATTCCTTGCCGCCCTCTACCTTGACTACCTGGGCTTTCCTGTCCTTGGCGCCACTACTACCCCCACCATCTTCACTCCCTCCACCTTCCAGGAAGCCATCACCTGCCCTGATGCGGATAAATGGATAGCAGCGATCTTCCTGGAGTGTGAGGCTTTCATTCGCAACGACTCCTTTGTCGATGTCCCCCTCCCTGCTGGCGCTAATCTCGTTGACGGCAAATGGGTCTTTCGGGTGAAGCAGCTGCCGGGCGAGGAACCAGTGTACAAGGCCCGCTACTGCGCCAAGGGGTTCACGCAGACTTGGGCTGAGGACTACTGGTTCACCTACGCCCCCACCGCCAAACCACCCACCCTTCGCGCCGCCATGGACATTGGTGCACGTGACGACATGGAAATCGACTCCATGGACGTCTCCAATGCGTTCCTGCAGGGCGACCTGCATGAGCGCATTTTCCTCCGACGACCCCCCCGGGTTCCACGCAGCCTTTCCTGAGAACACTGTCTGGCAGCTGCGTCGCCCCGTCTACGGCTTGAAGCAGGCACCGCGTGAGTGGCATGCGAAGCTGGCTGCCACCTTGGGGTCCCTCGGCTTCTCTGCTTCCCACTCCGACGCCAGCCTCTTCATCCGCTCCTCCCCCCGCCGCTTCTTCATTCTGGTATATGTCGACGACATGATCCTGCTCTCTGACACCAAGGCCGACATGGAGCAGGTGAAGCTGTCCCTGCAGCAGCGGCTCAAGTGCAAGGACCTTGGCGCCCTCACTCACTACCTCGGCATGACCATCACGCGCAACCGCCCTGCTCGCACAATCACTCTCTCCCAGTCCCATTACATCGGCCAGGTCTTGGAGAAGTTCGACATGGCGCAAGCCAAGCCTGTTTCCACCCCGCTCCCCTTCGGTCACCAACTCGCTCCACCCACCTCCCCCACCTCCTCCCCCCACCCCTATGCCGAGCTCGTTGGGTCCTTGATGTACGCAATGATGTGCATCCGCCCCGACCTCGCCTACCCCATCAGCGTGCTCGCTCGCTTTGTCGGCACCGGTCGTCACTTTGAGGAGCACTGGAAAGCTGCCAAGCGGGTCCTCCGCTACCTTCGCGGGACCAGGGACCTTGCCCTCACCCTCGGCGGCCCTTCCCGTCCCCTTCTCTCGGGCTTCAGTGACTCCTCATGGGCTGACACGCAGCCGGACCGCCGCTCCTCCCAGGGCTACGGCTTCACCCTTGGCAGCGGCCTCATCAGCTGGCGCTCCACCCGCTCCTCCGCCATCTCTCTCTCCACCTGCGAAGCCGAGCTCTACGCTGGCACCATGGCCGCCCAGGAGTCGCGCTGGCTCTGCTTCCTTCTTGCGGAGCTTGGCGCCCCCCAGACGTGCCCCACTCTCTGGTGCGACAACGCCAGCACCATCCATCTCACTCAGGACCCCGTCTATCACGCCCGCTCCAAGCACATCGAACTCCGCTACTTCTTTGTTCGCGAGCTCGTCCAGAAGGGCCTCATTGCCGTTCGCAAGATTGCAACCGAGGCCAACTTGGCCGACATCTTCACTAAGGCCCTCCTTCGCCCCGCGCACTCTGCCTTCCTCCGCCTCATTGGCCTTGCTCGCCCGGGCGCCCCTTGATTCAGGGGTTGTTCTCTTCTTGTGTTAGCATGCTAAGGGGTTGTGTTAAAATATATATTGTGTAGCATGCCAACACATGTGACTGTACACCAATTGTGGTGTACAGTTGGGTTGGGACTACACCCAACTTTGGGTGTAGTCTTGCACTTTGGGGTGCCAATCCACCCAATTGTGGTGGAGCCCCCAAATGCAACCCTCTTGACTTGTGGGTACCTCACTTCCCACAATTGAGGTTACCCCAAGCCAAGTGGGCCTAGGGTTGCCTCACTTCTACAAAGTGTGGGCAACCCAACCCACTTGACCTATGGTTCCCTCACTTCCCCAAGTGAGGTCAACCCAACCTATGGTCACTTTCATCCTTCCCTTCCAACCTTCCCTTCGAACTATGTATGCTAGGTTGTTCCTCTAATCTAATCACTTGTTCAATTTGCTACTTTCACAGCGTCCTGCTTGTGTACAGATCGCAGCAGCAGCATTAGGCAGGCCCTTGCTGCTGCAAGCAGGAATTGAAGTTACTGTACTGCACTGCACCGCACTGCACTGCACTGCACGCACCACACGTTGCCGAGCTGAATGCCGCTGACAACGCTCCTGCCCTCCGAGTCGCAGTGGATGGATCGGATCTTCCTCAGCTCGCCCCACGCCCTCTCCATGCGCCACGTCAGGGTCTCCCTGCCCCACACCAAGAAGCAGGAGGAGAGGGAGTGGCCATGCGGTGAGCCCCATGTCTAATGTTCTGGTTCTTTGTGGCTTGCTATTCTGCATAGAAACTCTATCAAACAAAACACTAAGCCTGTTTCATTCTCACCCACAAGCTCAGTGCTGTGACTCACCCAATCCAGTCCCTGAGTTGCCGCCAGTCGATGCACTCTGCCACGGGCACCACTCCTGCAGGAATGCTCCTGGGGCCGTCCTCGCTGCGCTGCAGCTTCTCATTCACCGCCTTGAGCGCCAGCTCCGGCCCTCTCTGCCCCGCTGACACCACCCTGTCCGCATCCAGCTCCTGCAGCAGCGCGATCAGATCCTCACCGTTGATTTCGCCCCGTGCGATTGCCTCGCCTGCTGGGCCCAGGTCGTAGCTGGTGAGGGGCAGGCGGAGGGGAGGGCGGGGAGAAGAGGGGCAGGGGAGAGTGGGGAGAAGTGGGGGGGAGAGCACGGCAATTAGAAGGACGAGAGGGTAAATAGTCTGCCATTTGAAATGGAGTTAGAGCCAGCTGTGCCAACATGCCTTTAAAGCTATGCCAATTCACTCCTCTGAGTCAGCAGCTCACCCCTCTCCCCTTACCCCTCTCCTCAGACCCCTCACCTACCCCTCTGTGTGCATGCGCTGCAGCAGTGCCTCCAGCGACCTGGGCACGTTGAGCAGAGCAGCAGTACCAGACCAGTGGCGCCCACGTTAAGGGGGGGGGGGGGTACAGCACAAATTGCCACCTTGCGCTGCGCCCTACTTGCCTACAATACTATTCCCATGCTCATGCACTCAGCAGCTCACCCCTCTGTGTGCATGCGCTGCAGCAGTGCCTCCAGCGACTTGGGAACGTTGAGCAGAGCAGCAGTGCCAGTGGCGCCTACGCCAGGGGGGAAGCCGTACAGCACGAGGGCCACCTTGCGCTGAGCCCTTGCTGTGCGCCGCAGGTTGATCCAACTCCACAGGCGCGATGTCAGGCGCCTTACTCGCTCGGGCACCTAAGATTAAGTAAGTAAGGGAAGGTAAAGGTGGGAGTGGGGCAGGAGAAAAGTGGTGCAGGTTTGAGGTGCAGGTTTGAGGTGCAGGTTAGAGGTGCAGGTTTAAGGTGCAGGTTTGAGATCAGGTTTGAGGTGCAGGTTTGAGGTGCAGGTTTGAGGTGAGGTTTGATGTCAGGTTTGACGCCAGGTTCGATGTCAGGTTTGACGCCAGGTTTGACGTCAGGTTTGAGGTGCAGGTTTGAGGTGCAGGTTTGAGGTGCAGGTTTGACGTGCAGGTTTCAGGTGCAGGTTTGAGGTCAGGTTTGAGGTCAGGTTTCAGGTCAGGTTTGAGGTCAGGTTTGACGTCAGGTTTGACGTCAGGTTTGAGGTGCAGGTTTGACGTCAGGTTTGAGGTGCAGGTTTGAGGTCAGGTTTGAGGTGCAGGTTTTGACGTCAGGTTTGACGTCAGGTTTGAGGTCAGGTTTGACGTCAGGTTTGATGTCAGGTTTGACGTCAGGTTTGACATCAGGTTTGAGGTCAGGTTTGACGTCGGGTTTGAGATCAGGTTTGAGGTCAGGTTTGACGTCAGGTTTGACGTCAGGTTTGACGTCAGGTTTGAGGTGCAGGTTTGAGGTGCAGGTCTGAGGTGCAGGTTTGAGGTGCAGGTTTGAGGTCAGGTTTGAGGTGCAGGTTTGAGGTCAGGTTTGAGTCAGGTTTGAGGTCAGGTTTGACGTGCAGGTTTGAGGTCAGGTTTGAGGTGCAGGTTTGAGGTGCAGGTTTGAGGTCAGGTCTGACGTGCAGGTTTGAGGTCAGGTTTGAGGTGCAGGTTTGACGTCAGGTTTGAGGTCAGGTTTGAGGTCAGGTTTGACGTCAGGTTTGACGTCAGGTTTGAGGTCAGGTTTGAGGTGCAGGTTTGAGGTGCAGGCTTGACGTCAGGTTTGAGGTCAGGTTTGACGTGCAGGTTTGAGATGCAGGTTTGAGGTGCAGGTTTAACGTCAGGTTTGAGGTCAGGTTTGAGGTCAGGTTTGACGTGAGGTTTGACGTCAGGTTTGAGGTCAGGTTTGACGTGCAGGTTTGAGGTGCAGGTTTGAGGTGCAGGTTTGACGTGCAGGTTTGACGTCTGGTTTGAGGTGCAGGTTTGACGTCAGGTTTGAGGTGCAGGTTTGAGGTGCAGGTTTGAGGTGCAGGTTTGAGGTGCAGGTTTGAGGTCAGGTTTGAGGTCAGGTTTGAGGTCAGGTTTGACGTCAGGTTTGATGTCAGGTTTGACGTCAGGTTTGACGTCAGGTTTGACGTCAGGTTTGACGTCAGGTTTGAGGTGCAGGTTTGAGGTGCAGGTTTGAGGTGCAGGTTTGAGGTGCAGGTTTGAGGTGCAGGTTTGAGGTGCAGGTTTGAAGTGCAGGTTTGACGTGCAGGTTTGAGGTCAGGTTTGAGGTGCAAGTTTGAGGTGAGGTTTAATGTCAGGTTTGACGTCAGGTTTGACGTCAGGTTTGAGGTGCAGGTTTGAGGTGCAGGTTTGACGTGCAGGTTTGACGTGCAGGTTTGAGGTGCAGGTTTGGGGTCAGGTTTGAGGTCAGGTTTGAGGTCAGGTTTGAGGTCAGGTTTGACGTCAGGTTTGACGTCAGGTTTGAGGTGCAGGTTTGACGTCAGGTTTGAGGTGCAGGTTTGAGGTCAGGTTTGAGGTGCAGGTTTCACGTCAGGTTTCACGTCAGGTTTGAGGTCAGGTTTGACGTCAGGTTTATTGTCAGGTTTGACGTCAGGTTTGACGTCAGGTTTGAGGCCAGGTTTGACGTCAGGTTTGAGGTCAGGTTTGAGGTCAGGTTTGAGGTCAGGTTTGACGTCAGGTTTGACGTCAGGTTTGAGGGACAGGTTTGAGGTGCAGGTTTGAGGTGCAGGTTTGACGTCAGGTTTGAGGGACAGGTTTGAGGTGCAGGTTTGAGGTGCAGGTTTGAGGTGCAGGTTTGAGGTCAGGTTTGAGGTGCAGGTTTGAGGTCAGGTTTGAGGTCAGGTTTGAGGTCAGGTTTGAGGTGCAGGTTTGAGGTGCAGGTTTGAGGTCAAGTTTTACGTGCAGGTTTGAGGTCAGGTTTGAGGTGCAGGTTTGACGTCAGGTTTGAGGTCAGGTTTGAGGTCAGATTTGACGCCAGGTTTGACGTCAGGTTTGACGTCAGGTTTGAGGTCAGGTTTGACGTCAGGTTTGACGTCAGGTTTGAGGTGGAGGTTTGAGGTCAGGTTTGAGGTGCAGGTTTGAGGTCAGGTTTGAGGTGCAGGTTTGAGGTGCAGGTTTGAGCTGCAGGTTTGAGGTGCAGGTTTGACGTCAGGTTTGAGGTCAGGTTTGACGTGCAGGTTTGAGGTGCAGGTTTGAGGTGCAGGTTTGACGTGCAGGTTTAACGTCAGGTTTGAGGTGCAGGTTTGAGGTGCAGGTTTGAGGTGCAGGTTTGAGGTGCAGGTTTGAGGTCAGGTTTGAGGTCAGGTTTGAGGACAGGTTTGACGTCAGGTTTGATGTCAGGTTTGACGTCAGGTTTGACGTCAGGTTTGAGGTGCAGGTTTGAGGTCAGGTTTGAGGTGCAGGTTTGAGGTCAGGTTTGAGGTGCAGGTTTGAGGTGCAGGTTTGAGCTGCAGGTTTGAGGTGCAGGTTTGACGTCAGGTTTGAGGTCAGGTTTGACGTGCAGGTTTGAGGTGCAGGTTTGAGGTGCAGGTTTGACGTGCAGGTTTGACGTCAGGTTTGAGGTGCAGGTTTGAGGTGCAGGTTTGAGGTGCAGGTTTGAGGTGCAGGTTTGAGGTCAGGTTTGAGGTCAGGTTTGAGGACAGGTTTGACGTCAGGTTTGATGTCAGGTTTGACGTCAGGTTTGACGTCAGGTTTGAGGTGCAGGTTTGAGGTGCAGGTTTGAGGTGCAGGTTTGAGGTGCAGGTTTGAGGTGCAGGTTTGAGGTGCAGATTGGAGGTGCAGGTTTGAGGTGAATGCCATCGTCCACAAGGCCTCCCAGAGGCACGGCGTCAATGGCGCCATCAAGCTCCGGCAGCGAGTAGAGCACCACTGACTGCAGCCTTGTGCCATCTGATTGCATCTTACCAGGAAAACCCAGCCTACCTTGTGCATGCATAGCATACAGTCTAACCCCAGCCTACCAGGTGAATGCCGGCGCCCACTAGGCCTCTCAGCGGAATAGCGTCGATGGCGCCGTCCAGCTCCGGCAGCGAGTAGAGCACCACTGACTGCAGCCCTATGCCACGTGATGTGACTGCATCTTACCAGGTGCATGCATACCGTCTAACCCCAGCCTACCAGGTGAATGCCGTCGCCCACAAGCCCCCCCAACGGAATGGCGTCGATGGCCCCGTCCAGCTCCGGCAGCGAGTAGAGCACCACTGACTGCAGCCCCTGCACGCCGTCGCGCTTCCAGCTGGGGATGTCCTGAATGAGCAGCGGCGCTGCCACCACGTACGGCACGTTCTTTGCCAGCAGAATGGACTTGGCCACCTGGCAATAGAGGGGAATGGATGGGGTAGAGTGTTTATACTTGTGATTTCGTAAGTCTGATCACCCAACGGCCCAAGGACACAAGCAGTGTAGACGAAACGCTTCCAGGTGGGGATGTCCTGGATGAGCAGCGGTGCTGCCACCACGTAAGGCACGTTCTTGGCGAGTAGGATGGACTTGGCCACGTGGCAGGGACAGTGGTTGAGTGTGGGTAGGGTGGGGTCGATGAGAGCACCTTTGGGCAGTTAAAAAGCGTGAGGAACGAGAGCAGAGTGAGAGGAACGAGAGTAGGTCAAGAAAGAGAGAGTGGAGAGAGCAGTGGAGAGATCGGGGTCGCACCTCTGCCTGGCGGCCACCTTCCATTGAACCAGCTGGCCCTCCCACCAAGGGGAATCCTGCACAAGGGCGGATGGGGCGAGCACACGTGGTGATGAGTACACATGGTGTTGATGGGGCGTCGACTGTCTTGGTGTCAGTAACGTACTAGAGGAGCAAAGCAAGTGGCATGAGATCTTGTGAGAGCAGAACATGTGTGTGGGCTTGCCAGTGCTGCAAATCCCAGTTGATGCTGTCGTCAGCAAGCTCACCAATGGTGCTCACGACGGCATCACTGTCACGGCATCTTGAGCCAGCGACGGGGTCATGATGACCCCCTTCCTCCTCTCCTCCTGCTCATATGCCGTGGTGAGCAGGTCCCTCACCACCGTGTGCGCCTCCACGCCGTTGATGAAGATGGTGGGCAGGGGTGGAGGCGCCTCAAAGCTCGTGCTCCATGGTGAGCAGGTCCCTCAACAATGCTGCAGCAACCCAGTGGAGCAAGCAACAGCACTCACCAATCGTGCTCACGACGGCATCAACCATCACAGCATCTTGTGAGAGCGACGAAGTCATGATGACGCCCTTGCGCCTCTCCTCCTGCTCGTACGCCGTGGTGAGCAGGTCCCTCACCACTGTGTGTGCCTCCACGCCATTGATGAAGATGGGCAGCGGCACCAGCCCTGCTTGCTGCAGCATGCGGATGAGGCGAGGGATGTAGGGCTGCTGCGTCACCACGTGCTTGCGATACAGCAGCAGCGCCACCACTGGCGCCGATGGAGGAAGGCTCTTCTGGGAGGAGCGGAACCAGCGCAGGTACTCACTGGGGGAGGTGAAGTAGCCGTCGGGAAAGGTGGGGGGGAGATGGATGGGAGAGGGGTATATGTCAGGAGAAGGAGAACTGGAATGCTTGCTGGGAAATGGAAGACGAGCCATGGGATGCACGGTGGATGGCAGCAAGGGGTGAGTGAAGAAGCCAGCCATCAGATCAGACAGGGTGGTCACACGAAGTTTCCCAAGTCAACTCACCATAGTCAGGATGATACAAGCCAAGCGGGGGTGTCTCCACGGGAGCCGAAGCCGTGATGCCCGTGGGAAGCAGGTACTCGTTGGCGAGGTAGAGGAACATGTTGACCACGTTGACCAGATTGACCAACCTGGGTCGGGGTATCAAGTCAACTCACCGTAGTCCGGGTGATAAAGCCCAAGCGGGGGTGTCTCCACAGGAGCCGAAGCCGTGATGCCCGTGGGCAGCAGGTACTCATTGGCGAGGTAGAGGAACATGTTGACCACGTTGACCAGCCCGCCCTGGTTCCAGTACCCGTACACGGTGAGCCAGTTGCGCAGGTCCCGTGCTCGCTTGCCCGGGATGAAGCGCAGCAGCTTGGGGCCGACCTTGAGGAAGCTCAGGTACCCCACCATGCGGTCCTCCTCCCGCCCCCCGCCGAACTTGGAGAGAACGGCCTTTACCGGGGCTGGCATGCCCTGGCTCTTGCCGCCTGCCATGGCGAAGCTGGGGGGTCGGGGAGGGCAGGGGGAGAAAGAAGATGCAGAGGGGAATTTGGAGGGAGCGCAGCAGCTTGGGGCCGACCTTGAGGAAGCTCAAATACCCCACCATGCGGTCCTCCTCGCGGCCCCCTCCGAACTTGGAGAGAACGGCCTTCACTGGTGCTGGCATGCCCTGGCTCTTGCCGCCCACCATGGCGAAGCTGGGGGATTGGGGAGAGCAAGGGCAGAAGCGTTGGGGAGGGGAGAAGATGGAAAGGGGTATTTGTATCGATTCGTGGGCAGTGCAGTCTTTTGGGGATGAAGGTAACAGGGGATGCACGTGCACCGCGTCGATGCATGCATGCACAGGGTATGTGTGGTGGGGTACCTGCCGAGAGTGGTGGTGGCCATGAGCTCGAGGGAGGACTCGAAGATGAGGCGGATGGGTGACTGAACATGTCACCATGTGGATGCATCTATGCATGCAGCCATGCAGTGCGTAGATAGCCTAGGGGTACCTGCCGTGGATAGCTTAGTGGTGTACCTGCCGAGAGTGGTCATGGCCATGAGCTCGAGGGAGGACTCGAAGATGAGGCGGATGGGGATGCTCTTGATGCGCTGCTGCAGCCACTCGCACTGCCAGCCGTGTGGGGGGAGGAGGCACACCGGGGCGACATGTGGTGGACGGGGGAGAGAGCAGAATTTATGTGATGGCTGGATGGTTACTAGTGACGAGACGAAAGGTGGGGTAGAACATGGGTAGCCGGGAAGAATGAAAAGAGAGTGTTCTGCAAGAGGCAAAACTAGCTGATAGGTGTTCCTGACTGACATACAGAGACGCATTACAAATATCATTGCATGAAGGTCATGAAATGAAAATACAGCCGTGCCGCGCGCGCACCTCATCATAGTCAAAGATAAGGCTGCCGAAGAACACATCTGCGCGTGCCAGCGCTGCCTCCATCTGCCATGCTCACACGCACACATAAAGAGAGGGGCGGAGTGACGGAGGTTGAAAGGGGTGAGAACAAGACCAGTCCATGCATGAAGGGCGCCTATGCGGGCATGGCATGTGCGCCAGGCGTGGCATAGGACTTGCAGAAAAGGGCGCAGCGCAGACAAGAGCAGGAGAGATTGCATGTCTGACGCACCTCTCTGCTCTTGGAGAGAATGTCCCGATTGGAGAAGACAGAGAGGCGGATGCCTGCATGGTACAGGAGATTCATAGCAAAGATGGGAGCACGCCGAATGTGAATCTAGCGTTGGAGTTAGGGCATAGCACAGATGAATGACACGAGCTAGAGCCACTTACCACTCACCCACTCCCTCAGAGCAACATCTTTAACCCATGCGTGCCATCAACCCCCCACCCACACACCCGCCCCTTGCGTCCCATCCCCAACCCAATCCCCAACCCCCCCAACCCCCCCAACCCCTTCCCCTCACCAGGGCACTGGGCGCGCAGTTGCGCCGCAGCCTGCTTGTAGAGCGCCACGTTGAACGACTCAAACCCCGCCACCAGCACTATGCTCGCCACCTTGCGCTCCCCCTTCGCGCCCAGCCCTGGGATCACTGCTGCTGGCCCCTCCGCCTCTGAGTCCGACCCTGATAATGTCTCCTCCATGGGCTGTGCAGGGGAGGACGGGGTGGGGGCGAGGAAAACGGGTGGGTGGGGGATGCGGTGGGGGTGGGGGAAAACAGTGGGCGTTGAGAAAGTAAGGGAGAGCGTTTAGGGAGGGGCGGATGCAGTGCAAGGAGGAGGGATGCAGTAGAAGGGGTGGGAAAAGGCAAGGGGGTCAGGGGGAAGTGGCTGGCAGCAGTGGCTTCTGCTGCGGAAAGATGACCTTCAAGGAATGAAACGTCAGGGCAAGCAGTACGTGCCACAAGCGAAGGGGCCATCCATTCAGAATTGAGGGAGTGAGGGAGGGAGGGAGGGAGGGGGGGAGGGAGGGAGGAAGGGAGCGAGCGAGCGAGATAGGGGCGGAGTGTGAAGAGGGCCGTACAGCAGCAGCAGCAGTGCGGGCCTCGTCCAGCTGGTCCAGGAGCGCCCTGAGCTCCTGCCGCGTGCGATCGCGCCTGAGCGCCAGGCTGTGCACCTCCCTCTGGAAGGCCGTCCATGCTGCCCGGTCCACCGTCTCTGATGGTTGGGAGTGGGGGAGTGATGGCGTGCAGGAGTTAAACATAGCGAGCACATATTTGGAACAGCAGAGAAACACCGTTAGGAATCAGTGAAAGTTTGTCCCATGAGAGAGCGGTAACATTCCGTGCGGACAGAGATTAGCTGGAATCCTTTGGAAACTCCAGCATCTCGCAGAAGTTTCCAGTCAATCGAATCTGCAAACAAGGACAGTGTTGGCTTTCGTGCCACGGTCAGAAGGAGTGAATCATGGATGGATGCTCTGAGCCTGAATCCGCGTCTTGTGCAAGTGATGACGCCAGCGAAGCTGCATGACTCCTCCCACTCACCAATCAGGGCCTTCAA
Organism: Closterium sp. Naga37s-1; assembly: GCA_947471745.1. Taxonomy (NCBI): domain Eukaryota; kingdom Viridiplantae; phylum Streptophyta; class Zygnematophyceae; order Desmidiales; family Closteriaceae; genus Closterium; species Closterium sp. Naga37s-1. The sequence goes on along the minus strand of CANJKZ010000096.1, from coordinate 150,239 downwards.
CACGGATGGCTCTGAACGGCCCAGATTGCCCCACGCCTCCTCATTCATGCTCTCAAACACCCGTGGGGGAACGTCGGCAGCAGGCTGTTGCTCCTTCTCTTCCTCCCTCCCTTCCTGTTCGCCTGATCCTGGTGCTTCTGCTGCAATCTCCACGCCAGCGAAGGTCTCAAAATAGAGCTTGTCGATGTCAGCCTGCAGCTCATACGAGCGACATAAACAAACGGAGATTAGTCACTCAAGCACATATTCCTTCTTTCTTCCCCTGTCGCAGAAAGGAAAACACTACTGGATATATTTCAAACAGATAATGAGATAGACATATTTTAAACAGATAATGAGAAGGCGGGTGGGGTAAGGGAACGTGTGTGACTGTATCGAATGGGAAAAGATACCTGCAGTTGCTCCAGCGCGCGTTGCTTCGCGTCCACTTTACCCTCCAGCTCCTTAACGCGCTTCTCTCCCTCTTCCACAGCCAGCAAGAACGACTCCGTGCGACTCTGCTGAGCCTGCGACCCGCTGTCGTCACCTGTCGCAACCACGTCATCCCTCGCTAAAACGGATGTGACTGTAACGAAGCGCGACGACGTGGAGCGATGAACGGGGAAAGCGGAGGAGGAGAAACGAAGCGCGGATATGCTTCCTGGAAGGAGGTCTGATCGGAGGTGGTTGCAGTGACGGGCTGACACGTGTGCGATTCGAGCTGGAGTAATGGTCGAGCCGTCATTTCTCGAGCGAGGCGTGAGGAGAATGCTAGAAGCGCGCTGGATTCCTGACGCTGTTAGTGTAGACTGCGCAACGGCGGAACTCGCCATGGCTGATAGGCCTTCAATGTATAATCAGTATATTGTCGAGCGGATGTCCTAATTTTCCGGTGGCGCAGTAAACTATTAGTGCGTTCTAGGACAACAGGGAGCCGAATTTAAAACTTGCAGAAGGAATTGCAAGATTGCAGTAGGTGACGGATTGGAAATGTTATTTCACATCACCAACCCAAGAACGCTACCGCAGCGCAGTCTGATAAACCCTCGATGAACAATGGCTGACTGATTCAACCATGCGCGGAACTCCACAATACAGCACCGCACAGCACGGCACAGCACAGCAACAGTTGAAACAGTTTGCTGAACAATAATGAAATCCCCTCGGAACGAGCGAATTTGCTGTGCTTGCTTGGAGAATGAAGGGCTCGACAAAAGTAGAGAGATGGGAATGTCTGGAATTCGACTTCGAATGCGGTTCAAAACGGTGTGCGTATAATTATGGCTCAACGCGCAAGGCATTCAAAGGCAAACTCGACAGCCCCGATAACATTTTATGATTTCACTGTATGGTATTTTCACTGAACTGTATCAGCTCCGCGCCCTTGGGAATCGAAACTTCGAAGCCCCTTGAGAGCTCCACGTCTCCTCGAGCATCCTCAAGAAGAAAGGCGCATACGCGGTATAGAAATGTCGGTCATCTGAATCTTGTTTGGCTTTCCAGCGATGCGCATGGAGCACTCACAGCACGCCACGACACTAAAACTCAATTGCAGAACATACACGTCGGAAATTTGCCACAGTCACCTCTCCACAACCACAGTCCGAAGGGCATTCTTGCTCGAATCCACCCTTCACCAAAATCTGCCCCTTCAGAACAGACCAGCAACAGGCGATAGTGCAGTATCATTTCACACAAGTCACAAGCTGCAGCACTGCAATTTTGCGTTGGTCCAGCCGAAGTGAAATCGCGACGCGTAGTATCCTTCTCCGTTCTCAATTAGCCTCGCGGCCGCGGCATTGCCTAATTATTGTCGCATTTCCTTCCGAACGTTGACTTCAACCAACAAGATGTTGTCTGTCAGCCGTGCCCCAACAGCCACCACATCCCCCATCTCACCATCCTCTCCCTCGCGCTCCCTTCCCTCACAGCAACCCTCTCATGTCGTCGTCGCAAACCGCTCTCAACCTCGCTATATCGCAACCAGAAGCCTTCTAGTTCCCCACGCGCACCTGCAGCAGCATCAGTCTCCGCCAGTCGCGCCTTTCCTCGACCGCTCGCTACTGTTGCCGCTCCGCGCTCGCCGCCTTCCGCATTCCCCCTCCAGTGCGCATGGCGCGGAGCGGCAGCGGCGAGCGGTGTCGTGCCGTGCCAGCGGGTCGAACGGCGACGGCAAGGAGGAGCGCAAAGAGTACAGGTACGAGCGCGCGGGCACTGGTGTGACGGATGCGTGCATTGGTGGGATGGGTGCGGGTGGAATTGGCGCAGAGAATTTTTTTATGCGTGTCGAATTCAATCCGGCTTTCCGGCCTCGCCGCTTCCACTACATCCCGCTTGCGCTGCAACCTCCCCACTTCCCCCGCCTTCCTCCCGCCGCCGGTTCCCCGCAGCCAGGAGGCGCGCATGCGGCAGGAGGTGTTGAACCCGTTCCGCACGGTGCGCATGTTCCTGTACGGCGCGTTCATCGCGTCCGCGTCCATCGGCGCGCTCATCACCGCCACGTCGCTGCTCGCCATCGCGACGGGCGCGCGCGACGCGGACGCGCTGCAGATCCAGGACTCGCTCAAGGACCTCGGGATTGACGTGGCGGCTGTCGCTATATTCGCGTTCCTGTACCGGTGAGGCACGGGGAATTGGAAGGATCGATTGGGTCAAGAACAGGAAAGGGTTGGAACTAGAATTGAAAAGAAATTATTGGAAAAGGGCGTCCTAGGCGCTATGGAAAACGAAGGAATTAAGAAACAGACACTAATTCAAGTGGTCGGGAACAGCGGCACCGGGCAGTAGTAATCCAAGCCGAAGCCCAAGTAAGAACGGAATAGCAAGTGGCAGCAGCAACAATGACGGGGAATAGAACGCTCCTCAATCATTCCATTTTTGTTCCCCCGGCAACCCACATACGTCAATAAAAGCCCCGCTACAAGCCAGACACACCCCAGTGACCCCCATTCCAACCCCCACGATCGCAATAAAGGCAAGGACGCCTCCCTGAACCGACTCACCCAGCAGCAATTTCGGGCTAGACTGCACCCGAAGCTCCCAGTCCCTTCGTTCTTGCCCTCACAAAACGATACGTCCCCATCCATTTCCATCCCGGTCCCCATCCCCATCCTTTCCCATCCCACACCCCAAGGTCGGATGCTCGGGGAAATAATGCATCACTGAACCGGCTCACCTGGGAGGAGTCCCTGGCAAAGCTATGCCTGGAGCTGCCCACGGGACGCATTGTGAGCAAGGCCCAGCTGCAGGGCTCTGGGTCGACTCAAAACTGTTCCCATTCCCATCCATTCCCATCCCTTCCCCTTCCACACCTGTAGGTCGGACGCACGGGGTAAGGACGCATCACTGAACCGGCTCACTCGAGAGGAGTCCCTGGCAAAGCTGCGTCTAGAGCTGCCCACAGGGCGCATTGTCAGCCTCGCCCAGCTGCAGGGCTCCTGCCGCCTCATCATCGTCGCCGGCCCCCTCTCCCACGTGCAAACCGCCCTTGCTGCTGCCGAGCCGTACCGTGCTGCACTCCTGGAACGAGCAGTGGTGGTCGCTCCGCTTGTGACTGTGGGTGCTGAAGCAGGGGCAGCGGCTTCTGAGAATGTTGTGCTTCCTGGGGATTTTAAGGGGTTTGCGGAGGTGGTGGATGCAGCTTGGGGAGGTGAAGTGGCTGGGGATGGTAGTGGTGCGGGGAAGGTGGGAGAGGTGGGTGTTACGTCACAAACTGCTACAGCTGCCAGTGGGTTGCTTCAGAGGTGGATGGGCCGGCCAACTTACACTGATGAGTGGAACAGGTGAGAACTGCAGTCATTAATGGGTAGGCAGCTGGAAAGCTGTTGCGCTGCGTTGGTTGTTTAATTGCTCTGCTTTGCTTCGTGCAGATGGTTGAAGGAGCAAATGAAGTTTGCCAATGTGGCTCCTGGATCTCCTGTGTAAGTCCACGAGCCTATCTTTTCCGGTGTTTTCCATTCTACGTTCCAATACACGTGAATATTTCTATGTGCCATTCGTCAGCTCACTGCACTGACTTACATCCACTACAATTACTCTGGCAGGTACATTTCTCTACGACTAGATGGGCGTGTGCGAGCTAGTGGAGTGGGATATCCTCCCTGGAGTGTGATCGCTGCTCAATTACCTCCAATGAAGGGAATGTGGGCTGGCCCACTTGATGGAATGGATGGCCGGGTTTTGTAGTTAGTTTCGTCGCAATACAATTTGAGAGCTTTTTATGATAACATCTGTAGTGTAAATTTGGAAAAGTGTACAAATATGAAATTCAGATGCTGATGCGGAACATCACTTGACTGGGCGGAAACTCGACGAACTTGCCGTCCACGCAAATGTCGCTTCGATGATGGTCATTGGTCACATGACCCACATTTCCGCGATGCTGGAACGGATTATTCACGACCGACATGACTCATGGCAACTCGTGGTTACCACTATGCTCTACTTCCTCGCGCGTCCCATCCCATAACCTCGCTAAAGGCTAAAATGAATGATAAAACCCTAACGCCAATGGTTAACAAGCAGACAAACCAGTTAGGCTCGCTTCAGTTCTAGCATTCAAATCTTGTTCTAGTGGTTTCTGCTTGTCCCGTCGCCTCTTCCTCGTTCTAGTATCCTCTTGCCACCATGGAAGCCGCTCACGCCGTCGACGCGCACCTTATGAAGGATCAGCGACCTGACGTGGAGGCGGGCCCGTCGTCTGATTTGCTGTACCCAGGAATCACGCTGTCCGAGAATGAGATGCGATGGGGGTTCATTCGGAAGGTATGCTGCATGCAGTAACGTTCTTCGCGGCAGGTTCGCGGTTTTTCTTTTCCCTGTAGTTCTTCCATGGACGTCATTTGGTCGCTGCTTGTTTAAGATAGTACTCGTGGCTTCACTAATTGCGCGTCTGGCATATGCGGCGTGCATAGTGACTCCCTGTAGGACCAACGTGCAGGCTAATCAGTGAGCGAGTAGATGGGCCGAAGCGAAGGCGTGCGATGGCTTTGCTGTGCTTAGTAGGATTCACTCACGTATTCTTCCACTTCTGCAGGTCTACGGCATCATTGGAGCACAACTCCTGCTCACCGCCGCCGTCGGATCGTGCTTCGCTCTCATTCCAACCGTCCGCGACTTCGGCCTGACCAATGGATACTTCATGTTCTTCGCCACCATCCTACCCTTCGCCAGTACGTCCCTTCCTCTCGCTCCACGTTCCTCCGTCATTGTGTCTTTTGCCTTACGTTCCGCGCTCATGCACGTCCTTTGCTTCAATCGTCGCCTCCTTCCAGCAAAATGTTCGGTTCATGCCGGGTTATCTCTTTGCTTCAGTTAATTGTGACGGTCGACGCTAGATAGGACGGCTCTTTTGTTTTCGATGGGCCGCGTAAGATTTTCTCGTACGTCCTTCCTCTGTTCCGTGTGCAGCGCTCATTCCTCTCGTCATTTACCGGTCTCGCCATCCTCTCAACCTGGCCTTGCTCGCCATCTGGGTACGTCATCTTGGCACTTAATGTGCATGTTCCTCCGTTCCCTGCTTTCGCGTACGGCTTTCAACTCCCGCTGGTGACTCGATCCTATTTTCTCGTTTTGCGCTTTCCGTCTGACAACAGAGCCCTTTCTTCACCTTCCATTGTCCTCACTCACACCGCTCTTCCCCCTTTCCCCTCTTCCCCTCTTCCCTCTTCCCCTCTTCCTCCCTTCCCCCTTCCCCTCTTCCCCTCTATTCCCCTTCCCCTCTTTCCCGTCTTCCCTTCCTCCCCTTTTCCCCTCTTCCCGCACCCTCTCTCCCACCCCACTTTCTCCCCTCCTCGTCTTTCTTCCCCCCGTGTGTCTGACCGGGCAGACGGCGTCTATGAGCATGACTGTGGGTCTCATCTGCAGCATGTACAGCGGTAAGCGTCGTACTTGGGTTTTGGCGATGTGTGAAAACAAGGGGCGGATGGAATGGGAAGAGGAGGGATTATGGTGTGGGGTGGGGTGGGGCTGGGAAGGTTCCGCTGTGTGCTCCGTTCAAGCCCTCTCTGTTTGTCCCCCTTCCCAATTCTCCACTTCTCCCCACCACCCCCCCCTCTCTCCAACCAACCCCCCCCTCCCCCTCCATTTTTTTGACGTCTTCTCGTCTCCTGCACTTTCCGTTCCATTTCCATTCCGATGTTGCGATCGCTCTCTGTACTTTTTGAAGCTCCCGTCAGCTTTCCTTGCCCTCGATCATTCCTGGCCAGATATTTCCAGCGACCCACTCGTACTTTCGCTCCCTCCCTCCCACCCTCCTGCCAATGCTTTTCCCGCACCAGGCCCCATAGTGGCCGAGGCTCTCGGCCTTACGGCTTCAGTGGTGCTGGGGCTCACAGCGTACACCTACTATGCTGTCAAGAAGGGGCAGGAGTTCAGGTACGCTCCCGCCTCCTTTCTCATCTCTCTCGCCCTGCCATGCAATCGCCTTCTCATCGTTCTCCATTCCTCTCCTTGCCTCCATTGCTTTTCCTTCTCCTTCCCCCTCTCCCCCCTTCTCTTCGCTTTGTCTCCTCCCTCCCCCCCTCCCTTCCACCCCGTCCCCTTTGCTCTAGTTACATGTCCCCTCTGCTATACGTGGACTTATAGCGGCAGCTTTTTCAGTTCTTCTCTCAGTCTCGCATCTCTCTGCACCCCTCCCACTCGTCGTTCACTCGTCCGCCCCTGTTCCAGCTACCTGGGTCCCATGCTCTACGTCAGCCTCTGGCTGCTTCTTGGCTGGTCCTTCATTCAAATCTTCTGGGGCCTCGGCAGCGAGTGAGTTCCAAACTTAGCTCTCAACAGTCAGTGTTACACTTGCAGATGTTTGTCCGTGCTCTTATACGTAAGGCGAGTTGCTGGTGTGAAACAGGAGGGCATGCATAATTTTGTTCGGTGCTCTTATACTTGCTGCTCTTGGCGTTGCGGACACGTATGCTGGGTTTCATGCCACTCTTTCCCACCTACCTCCATGTCTGCCTGTGTGTGTTCCCCGTGTGCAGGTTTGCTCTGGCTCTGGTGGGTGCTCTCATCTTCGCCCTCTTCATTGTGTACGACACCGACCTCATCATCAGGCGTAAGTAACCACATTATTCTCACACAGTTGTGCGATGAATTGATCTCACAGTACTTGAGCTGGATCCCTTATTACCCTAGTTTATATGGCTGGCTGCAGTGATATCTTCATTTGAGCTTGCATTTACTTACTGCCGCTATGTTCTGTTCCGTGTGTGTGCAGGGTACTCATACGACGAGTATGTGATGGCAAGCCTCAACATTTATCTTGACATCATCAACCTCTTCATTCGCATGCTTGAGATACTACAGTATCTGCAGGGTAAGGCTCCTGCTGCTTGTCCTAGAATTCGAGTTTTGCTGCTTCGATGCATATCCATTTGCATGCATCTGTTGTTTTGGTGCTGTTAGTCAGTTCATGGTGATTTTGGGTTGCACTAATGTTGACGTTTGGCATGTGCAGGCAACAACTGATCAAAGAGTTTTAAATGATCGGGCATGATGTGGTGTAAATTTGTTTTTATCCGTGTGTAGGCCATATTGTGATGTGTTGTTAGACTACTGAGATCTAATTCAGTTTATTAGACCATAAGCTACTTTCATGAACAAAAGAAGAAATTACCGTACGAGAAGCACTCGTTCGTGTTATTTTCCTTGCACCGTAAGTGTGCTCCTTGTACACGTCAAATATTCACGCACCGCTGTCAAAAATCCCGTTGTGAACTGGCCGCGTCTCGAGGTAGCAATTATTGGTGTTGCAATCGACAAGCGATGCGGATGAAATGTAACGCTGTGCGATCAGTTTGTGTGGGATTGAAATGGTTTGGGATGGTTTCAGTTGGGTTAAGATTGATTTTCACGGTTCAACTCGGTATGGAGTCAAAAGAATTGTTGATGGTTCTAGGCCAGAAATCCCTCCCATTCACGTCCTCTGTACTCAAGTCAGGATTTAGAGATCCCCCCTGTCCGAAACGAAGTTTCTAAGACACAGCAGGCTCCACCGTCCTTGATGTCTTCATGTCACCGTCATTGCTGCACCGAAGCTCGTTGTGTGGGTTCTTCTAAATCGTCGATTTTCTCAGTGGCTTCACGGCTTCAGTATCAGTCTCGCGTTGTCCCGACCCTGCTTAGCCACAGAAATGCCGCATCTTGCTCATGAATAGGCTTCGGGGTTCAAAGGTTTCTAATATACGTACGAGATTCGCCAAGCGGCGATGGAGCTAGATTCGACCGCTGCACTGAGTGGCACATTAGCGGCACGTAACAGCGCAGCTCGCGCCGCTCCGCGCGCCGTGCACACCGGAGTGCGCTCGGTTCTCGAGGCACCTCAAAAAACGACTTCGCACACCGGCGGGGTGCGTTCGCCACGCCTCGTTCTTCGCCGGAATACGCCCGTGCGTCTAACCCGGCGGCCGCCAGCCTTGGTAGCGCTACTCATGGTCGTTGCCGTCTTGGGGTATGGCAGCAGTCGTGGCAGTAGCAGTAGCCTGCCGCACGAGAAGCCCCCGTGCGCGCCTCACTCCCCTCACTCTACTCTCGCGCCTCTCGCGCGTCTCGCGCATGACGCGCATCACTCCATTCACGCGCTTCAACGCGTCTCGCGTCGCCTTCTGCAAGAATCGCCCGCCTCGCCCTCTGGCAAGTCCCTTCCGCCGTGCATGCTCCCTTTCCTCCCCTCCCCGCGCATGCGCGCTGCCCCCTCCCCCGTGAATGTGTTCTACTCCCCCTCCCCGCGCATGCGCGCTGTCGCCTTTTCGCTTTCACACTTAATTCGCATTTCCCCTCCTTAATGACATTTTACAACCCCCCAACTGCTCCCCACAGCTATCCCCCTTGTATCCCGCCCTCCCATTTACCTCTTTCTTCCCTCTCGTCCCGCCTCCTTCTCCTCCCCTCCCGCGCCCCTGCGCGCCCCACACTGTCAGGTGGCTGGAGCAGCCGTCTGCAGACGCACCCTCTTCTCATATCGTTCCTCGCCACGCTCCTTTGTGCTGCAATCATCCTCGTTATAGCCAGCATCGGTTTCTGCATGTGCTGCCGACAAGGTGCGGTCCCCCATGCGCTGCTGTTTCTGATAACCCCACCCGCTGCTTCCTCTGGTTGGTTCGCTTGTGTTACACGGTTGTGGTTTCACGGTTACTGATGTTGCTGCTCCTCCTTCCCTCACCACCGTGGTACTGCCTGACGTCTCTCCCTGCCAAGGGTCTTGGCTGGTGGTGTGCTGTCATGCGCTGCCGTGTGCTGCCATGCGCTGCCATGTGCCATATGTTGCATGATGCCGCATGGCTTGGTATGGCATGGCATGGCATGGCATGGCATGGCATGGCACCGGATCACTTTCCATGTGCAGCGAGGAGGGCAGAGAGCAGCTTCGACGAGGTGTTTCTAGCAAACTACATCGCGCGCTCCACCCACCACTACGACCCCCTGCTCAAGGTACCCCCCTTTCCCTCCCCTCCGTTCCCCTCCCATTTGTTCTTGCGCACACCCTCTCGCTCGGTCCCTCTGCACCACTCACCCACTCACTCGCTCATTCCCTCACTTCCTATTCACTCACTCCCTCCTGCATTCACTCACTCACCTTCTAATCCTTGTTGCAGCACTTTCCGTCACATCTCCACCTCCCTGCACTGCTGATCACCCATTGGTACCCCTCTCCATACCTCTCCACCTTTCCTCCAACACCCTGTAGTTCTTCTCTTCCCCTGTCCACATCCCTTCCCCACTCCACCAATCAGCTTGGTTCGGGTCCTTTTGGCGAGTCCTTCCCTTGCTCCGGACCAGAGGGCGAGCCTTGGCTTGTGGTTCGGGCCACCATACCTGATGGTTTGGCAGGTGCCACGTGGCTGCCTTGGACTGGCGCAGCTGCTAAGAGAAGAGCGTTCAACGAGGAAGTGAGTGATAGAGAGTGAAGCTGAGAGAATTCCATTTCCTTGAAGCAAGAAGTTCCGTCTTCCATCCTGTTTCACCTCTCACCTTCCACCTCTCGCCCCCCACCTTTTCTCCTGTCACTTCAACATTTTCAACACTCACCCGCACATCTGTCTACCCACACTTGCCCATCCCACGCCAACTCACACACGGCAGATCGTCCGTTTTTCTGGTCTATCGCATCCCCATCTGCTGCACCTGATTGGCTGGAGCGACCAGCCTCTGGGGCAGCCGGGCGGCAGCGGGCGGCTGAGGCAAGTGGGGGAGAGCATGAGGCAATGGGCGCAGATTCTGTGGCGGAAGAGAGGCGCGCAGGAGCAGGGGGGAGGTGGGGGGGGAGCGGGCCGCGGCATTGGTGGGGGGTCTGGGCGAGGTGAGGGGGAAGGTGAGAGTTCTGGGCGAGCAGAGGGTGAGGCGTTACGGCAAGCAGGGACGCAAGGCAGAGCAGAAGGGACTGCAGGTGGAGAGGAGGACGGGGACGAAAGGGGGGAGAAAGGGAAGGCGGGTGACCAATCTGCTGCTCCTTCTAATTGTCGAGTGGAGGTAGGAGGAGAGCGGGTGGGGAAGGAAGGGAAGGGCGGAAAGGGTGGGGAGGGTGTTAGGGAAGGAAGGAAGGGGTGGATGAAGCGAACACAGTGCGCACCAGAACCAGGTGGGGGGAAGGTAGGGAGTGGGGCGTAGGAAGCAGAAGATGGGGGAGGAGCAGCAGAAGCAGGAACATCAGCAGTAGCAGGAGGAAGAGCAGAAGAAGCAGCAGGAACAGGAGCAGCAGCAGCGGCGCCAGCATCAGTGGGAGGGAGAGGAGGCGGTGGGGGGAGGGAGCTGCTGCTGCTGTACGAGTGGTCTGACCAAAAGACACTGTGTGCTCGCTTGCAGGCACAGAGGGAGTTGATGATGCAGGGCAGGGACAGTGGTAAGCACGCACATCCTGCTGATGAAAGCGTGCTGTCATTCTGAAATCATGGATGGGGGGATGGAGCTGCTGCTGCTGTACGAGTGGCCCTGCACATATATTTTGCTTCCGGTTCCCCTTTCTCCCACCCCCCTTCCCCTTGCAACATCAGACGCACAGTCCCCACAACCACTGGCCTTCTCTCAGCGTCTAGACATAGCCACAGCCATTGCAGAGGCGCTGTGCCATCTGCACACGGTGGCCCAGCCCCCCTTGGTGCACCGCCGCCTCTGCTCCTCCTCGGTCTTCCTTGAAGTGCTGCCCGTGGTGAGTGTGTCTACGTATGATGTGCTATAGAACCCTGTAACGTGTACATTACACGGTATGAGCCGCCTCCAAAGGCCGCACAGCCCCCCCTGGCGCACCGCCGCCTCTGCTCCTCCTCCATCTTGCCTGTGGTGAGTGCGTGCGAGAGTTATGATGTTTCCCTACATACATATAGATATGCACATGTTATATGATGCACAACACTATCTCGTTATTTGTCGCCACCCCTTGCAGGCCCGGTTGGCGAATCTCGGTATTATCAAGGGCCTACCCAGCTCTCCCTGCTTACTTCAGCAGTGCCACGTGGCAGCTCCTCATAGGGACCCGGATTGGTGGGAGCGCATGTGGCCAACCACCCGCACCGACATCTATAGGTGGGTTTCTTTATTGGTCTTCCCACTGTGTGTGCTCAGTGCAATTGCTTTTGAGGAGCCTCAAAAGTCAACCCCCGGCACAGACATCTATGGGTGGGTTCCCTTATTTGTCTCCCCATTGTGGGTGACTTTTGAGACGTCTCAAAAGGTGGGAGCGCATGTGGCCATCCCCCCGCACGGACATCTATGGTTGGGTTTCCTTATTGTCTCCATTGTCTCCCCACTGTGGTTGCTCCCTGTGAACCACGCACTTTGAACTTTTCACTGTAATTTCTCATTGTGGTTCCTAGTGGTTCGAGTGGGCGCAGAAATAAGTCTTCCTCAGTGTGCTTTCTAGGTGCGGTTCTTAGTGGTGTGTATGGGTGCAGAGTGCCGTGCATGCGTTCAGCCGTTCTTTAACTCCATCTACCTGCCGTCACTCTCTCACACCCCCACACCGCTCACCACTCCTGTCTCACCCCGCTCCTCTCACGCCTCCCCTCTCGGCCTCACCCATCCAGCCTGGGCATTATCATGCTAGAGCTGCTCTCAGGCTGCCCAGCCACCACTACGGATCATGCCACTACCAGCACCACCGTCTCCCTCGATGTGCACCAGGTGGGTGGGCCTTTCCTCACCCCAGGTAGCCACTCCAAGGTGCTGAAACATCATTGCTAGAGGTCACGTTCATCGTCCTTTCCTCTTCATACTTTTCCCGCGTCTTCCCTCCCCAATTCCTCTCATCCTCCTTTCATCCTCCTCTCTCTCTTGATCCTCTTACCTGTTCCACCACTCCTCGCCACCAGATGTTAGCCAGCATAGCAACCGACGATCTTGCTGCGGTCCTTGATCCTTCAATAAGCGCCCAGTCCATGCCGTTCCGTCCCATCCGCTCCTTCGCCCGCCTCGCCACCCGCTGCGCCGCCCCTGCCGCCCGCTCTCGTCCCGACATCAGCACAGTGGTATCAGAGCTGCAGGGGATCAGCCGGGCGATGATTCGACTCAGCATGGCCCGCACCACCGCCCACAATTCGTTTGTGTCACGAGCAGACTCCTGCCTGAACTCTCCAGATGGCTCTGAAGAAGATTCACCTGAAGATTCACTTGCAGCTTTACCTGAAGATTTGCAGTCTGGCTCACCAGAGGTACAAACAGAAGAGCTGGTTGACCCTAGTTGGAATGGCAGGGGGCAATTTCAAAAGCTCAGGTGATCCATCAGCTAATGTTATTGGCCTACGAACTCTGATGGTCTAATCTAATAAAAGCTTTCAGGCCTACGATGACACTGTGGAGCAAATGCCCATTTCCCCAATATTGGGCTACCCTGATACGCAAGCTCTGGAGTTATGGTACTGTGGTTGAACACTGTGTCAAACTTCCATGAGCCAAGTTAATGTGCTCTGATCCAGTAGCTTTGTAGCATACCCTGCTCCAGCCCTGTGGTTTTTGCTTGCAAAGGTGTGTGATTCTACAAGCCCTGTAATTAGTGTGCTCGTTTCTACAAGCTCTGTAGTCACTGTGCTTGATCTTGAAGCCCTGTACTTATTGTGCGTGGTTTCACAAGACCTGTAATCAGTGTGCTTGATTGTGGAAGTCCTGTAGTTAGTATGCTTGCTTTCACACGTCCTGAAACTAATGTGCTCATTCTAGATGCCCTGTATTTGAAGTGCACGATTTTGCAAGCCCTGTAGTTGGTGTGCTTCGTTTCACAAGGCCGGTGTGCTCAATACGAAAGCCCTGCTGTTAGTGTGCTCGATTTTACAAGCCCTGTAGTTAGTGTGCTTGGTTTCGTACGGCCCTGTACTTAGGTGTGATCATTCCTACAAGCCCAGTAGTTGGTTCACAAGCCCTGTAATCAGTGTGCTTGGTTCTACAAGCCCTGTAGTTAGTGTGCTTGGTTTTACACGCCCTGTGATTAGTGTGCTCAATCTACAAAGTCCTGTCGTTAGTGTGCTCGATTCGTCAAGCCTTGTAATGAGTGTGCTTGGTTTCACATGCCCCTGTAGTTAGTGTGCTCGATTCGTCAAGCCCTGTAATGAGTGTGCTTGGTTTCACATGCCCCTGTAGTTAGTGTGCTCGATTCGTCAAGCCCTGTAATGAGTGTGCTTGGTTTCACATGCCCCTGTAGTTAGTGTGTGCTGTGCACGATCCTACAAGCCCTGTCATCCTTGTACTGTGTTTCAGAAGCTCTGTGATTAGTGTGCTCGATGTTACAGGCCCTGTAGTTAGTGTGCTTGGTTTCACACGCCCTGTAACTAGTGTGCTTGATTCTACAAGCCCCGTGGATAGTTTGTACGAGCCCTGTAGCTAAGAGTCGAGCTCTGAAGTTAGCTGTCATTAGTGAGCCCTGTGGTTAGCTTGCCTTAAGGCAGAGTCCTGTGGTTAGTGTGTACGAGCCATGTGGTTAATGTGTACGAGTCCCGTAGTTAGTGTGTACGAGCCCTGTGGTTAGTCTGCACGAGCCCTGTAGTTAGTGTGAACGACCCCTGTAGTTAGTGTGTACGAGCCATGTGGTTAGTGTGTACGAGTCCTGTAGTTAATGTGTACGAGCCCTGTAGTTAGTGTGTACGAGCCCTGTAGTTAGTGCGCACGAGCCCTGTGGTGTGGTTAGCCTATGCAGGGGGCCGCTGAGGTGGGTGGGTCGCAGGAGGAAGTCTTCCTCAGGGCGCACGAGACTTCCTCCTGTTAGCCTACTAGCAGGGAGTCTCAGTGAACGAACCGCGGTGATCATGGCGAGGAGATAAGGAATTCAAGGCAGCTTGAGAGAGGAAAACAGGATAGCAGAAAGGTGTTCGCTGAGAAAGAGGCATTCGGTGAAGCAAATTGGAGGATTACGAACGATTGAGAACGGTGCGAAGCGATTCACAAAAAGCTTGTGGTAGCGAGCCAACGCTGCAGACGAGAACCAGAAAGGCAGTTTTCCGCTGGTGAGGTGAAGGCCGCCGTAGCGTTGGCAGACGCTCACAGTTCGTGAACCGAGCTTTGACGACAATATTTGGCAGCAAAAGAGGTTATGCGAGGCGATATGAACAATTCTTTTTTTTGGGTTGCGAAGCAACCTATTACAATCGTTATGTACATTTTTTTTTCATCCTCTATATATAAAAAAATAAAGGATGAAAAAAATCTAGTGTCGGTAACTAAGTGACTGACTGCTATGTATTTGCCACGTCAATTTACCACGCGCCGAACCACATTGTTAGAATCTTAGAACGAACGAGAATGATGAAACTAGGCATGAGGGGGATACAAGTAGGAAACCCTAACAAAGTTGTACCCCCTAAGGCTAAACCCACTATAGCCTACACAATATAAACATGTATAATGTTTGACACACCCCCATAGGCTAAGTGGGAGACAACCAGATGGTCACAAGACCAGTCAAAGCAAGGCAAAGCAAGCTCAGGGTGGATCTCAAGGAAACCACACAAATTCTGAGCACAAGCAAGTGGTCACAAGACCAGTTCACATGCAGGTTGATAATATAACAAGAGGTACAGTGATCACAACCTAGCAGGTGTAAGCATGCAGGTATATAAATAGAGATCACAGTACAAACAGAGTCAAGAAGTAAGCAAGTGAGGCCCAGTGGGCACCAGGCCTAGAACAGTACAGAAGCGCTGATGATCACAAGGCTGGAGTGCCTTGGTGAACACATCAGCAGTGTTGGCCCGAGTGGCCACGTAAGCGAGACGAAGCTGACCGCGCTGCTGCAGCTCTCGAGCAAGGAAGTAGCGCAGAGCGATGTGCTTCGGTCTATGCTCCAGTCTGTGCTCCTGACACAAGGCAATGGTGGCCTTGTTGTCAACGTATAGCACTGGAGGAGAACGAGGCCGCTCTCCCAGGTCAGTGAGCAGGTAGGTGAGCCAGCGTAGCTCCTGTGCAGCCATGGCTGTGGCGTAGATCTCAGCCTCACAACTGGAGCTGAGAACTGAAGACGAGCGAGTAGAACGCCAAGAAACTGAACCAGAGCCAAGGCTGAAGGTGTAACCCTGAGACGACCGCTGAGTAGCCTGGTCGTCAGCCCAAGAAGCGTCTGAGTGCCCAGTGAGGACAACTCGAGCCCGTCCTCCAAGCACTAGCCCCATGCCCGACGTACTGCACAAGTAGCGCAACACCCTCTTAGCTGCATCCATGTGCTCCTTTCGGTGACGACCAGGAGCGACATAGCGTGCGAGAATGCTAAGAGGGTATGCTAGGTCAGGTCGAGTGCAGGTCATCAGGTACATGAGGCAGCCCACAAGCTCTGGATACGGGCCACTCGGCTCTACGGACTCATCCGAAGGCAGAGCTGAGAGCGAGTGACCGGTAGGCAGAGGAGTGGCCTGAGGCGAGGAGTACGTGAAGCCGAAGCGCTGAAGGACCTGCTGCACCATGTGTGACTGAGTCAAGGTGATGGTGCGCTGTGCTCTGTCCCGGGTGATCCGCAAGCCAAGATAGCTTGTCAGTTCACCCCGGTCTGTGCACGTGTGTCTCTTCTGCAGCTCCGACTTCACGTGGGCGAGTGCCGCAGTGTCAGCAGTAGCAAAGACCAAGTCGTCTACGTAGACAAGAACGTAGAACGGCGGCAGAGTGGTGTCGGTGCGTAGAAACAGCGACGGGTCAGCAGTAGAAGGAGCGAAACCAAGAGCAGCAAGTGTAGTCCTCAGTGTGTCGTGCCACTCACGGGGTGCCTGGCGGAGACCGTAGACTGGCCGTCGGAGGCTCCACTGGGTGCCAGGAGGGAACGACCCAGTGAAGCCAGGTGGGCGGCGCAGCCAGATCTCCTCGTGCAGGCTGCCCTGCAAGAACGCAGTGCTGAAGTCGAGAGAGTGAAGCTCGTAGTCACGCTGAGCGGCGATGTGCAGCAGAACCCGAAGAGTGGTCATCTTCGGGGTCGGGGAGAAGGTCTGGAAGAAGTCAACTCCCTCTCGCTGACTGAAGCCTCGAGCCACGTAACGCGCCTTGAAGACAGGTGGAGAACCCGGCGGCCGCTTCACCCTGAAAATCCACATGCCACTGACGATGTTCGCCCCAGGCGGGGGAACCTCGTCGACGTAGGTGCATGTGGACTTCCAGGAAGCCATCTCTGCGTCCATGGCTGACTGCCACTGAGAGGAGTAGGGACCCTCTATCGCCTCCACGTAAGAGCTCGGAGTCGGGATGTCTGGTGCATCCGGGTCTCCCTCAGGGGCAATCGGTATGGACACGAGATGGGGCAAAGCAGCGGCAAAGCACTCAAACTCCTCCTGCCTGTCCTCAAGGACGTCCGTGCCAAGAGCACACTCACCCCCGACGGACGGAGGACAGACAGACTCAGACTCAGCAACAAGGCTAGCGGCGTAGTCTAGACGACAAGCGGCAGCAAAGTCAACTAACTCAGCGACTAGAGCAGACGCAGCGGAGGACTCAAAGGTAGGGTCAGTGACAACAGTGGCGAGGAGACGCGTGACAGTAGGACTGGCAGCACGAAGGGAGTCAGACTCCGGGTCAGCAAGAGCAGGAAGAGAGGACGCAGGAGGAGATGGCAGGGGGACACGCTGAGGAGCAGTGGAAGGACGAAGCGCCATCTGGTGAGTGCCTGGGACAGCAGGAGGACGCTGACGCGGGACACGACGACTAGTGTGAGCAGCACGAACAGGTGACGCAGAACGAGACTCAGGCGACACAGGACGAGACGTAGGCTCACGACGCTCCGTAAGACCTCCAGTAGGACCAGTGTAAGGAGAAGGACCAGGGAGTGGCGAGGCAGGCAGTAACTGTGACCGCGACTGGACAGACTGAGGACACTCTAAGGAGGGAGCAGGACAAGGAGGAGGCGGCTGACCAAGAACCTGCTGAAGGAGCGGAACGAAGTACGGCCGCAGCCGTGTAGCGCCTCCAGAACCAGCAGAGAGACCACCAGCACCCTCAGCTCCAGAGTCTCCAGCTAGAACTCCCGGAGCACCACCAGTAGCTCCAGCAGCGCCAGTAACTACAGCACCAGGAGCACCAGCAGCACCAGCTCCAGTGTCCTCAGCACCAGTAGTAGCTCCAACTCCTGGGTCCGCAGCACCAGCAGCAGCTCCAACTCCAGGGTCCGCAGCACCAGCAGCAGCTCCAACTCCAGGGTCCTCAGCACCAGCAGCAGCTCCAACTCCTGGGTCCGCAGCACCAGCAGCAGCACCAGGTCCAGGGTCCGCAGCACCAGCAGCAGCTCCAACTCCAGGGTCCGCAGCACAAGCAGCAGCACCAACTCCAGGGTCCTCAGCACAAGCAGTAGCTCCAACTCCAGGGTCCTCAGTACCAGCAGCAGCTCCAACTCCAGGGTCCCAAGCACCAGCAGCGCCACTCCGGAGACTGCAGCGCCGAGCGTACCACTCTCGGAGCCGCTGAGGAGAGGGGAGCTCCCGCCTAGGCGGGGAACCACAAGCACTAGCTCCAGCACCACCTCTAGCCCCAGAAGCACCTCTCCTGAGGCTGCAGTACCGTGAGTACCACTCACGCAGCTGCTGGGAAGACGGAGGGTCTCCAGGCGCCGTACGCTCAGGTGTAGCACCCCCAGGCCCAGTACCCTCAGTCGCAGCACTCTCAGGTCCAGTACCCCCAAGCTCAGCACCCCCAGACTCCGCACCCCCAGGCTCCTCACCCCCAGGCTCCGCACCCCCAGGCTCCGCACCCCCAGGCTCCGCACCCCCAGGCTCCGCACACTCAGGCTCCGCACCCCCAGGCTCCGCACCCCAAGCAGGACGAGAGTCGACAGCTACCTCGACAGGCTCAATCGGGTCTACCTGGGACACACCTGAGGGAGCAGCACCCCGAGGGGGGAGGGGGTCTACCACAGCAGCACCTGGAGCGAGGAAGAGAGGCGGGGGGGGGAGCGGGGCAGTGCGGTAGGGGAAGAGGCGGTAGTAGGGGACGGACTCGTCGAAAGTGACGTCCTGAGAAGGCAGGACACGGCGCGAGGTAGGGTGGTAAAACTGCCAACCAGACGCGTCCGGGACAAAGCCAAGGAAGACACAAGGAACAGCGCGGGAGGAGAGCTTGTCCGCGGACGTATCGCGAACAAAGGCTCGAGATCCCCAGACCCGAAAACGTGTCGCATCGCCAACCTTGCCCGTCCAACGCAGTGTCGGCGAAGTCTCCGGAACGGAGACACGGGGCCAGAGGTTGAGCTGATGTGCAGCGTATCGGACCGCAAACGGCCACAGAAAGTGAGGGGCAGCCGCATGGATCAAGGAGGTACGAGCGACCTCCATGACCAAGCCAATGCGGCGCTCAGCAACCCCATTCTGCTGTGGAGAGGTCGGAAGCGTGAACGACTGCTCAATGCCCTCCTTCTAACAGAAAGCCTCCAAGAGGCCGGAGGAAAACTCCCCACCTCTGTCAGAGTGCAGACGCAGGACAGGGAGGTCGGAGTGGAACCTCTCGTTGAGCTGGAGACGGGCAGCGCGGATCCAAGGGATCAAAACATCAGGGACTTCACCCTTGGCGCGCAAGGGGAAGACCGTGGTGTAGCGCGAGTAGTCGTCAACAACGATCAGGAAGTACCTCTCCTGACCCTGTCCACGGATGCGGGCTGGGCCCCACACGTCCATGTGGAGCGTCTGCAAGGGAGCAGTCGTCGGGGGAAACGAGGAGGAGTGAGGAGCGGCGCGCTGCCGCCCCTCGACACAGGGAAGGCAGGGAGGAGCAGGCGAGGGTGGGAGGGGAGGGAGCACCCTGGGAAGACCAGAGACAAGGTACCGGGAGTGCATGCCACGAAGGCGCTGCACGGACGGGTGACCAAGGCGGTGGTGCCAGAGGACAGTCTGGTGTGACAGGGAGCGACACGAGCAGGGGGCCGACAGCTGACCAGACGCAGACGCAGACGCAGACGCAGCTACCTGAGGGGACTCAGTGGTCAGTGTGTACAGGTCCGACCCCGGCTGCCGAGTGAACGTAGCCAAGTGGCGACCCGTCCGAGCACACGTGCAGTGTGTCACGCGCTCGTAGGCAGGGGTGAACTGGTGAACACCCCCATCCTGGAGTGCACTACCTGCCACCAAGTTCGTAGAGAACGAGGGGAGGTAGAGACCTGACAGTGTGCCTGATGGGACCGCCGGACAGGGGAGGACAGTGGAGGAGGTCGCAAGGACCGGACCCCCAGAGGGGTCAGCGAGGGAGACTGCAACTGGCCGAGCAAGCTGCTCAAGGGCAGTGCGGTCACGAAAGAAACAGCGAGAAGCACCTGAGTCCAGTGTGAAGGTGTGTAGTGCCTCAGTAGACTCAGCACTAGAGGGCGCAGACTCACGAGTACCTAGAGCAGCAGCCTCACCAGCACCTGGGGCAGCAGACACGCAAGCACCTGAGGCGGCAGCCTCACCAGCACCTGGGGCAGCAGACGCACTAGCACCTAGAGCGGCAGCCTCACTGGTCCGAATGCCCGGATCGGGCGGAACACACAGGTACTGGGCTCTCTCTCCACTATCAGACATCACATACATGGCACCAAGAATCACATCAAAGTCAAGCGCGTAGACATCAATGTTCTTCCTAAGTAGATCAGCCCAGCGGGGCAGTTCAGTGGCACCAGGAAACTGAGTACGCCAGGCGTCGTCAAGGCGGGAGAAGCAGCGCTGTGTGGTGTGCGCCCTGCCACACGTCTGACCAGTGCGGTCACCTGTGCGGATAACGTACGTGCAGCTAAGGCCACCCCCCCCCCCATGCTGAGAGTACCACTCACGAAGCTCCTGGGGCGACAGAGTCTGCTGCTGGCGTTGACCACCACCTCGACCACCACCTCGACCACCACCGCCCTTGCCACCACCGCGCCCACCGCCGCCACCACCAGCGTCCCCACCCCGGCCACCTCCTCCGCCAGTGCCTCCACCACCCCCGCTGCCGCCACCACCCCCACTGCCGCCACTAGCCCCTCCAGTCCCGCCACCACCCCCACCGCCGCCACCGCCCCCACCACCGCCTCCCCCGCCGTCACCTCCACCTCCCTTGCCCCCCTTTGCCCTTGCCGCTGCGGCGCCCAGTCTGAGTGGACGCAGTCCCGACCTGCTCAGTCCCTAGGAGGTCGACAGCGGCAGCAGAGGTGACAGAGGGGAGAAGGGGGGAGGGGGAGCACCCCTCGAAGAAAGGGGTGCGGGGGTCGCCACGAGAGGTGCCTACAGCGACTATACTAGCCTCAGCTGCAAGCAATTCCTTCTCGAGTAGAGCAATGGTGAGCTCAGTGGGGCAGCGAGCGAGGAAGTGATCCCTAACCGCACGAAGAGAGTCAGGGAAACTCAGCGGGCATAGCGGCACGGAAGCGGGCCTCACTAGAGCGGAGGTGTGTGATGAGGTCAGCGACTGTGGAGAAAGCGGACAGGTCTGGGAACAAGTAGGGGAGCGAGAGACGGCCTAGCGAAGCAGAGGCAGGTGAGGAGTAGCGTGCAACTACAGCAGTGTACAGTGCATGTGCAGTCTTCTGCTGGCCGAAGTGCTCGCGCTCATCTATCGGCAGAGAGTTGCGAATAGCGAAGCGAGCGTGGGCGTCACGAGTCTGCCACTGTGAGCGGGCAGTGCTGTCAGCAGTAGCAGCAGGGGCAGCAGCGTGTCCTAGAGCGTGATCGTACAGTGAAATATCCTCCTTGGCAGTGAGCTGGAGATACAGGTGCAGGTCATCTAGCCATGTGTCAAACTTCAGTGGGCGGCCCTCAGCATCGAAAGCGAGCACGGTAGGGCTAGCCATAGTTGCAGTAGGAGCAGTAGTGGCGGCTGTAACAGCAGTAGTGCCAGTAGCAGTGACAGCAGCAGCAGTAGCGCGGCTCGGTAGGGCGGCGCGGCTCTAGTAGGGCGGCGCGGCTCGATGGGGCGGCGCGGCTCGGGTGTATTGGGGCGCTAGCGGGGCTGCAAGGGCAGGGCTGCGCGGAGGGAGGCACGCGAGGTCGTGCTAGTGGGGCGGGGCCTGGTCTCACGGGGCACGCAAGGGCGGGCTAGTGGGGCGGGGCCGGTTCTCGAGAGGCACGCAAGGGCGCGCGGGTGGGGCAGGGCCGGTCGCACGAGGCACGCAAGGGCGCGCGAGGAAGGGCGGGGCCGGTTCGTAAGGGGCGCGCAAGGGCGCGCGGGGCAGCGGGTCGCGTAAGGGCGCGCTACGAGGAGGGCGGGGCCGATCGCGAGGGGCACGCTAGGGCGTGCGGGCTGAGCGGGGCCGGTTCGTAAGGGGCACGCTAGGGCGCGCTACGGGGCAGAAACGAGGTGCGCTCGCGGGCGCGACTAAGCGAGGCGCGCTCGGGCGCGACTAACGGATTAGGTGGGCCCTATCATCGGTCCTAGGTTACGACCTAGGCTCTAATACCATGTTAGAATCTTAGAACGAACGAGAATGATGAAACTAGGCATGAGGGGGATACAAGTAGGAAACCCTAACAAAGTTGTACCCCCTAAGGCTAAACCCACTATAGCCTACACAATATAAACATGTATAATGTTTGACACACATTTCTTCTCATTTCCTAGTTTGCCAGAACCTATATTTCATGAGTTGCCAAAATGATGTACTGTGAACGCGTAAGTGTTTATTCCGTGATGTATATGCCCGATGGTGTTATGCGTAGATGAAGTAAATGCAAAATGTGTCAGAATCCCAACCACTAGACCATTGGGATGTTAAAGTTTAGAAGAAAAGAAGAGAAGAAGAGGGTTGCACTAGCAAGAATGGGGATACAAATAGCAAACCCTAGAAGGGTTGTACTCGCTATAGAGCACCCCACTACAGGCTAGAGCATAAGATAACATTCTGACACACCCCCATAGCCAAAGTGGGGTGTAATCAGCAGAGCAAGAAAAGCAGTACAAGCTCAGGGTGGATCACAATGTCACCACACATTCTGAGCACAAGTTCAAGAAGGAATAGTTTAAAGGGTACAATTATGAGCAAAGCTAGTGGTAGTCACAACGGGCAAGCGAGGAGGAGGAGAGAGAGTGAGGGGAGAGGAGATAGGAGGCGACGGCTGAAGCTGCAGACACACGGGCAACAGGAGGCAGACTGGCACAGCGGCTACCGGACTAAGCGCCCGGACTACAGGAGTAACAGGCCCCGCGGCTAAAGTAGCGGCAGACGAGCAACGGACCCACGGGCGGCTGGCGTAGAAGTCTACGACTGGGCTACCGGACGAAGTCCCCGGACTACAGGTGCTGCTGGCGACACGACGGCAACCTCCGTGCAACTTCCCCAAACAGTCTCACCCCCCCGACACACACCCGCTGCTACACCGCTAGCTCCACTCCCACGCACCCCCCTTAAACCCTAAACCCCAGTCTCCCACACAACCACCCCCCTCAGCGACAGCTGCAGCAGTGGGAGACGAAGGAGGAGGAGGAGCAAAGGGAGGAATGCACACCGGCCACCCCCATACCCGCCACCCCACAGCTCGCCCCTCCCGTCGCCTGTCGAGGCGACCTGAGGGGGCCGCAAGCGGCCCCCTCAGGTCGCCTCGACAGGCGACGGGAAAAGGGGAAACCCGAAGGAGGGGGGGGGGGGGGGGGGGAGAGGCGGGGCCGGGGCCGGGGCCGCGACAGGTAGGGCGACGGGCCGCACGTAGGGCGGCGAGACGACGGGGCCGCGGCCAGAGGTGGCGGGGCCGTGAAGGAAAGCGGCGGGGCCGCGATGGTGGGGCGGCGGGGCCACGATCGGAGGTGGCGGGGCCGCGACCAGAGGTGGCGGGGCCGCGAAGGAAAACGGCGGGGCCGCGAGAGTGGGGCGGCGGGGCCGCGACGGGTCCCCGTCGCCCGTCGCGGCGTCTCCAGAGGGCGACGCGACGAACGACGGGGCAGAAGCCCGTCGCGCGCCTCGGGGCGCACAGCGGGCAGAGAACCGCCGCGCGCCTCGGGGCGCACGGCGGGCAGAAAACCGCCGCGCGCCTCGGGGCGCACGGCGGGCAGAAAACCGCCGCGCGCCTCGGGGCGCACGGCGGGCAGAAAACCGCCGCGCGCCTCGGGGCGCACGGCGGGCAGAAAACCGCCGCGCGCCTCGGGGCGCACGGCGGGAAGAAAAACTGCCGCACGCCACGGGGCGTGCGGCACAGAGAGTAGCAGTAGCAGTTGCAGCGGAAGCAACAAGGTGGTGAGCCCACCCACAGGATCGATCCAAGGGGATCGACCTGCTCTGATAGCATGTTAAAGTTTAGAAGAAAAGAAGAGAAGAAGAGGGTTGCACTAGCAAGAATGGGGATACAAATAGCAAACCCTAGAAGGGTTGTACTCGCTATAGAGCACCCCACTACAGGCTAGAGCATAAGATAACATTCTGACAAAATGCATAAATATAATGCATATGCTACTGTGGTAGTGAAATGAATGCATAGCATGATGGAAATGCGTAACAGTTAATTGACCCAGACCCTATGCTACCGCATCCCCTGCCTAGCATGGGGGGGAGCTCAATAACATAGTTCCTGAATCATCCAACTGTCACATGAAACAACACAATATGTGTGATCTAAAAAAAAGGTCAATTCTATCAAATCCAGTTCGAATGGACACACTCACTGAGTGCGCAAAGAACCTTCTCGGAAATGATAGTTTGATCCCAATTTTTAAAACCCACAGACATGCGTTATTGATGCAATGGAAACATGAATGAAAGCACAAACGCACACAACACAACGCATACACATGATCATACACATTCACACATACGCGCACGCACGAAACCAACTGACAAAGCATATTAACCGCAGATGAAATAAAAACCTAAATCACAAAGACAACATGTATCCTATACCGTAAATCACAAGCATTATCAGTCTATTTCTCATATTGAGCTCGACTGCCTGGAGGGTAAGACAAAGCTGGGTTGAGGAAGGGAAGGCAAATGGGAAATAACAAGGCATAATGGGAGAAAAGGGGGCACACGTGCATTATTTAATTATTGTCTTACAACTGATACAACACCAATAAAAAACAGAAATACATGACAATTTGAAAGCAAGAATTTATGAGATCATTCGAATAGAAGTGGAAACAACAGTTAAGTAGCCCCAACGAACCATCAAATACCACAACTACGAGTAGACAGATTACAACAAGAAATACCAATGTAAAACTCTCATCAAGGAGGAACAAACGATAAGAGAGAATGAATGATATTTTAACCAGGGAATAAAATGTTGAAGAAACTAAGACTATGAAAGAACGAACTGAGAAAGAAATGGAAACGAAAAGTAGAGAAAGCGAAAGGAAAACTTAAAGAAGAGGCTTTCACGAGACAATGAAGCAACAACCTTTGAAAAAACGAATGAAGGAAACGCAAATACTAAATATACGCAACTTGAAAGTCGCGTATATTTCAAATAGGAGGTAAAAAGGAAGAGGAAATATAAGCAGGTACGCAGGTACTAAATATACGCAACGCATGAAGTTAAGAGGAAGCACATATAACCAAAGGAAGAACTAAAAGTGATACTAAATCAGATAACAGAAAAAACGCCGTAGTAGAGAACAGATGACGGTAGGAAACGAATGTAGGAATCGAAAGCGGAAGCAGAAAGCGGAAGAAGAAAACGGAAGCAGCTAACTCAAGGAGTAAGCTCTCATACTCTGTCACTCTCCCACATTCTTTATCCCGTAGTATTTTCGCTTACGAACTATTAACTACTCTCTCACTCTCTTTCACAATATGAACTCACCAAGTTTTGACGACGTGCTCGTGCCCTTCGTTGCTGCTGCCTCCGCGTATAAAGCGCATGACGCTGAGGGTGGCGCAATCACCTCTAGTGCGCCCGGCACCAGCAAAACGAAGCCAGCGCGACTTGCACCAGCAGAACGACGTTAGGAAGAAGATAAAGAAGGAAGAATGAAGGAGAGAGACGGACGCCGGACTGAGCGAGAGATAGAAGCAAAGGAAACTAGAATAAGCAACAAAATCGAGGTAGACAAAACGTGAACAGAGAGGATGATAATAGAAGAAGGTCGTTACACCTAAATCTGGTAAAAAACGGCGTCTGAATCTATACAAATATATTCTACAATGTCTAGTGAGCTTAAGAATAAGAGGTAGCAAAGCTTACCTCTAGATCTAGAGTGGCGTGAGTGGCGTGAGGACCTGTAGGTGGCGTGACTGGCCTGACTGGCGTGAGCAGCGGGACTACATCTAGAACCATAACTTGGAAGAGCCAGGGAAAAGAAGTTTCTCGAAACCCTAGGCAGGGAGTTGTTTTTGAAACAAAATACCGATTTGGATTTAACGATAAAAATGTCGAATAGATGATTTGGTGCAGTGGTTTCGATCTTCCGAAGTAAGCCAAAGGTTGTGTTCGAATCTCACCATGAGTAATGGTGGAGCCGCGAGATTCGCTTTTGCAGTTTCTTTTAGATCTGTAACACCAAATTCTTCTTGTAAGACTATCAACATTTAGTTTGATTTCCTCTTTTACCACAACACAAAGCATAGAAGTATCTAGCATGAAATTGATTGAATGTGGAGAATTCAACTAAAAAGGCTTCAGTAATACTCATCAATATTGTTGCCTCGTGCATTTCATACAATTTGAAAATGTTCATTGATATATGTAATTTTGGAAAACGCAAAGCGCTTCGCAACCCTAAGACGATTTCGTCGCCTCTTGTTTTTTTTAAGATTATTTGATAGGCATACACCGAAGAACAAGCATATGCTACCAAAGACGGTCGTAACCGTCAAACTTATATGCTATGGTCTATCTAGGCTGTAGTGGGGTGGACACTAGAGGGTACAACATTTCTAGGTTTCCTACTTGTACCCACCTTCTTGCTAGTTCATTCATTCCTCATTTCTTAACATGGTATAGAGCAGGTTCCCTAGTGGGAACGCTTCTCAGGGCCCACCACTGAAATCGATTTTTTTTTCCTAACCGGAGCGCGAGTCGCCCCTGCCCGAGGCGCGCCCCGTTGGCCGCCCTCACGTCGCGTCCTCTGCCCTTAGTGGCCTGTCGCGCCCTCCTAGAGGCCCCTCTCATGACCCCTCGCGCCACCCTTAGCGGCCCCGTCGCCTCCCCTTACGGCCCCGTCGCCGTCCTTTGCGGCCCCGTCGCCGCCCCTCTAGGCCCCTCGCGGCCCCTTCGCGACCCCGTCGCCGCCCCTCTAGGCCCCTCGCGGCCCCCTCGCGGCCCTGTCGCCGCCCCTAGCGGCCCCGTCGCCGCCCTTCGAGGCCCCTCACGGCCCCTTTGCGGCCCCGTCGCCGCCCCTAGCGGCCCCGTCGCCGCCCCTATCGGCCCCGTTGCCGCCCCTATCGGCCCCGTCGCCGCCCCTGGCGGCCTCGTCCCCGCCCCTAGCGGCCCCGTCACCGCCCTTCGCGGCCCAGTCGCCGCCCTTCGCGGCCCCGTCGCCGCCCCTAGCGGCCCCGTCGCCGCCCTTCGCGGCCCCGTCGTCGCCTCTAGCGGCCCCGTCGCCGCCCTTCGCGGCCCCGTCGCCGCCTCTAGCGGCCCCGTCGCCGCCCTTCTCGGCCCCGTCGCCGCCTCTCGCAGCCCCGTCGCCGCCCTTCGCGGCCCCGTCGCCGCCTCTAGCGGCCCCGTCGCCGCCCTTCACGGCCCCTTCAGCCGCCAAGCAGCCGAGCCGCCGAGCTACCGAGCCGCCGAGCCTCCCAGCAGCCGAGCCGCCCAGCAGCCGAGCCGCCGAGCCGCCGAGCCGCCGAGCCACCGAGCCGCCGAGCCGCCGAGGCCGCCGTCGAGCCGCCACTACCGAGCCGCTGCCGCCGAGCCGCCGTCGAGCTGCTACTGTTCCTCTCGACGCGCCCCGGCTCTACCCACCCGGACTGTCGCTGACCTCATTACGCACCTTCGCACTAGTGACACTCGCTACCGCGCTGCGCTTCCTGCTTAGTTCTGTGCCAAGAACCCTCCCCCTATGTACATCACCCTCTACTACATAGTCACCCGGCTCCCTGACTCCCTTCGCTTAGTCAGGGACCACTTCCTCTCAGTTTGCCCCACCACACTCACCGTTGACCTCCTCGAGGAGCGCCTCCTGGCAGCAGAGAAGAGCATTGTCGCTGTAGGAGCCTCTCGTGGTGACCCCCGTACCCCCGTCTTTGAGGGGTGTTCCCCCTCCCCCCTCTTGCCCTCTGTTGCTTCTGCTGCTGCGGCCGACCTCGTTGGCTTCAAGTCGGTCGGTGCTGCGTCTGCCCCTAGCGGGAGACGCCGCAACGGCAAGGGCAAGGGGGGCAAGGGCACTGGAGGGGCTGGTGGGGGCGGTGGAGGTGGCAGTGGAGGCAGTGGAGGGGTTGGGGGTGGTGGTGGGAGTGGTGGCGGGGGTGGAGGCGTCGGTGGCAGCAGTGGAGGCGGAGGAGGCGGCGGTGGTGGCGGTGGGAGCGGAGGCGGCGGTGGTGGCGGAGGCGGCGGGGGCGGCGGTGGAGCTGGTCGCGGCTCTACGCAGAGGAGTGGCTCCGGTGGTGGTCCGCGCCAGCTGCAGCAGCGCACTCGTGAGACCCCGTCCCCCCAGCAGCTTCGTGAGTGGTACGCTGCGCGTCAGCGAGGTGGGGGTAATGGTCCCTGTACCTACGTCCTCCGTACCGGCGACCGCGCTGGTGAGCAGTGCGGGGGCTCGCACTCCACCCAGCGCTGCTTCGGCCGCCTGACGGACGCTTGGCGTCACCAGTTCCCTGACTCCACTGAGATCCCTCGCTGGGGAGAGCTGTCTAGGGCGGGGGTTGCTATCTTTGATCTTGACTATCATGCTATTCTTGCTGCCATATATGCTGTGTCTAATAGTGATGAGGGTGACTGTTACCTGTGTGTTCCGCCTGACCCGGGCATTGAGGCTGCTGCTCTAGGTGCTGGTGAGGCTGTTGCTCTAGGTGCTAGTGCGTCTGCTGCCCCAGGTGCTGGTGAGTCTGCTCTCTCAGGTACCACGTCGGCTCAGGCCTTACACACCTTCACCCTTGACTCGGGAGCTTCCCGCTCCTTCTTTCGAGACCGCACCACGCTTACGCCGCTTAGTCGGCCAGTGGCAGTCTCCCTGGCAGACCCCTTTGGGGGTCCTGTCCTTGCCCACTTCTCCACTGTCTTACCGTGTCCGGCGTCCCCTTCTGGCACCCTGTCGGGTCTTTACCTCCCCTCGTTCTCTACGAACTTGGTGAGTGGTGCTGACCTGCAGGATGGAGGGGTTCACCAGTTCACTCCTGCGAGTCAGCGAGTGACCCACTGTACGTGTGCTCGGACGGGCCGACACTTGGCCACGTTTACCCGTCGACCGGGGTCGAGCCTGTACACACTGACTACTGAGTCTCCTCCGGTCGCTGAGTCTGGTCAGGTAGCCGCGTCGGGTCAGGTGTTTGCTGCGGCGTCCAGGTCTGGTCCTGAGTCTGCCCCCTGCTCGTGTCGTCTCCTGTCTCACCAGACTCTCCTCTGGCACCACCGCCTTGGTCACCCCTCCCTGCCTCGTCTTCGAGGCATGGCCTCCCGTGTCCTTGTCTCTGGTCTCCCCCGGTCCCTCCCTCCCCTTCCTCGGGGGCCTGCCCCCACCTGCGTTCCCAGCGTCGAGGGGCGGCAGCGCGCTGCTCCTCACTCCTCCGAGTTTCCTCCGACAGAGGCTCCGCTGCAGACGCTTCACATGGACGTGTGGGGCCCAGCCCGCGTCCGTGGACAGGGTCACGAGCGTTACTTCCTGCTGGTGGTTGACGACTACTCGCGTTACACCGCAGTCTTCCCCTTGCGCAGCAAGGGTGAGGTCACTGAGGTGTTGATCTCCTGGATCCGCGCAGCTCGTCTCCAGCTCAGAGAGAGTTTCGGCTCGGACTTTCCTGTTCTGCGTCTGCACTCTGACAGAGGCGGAGAGTTCTCCTCTGACCTTCTGCGAGCCTTCTGTCGTGCTCGAGGCATCCGCCAGACCTTCACGCTTCCGGACTCTCCGCAGCAAAATGGGATTGCTGAGCGCCGCATTGGCATGGTCATGGACGTCGCTCCTACGTCCATGGTCCATGCGGCTGCCCCCCATTTTCTGTGGCCGTTTGCGGTTCGGTACGCGGCGCATCAGATCAACCTTCAGCCCCGGGTCTCCATGCCGGAGACCTCCCCTGCTTTGCTGTGGACGGGGAAGCTTGGCGATGCGTCTGCGTTCCGTGTCTGGGGATCTCGGGCGTTTGTCCGCGACTTGTCTGCGGACAAGCTGTCCCCTCGTGCTGTTCCCTGCGTCCTCCTTGGCTTCCCCCCCTGACGCGCCGGGCTGGCAGTTCTACCACCCCACCTCGCGCCGTGTTCTGTCCTCCCAGGACGTCACGTTTGACGAGTCGGTTCCCTACTACCGTCTCTTCCCCTACCGCACTGCGTCCCTCCCCCCCCCGCCGCTCTTCCTTACGCCAGGTCCCCCTCCGGTAGACCCCCTCCCCCCTCAGGGTCCTGCCCCCTCAGGTGTGTCTCAGGTAGACGCAGTCGACCCTGTCGAGGTAGCTGTTGACTCTGGTGCTGCTAGGGGTGCTGAGCCTGCGGGTGCTGGGTCTGGGGGTGCTGAGCCTGGGGGTGCTGACTCTGGGGGTGCTGCGCCTGGGGGTGCTGAGCCTGGGGGTGCTATGCCTGGGGGTGCTGCGTCTGGGGGTGCTGAGCCTGGGGGTGCTGCGTCTGGGGGTGCGGAGTCTGAGGGTACTGGACCTGCTCGTGTGGCGTCTGGCGGTGCTAGGCCTGGAGGTTCTTCGGGTGCTTCGTCCCGGCGGGAGCTACTCTCTCCACAGGAGCTGCGTGAGTGGTTTGCCCGGCGCTGGAGGCGAGCTGCTGGAGCTGGAGGTGCTGCGGGTGCTGGAGGTTCTGCTGCTGCTGAGGGTGCTGGTGCCGCGGGTCCCGGAGGTGCTCGTACTGGGAGTACTGGAGCTGCTGGGCCTGCGGGTGCTTCTCGTACTGGAGCTGGTGGTGCTGCGGGCGTCGGTGCTACTGAGGGTGCTGGAGCTGGACCCGCTGCGTCTTCTGGTGGTCCGGCTGGAGCTGGAGCTGCTGGGGGTGTTGGCGCTGGAGGTGCTGCTGGTGCTGGTTCTTCTGAGGGTGCTGGTGTTGGTGCTGCTGGAGCTTGTGCTGCTGGCGCGGCTGGAGCTGGGGGTGCTACTGCTGCTGGCGCTGCTGGAGCTGGGGGCGCTACTGGAGCTGGTGCTGCCGTTCGTGGTGCTGGCGCTGTTCCTGCTGGTTCTGGGGGTGTTGCACGGCCGCGGCCGTACTTCGTTCCGCTCCTTGAGCAGGTTCTTGGTCTTCCGCCCTCTACTAGTCCTGCTCCTCTCTTAGAGTGTCCGCCGCCTGTCCAGTCTGAGTCACAGTTACAGCCAGCCTCCCCACTGCCTGCTCCTTCTCCCTACACTGGTCCTACTGGAGGTCTTGCTGAGCGTCGTGAGCCTGCGTCTCGTCCTGCGTCGCCTGTCCGTGCTGCTCGCACTAGTGGTCGTGGTTCGCGTCCGCGTCCTCCCCCTGTCCCCGGCACGCACCGGATGTCTCTGCGTCCATCCACTGCTCCGCTGCGTGCCCCTTTGCCTTCTCCTCCTGAGTCCTCTCTTCCTTCTCTTGCTGACCCAGAGTCGCACTCCCTTCGTGCTGCCAGTCCTACTGTCACGCGTCTCCTTGCTACTGTCGTCACTGACCCTTCCTTCGAGTCCACTGCTGCGTCTGCCTTAGTTGCTGAGCTTGTCGACTTTGCTGCTCGCTGTCGTCTAGACTACACTGCTAGTCTTGTCGCTGAGTCTGAGTCTGTCTGTCCTCCGTCCGTCGGGGGTGAGTGTGCCCTTGGCACGGACGTACTTGAGGACAGGCAGGAGGAGTTCCAGTGCTTTGCTGCTGCTTCACCTCATCTCGTGTCCATGCTGCTGGCCCCTGAGGGAGACCCGGATGCACCAGACATCCCGACTCCGCGCTCTTACGCGGAGGCGATAGAGGGTCCCTACTCCTCTCAGTGGCAGGCAGCCATGGATGCAGAGATGGCTTCCTGGAAGTCCACAGGCACCTACGTCGACGAGGTTCCCCCTCCTGGGGCGAACATCGTCAGTGGCATGTGGATTTTCAGGGTGAAGCGGCCGCCGGGTTCTCCGCCTATCTTCAAGGCGCGCTACGTGGCTCGTGGCTTCAGTCAGCGGCAGGGAGTTGACTACTTTCAGACCTTCTCTCCCACCCCGAAGATGACCACTCTTCGGGTGCTACTGCACATAGCCGCTCAGCGCGACTACGAGCTTCACTCTCTTGACTTCAGCACTGCTTTCCTACAGGATAGCCTGCACGAGGAGATCTGGCTGCGCCGCCCACCTGGCTTCACTGGGTCTTTTCCTCCTGGCACCCAGTGGAGCCTCCGGCGGCCAGTCTACGGTCTCCGCCAGGCACCTCGTGAGTGGCACGACACACTGAGGACTACACTTGCGGCTCTTGGGTTTGCTCCTTCTACTGCCGACCCGTCGCTGTTTCTGCGCACCGACACTTCTTTGCCGCCGTTCTACATCCTCGTGTACGTCGACGACTTGGTCTTTGCTACAGCTGACACTGCTGGACTCGCCCACATGAAGTCCGAGCTGCAGAAGAGACACACGTGCACAGACCTGGGTGAACTGCGCAGCTACCTTGGCTTGCAGATCACCCGGGACAGAGCACAGCGCACCATTACCCTGACTCAGTCACACATGGTGCAGCAGGTCCTTCAGCGCTTCGGCTTCACGTACTCCTCGCCTCAGGCCACTCCTCTGTCTACTCGCCACTCGCTCTCAGCTCTGCCTTCGGATGAGTCCGTAGAGTCGAGTGGTCCGTACCCAGAGCTTGTTGGCTGCCTCATGTACCTGATGACCTGCACACGACCTGACCTTGCATACCCTCTTAGCATCCTGGCACGCTATGTTGCTCCTGGGAGACACAGACCAGAGCACATGGCTGCAGCGAAGAGGGTGTTGCGCTACTTGTGCAGTACGTCGGGCATGGGGCTTGTGCTTGGAGGGCGGAGTCCAGTGGTCCTCACTGGTCACGCAGACGCTTCTTGGGCTGACGACCAGGCTACGCAGCGGTCTTCACAGGGCTACACCTTCAGCCTTGGTTCCGGCTCTGTTTCGTGGCGGTCTACCCGCTCGTCTTCTGTTCTCGGCTCGAGTTGTGAGGCTGAGATCTACGCAGGGGCCATGGCTGCACAGGAGCTACGCTGGCTCACCTACCTGCTGACTGACCTAGGAGAGCCGCCTCGTTCTCGTCCAGTTCTGTACGTAGACAACAAGGCTATGCTGGCCTTGTGTTGGGAGCACAGACTGGAGCACAGAACGAAGCACATCGCTCTTCGCTACTTCCTTGCTCGTGAGCTGCAGCAGCGAGGTCAGCTGCGTCTTGCTTACGTGGCCTCTGAGGCCAACACTGCTGATATCTTCACCAAGGCACTTGCGCCTTGTGACCATCAGCGCTTCTGTACTCTGTTAGGTCTTGTACCTACCTTGCCTCACTTGCTCACTTCTTGACCTTGCTTGTACTGTGATCTTTCTATACCTGCACTTGCGTGTTTACCTTGATATATATGATCTTGCATGTGAACTGGCCTTGTGGCCTTGAACGTGTGCTCGGAATGTGTGGTGACGTTGTGATCCACCCTGAGCTTGCTTTGCTTTGCTTGACTGGTCTTCTGACCTCTTGTTCTCCCCCACTTTGCCTATGGGGGTGTGTCAAACTTATATGCTATGGTCCATCTAGGCTGTAGTGGGGTGGACACTATAGGGTACAACATTTCTAGGTTTCCTACTTGTACCCACCTTCTTGCTAGTTCATTCATTCCTCATTTCTTAACAGTAACCGTGCTTAAGGAACAGTAGACGAAACTACCGCCCCAGCCGAGAGACTGAGAGCCGAGCCCTCCTATTGGACCAGATCTCCGCAAAAGCATTTGTCCATTTCCAACCCACTGCCATCATGCCTTATCTTCTTCAGCAGCTTCTGTTCCTCTGACAGACCCTTCTGCTTCTGCTTGCGCCACGTCACCCCGAACTTGCGAAGGTAAATTTTTGCATGTTGCTTGAAAGCGAACTCGATCTTGTGCAGCAGCCGTTGCGTTCGGAATTTCCCGCCCCGAAACACGGCATCGCAGCGCTCCAACCACAGTTGGTGAAAAGTGGTTGCCGTGATGGTCAGCTCCGGAAAAGCTGAGCTGGTGCTGGTTTTCCGGAACAGGAGGTCGCCCAACGTGGCCGTTGCACGGTTGGGGTTGAACATGCACAAGGCACGTCGGAGAGCTGTGATGACAGCCTGGATGCGAGGGCATGTTAAGAACCTAAGGCAAGAATGAGTGAATTAGGTGAAGGCTAGGGTACAAGACTAGGGTATCGAGAAAGTTTGTGTACCCCCTAGTGCTAACCCCCATACAGCCTAGATAACCTAAACAAGCATATATATATAATTTGACAGGGCACTCAACGAGGCAGTGCTCCAAGGTCTCAGGCTCCCCGCAGTATGGGCAGATGGCCTTGCTGCTGAGGAAGGCCAGCCGCTCCCCCACCTGTAAATTGAGGCCGTGGATCCGGATGAGCACATCGCATGGACGGCTGGGGACCGCCAGCGAGTCACGCGTCCGGATCACCCGTTTCCAATCAATCTGCCCGTTCCACCGTTCTGCCCACTTCTGCTGCTTGTATGACTGGATGTGAACTTCCGTCCAAGCCTCCCTCATCCGCCGAAAAGGAATTAACTGCCCGTTCGAAAAAATGTTCAGCTTCCCTCCAGAGCCAGCCGAGCAAGGGAGCACCGTCGGAAACCCCAGCACACGGAGCCACAGCGCAGGAATAGCGCCCAATGCCTTCGTTGCTAGCCTCGCAGGACCGCTCCCCCCTAGCCTCTGAGTCAACTCCTCCATGGATAGCGACCTCAACTCGCCATCAACCCCCTCCTCTAGCAGGTCTCCCAGCCGGAGCTCTCGCAACTGCTTCGCATCCTTCTGCCCTCCGACCGGGGTGGACCCGTTGAGCAGAATACGCGCGTTGAAAACCACCCTTTCATGCAGCACTTCCTCCCTTTTTACCGCAGCCGGCCGGATGCAAAGAGGGGAGCGGATGAAACACTCGCAGGTCTGCTTCCAGCGGATGCTCCGGCCGTCCCAGTGCTTTAACAGCTTCTCATGTGAGGCGAAGCTGTCAACCCCCAGAGGTAAGTCCGCCGCCTTATACATGATGTCACGCTTAACCGGATCCTTTTC
Source organism: Closterium sp. Naga37s-1 (assembly GCA_947471745.1). NCBI lineage: Eukaryota > Viridiplantae > Streptophyta > Zygnematophyceae > Desmidiales > Closteriaceae > Closterium > Closterium sp. Naga37s-1. The sequence goes on along the minus strand of CANJKZ010000096.1, from coordinate 115,694 downwards.
TTCAATAAACAGCCCCACCCTCCTGGCCGCGAGGCAGGAGATCACAACATCCGGATCTCTCACTCCAATCCCCCCGGCCTTCCTGGATGTGTACAGCAGGATCTTGCTCCAAAGAATGAAGCCTTTCGCCGTCGAGACTCTGTTACCCGAGACAAAGCCATGAATGAGGCGAGTGACATCATCCCACGTGTCAGCAGGCGGTGGATAAATCTGCGCCTGAAAGGCCACGATCGGGACAATATAGTAGGTAATGACCGTCGCTCTGGCTGATATGGTGAGGTACTTCTGCTTCCACTTGACCAATTTCTCCGTGATGTGACCCAGGGCCTTTTCCCAGGGTTTCACGCCGTTGCCGGAAGGCGACACCCATACCCCCAGCGGTTTCTCCGCATCGTCTGCATCAGCCCATTTAAAGCTGCCGCCGCTGTCGTCCTGCGCTCCCAAGTTAGCTCCTAAGGGAAGCACCACCGATTTGGATTTGTTGGTCGCCAGCCCAGAGACCCTTTCAAACCTGTCCAAGATTTTCTCCGCACTGACGATCTGCTCTTTCCCCTGCAGGACCAGGGTCGTGTCGTCTGCATACCCCAGGTAATTTAGCCGCTGCTCATCCTTGCTCAGCCCCAGCTTCGCCCTTTCTATCTCCTGCGCCAGGGGTTCGACCGCACACAGGAACAGGTAAGGTGCGAGCGGGCACCCTTGTCTTACACCAGATACCACCTCCAGTCCTTCTCCAAGCCAGCCGTTGACCAAGAGTTTCGTAGATGTGTTTGCATGCAGGCCCTCAATCCGCTCCACAAACCGCGGTGGGAACCCCATCCCCCTCAGCACCTGGAAGAGAAAATCTCTGGACACGGAGTCGAAGGCTTTCTGGAAGTCAACAAGGAGGAGGTACCAGTCTTCATTGCCGTTCTTTGCAGCATCTATTATGTCAGCCACCAGCGCCACCGCATCAGAAAGCCGCCTCCCCGGGAGGAAACCGTACTGCTCCGGAGAATTCACTTGATGCAATACCGTTTTCATCCGGTCCGCCACCACTCTCGCCAGTACCTTGTAAGTGAAGTTCAGCAGCGTTATGGGCCTGTAGTTATTGAGCTGATCGCGGTCGTCTTTTTTGTGCAGGAGAATCGTCACTGCTTCCTTTGTCTCCGCCGGCAGGGAAGCTGATGACTCGAAATCTCTTGCCATTGCCATGAAACTCCCCCCAAGCAGGTCCCAGTGTGCTTCGAAAAGCTCTTTCGGAAGCCCGTCGCTCCCCGGGGACTTGTTCTTCGCCATCGCGGCGAAAGCATTCCTAACCTCCTGTTCCGTCCATTCTGCCGTTAGCGCCGCCTTGACCCCCTCATCCAGGCGCCGCTTCGGGTCTATCTCCCAGCTGTCGAAATCCGTGCGCCGGTCTTTCCCGAAGATGTTATTGAAGAAGGACGAGGCTGCACCAAGGACTTGCTTGGGCCTCGAGACCGCCACCCCACCAACATTCAGCTCCGTAATCTGCGTCCTTGCTTTCCTCGCTCGGACCTTAGCCGACAGATGTTTTGACGCGATCTCGCCGGTCATCTCCGCCGTCAGCCCAGCTTGCAGGTGCAGACGCTCTTGCCTTGCCGCTTGGTATTGTTTCAGCTGCAGCTCCTTCGCGTCTAGGAGCGCTCTCTTTGCGAGACAGCCAGGATCCCCCATCGCCTCCTGCGTCAGCTGAGCAACCGCTTTGGTTAAATGTGCCAATGCTGCCTTGACCCTTTTACTCTCCTCTTTTGCATATGCTCTGAGACCCGCTCCCAGGCGCGTGATGAGCAATTCAAAGCTGCTTCCGTCATGCACAGGCGTCCTGCGCACCGTCGCCTCAATGATATTCCGGACTCCCTCCCGGTGGACCATTGAGGCATGCATTCTCCACATTCCCGGCCCGGTACAGACTTTTGCGTCCAGGCGAAGAGCGACTTTCACCGCGAAGCTGTGATCAGAGATTGGTTCGTCAGGTTTGTCATGCGAAGCGGCTGACAAGAAAGGTAGAAGCGACTGAGACAGAAGCGCGCGATCAATACGGGTACTGGCTTTCTGAGCTTTGGAGTAAAAGGTATATTCTCTACATCTTGGATGCAGGGTGCGGAAGGCATCTGACAGTTGGAAGGCGGTACATCTTAAGAGTAGTCTATCGTTTTCGGCTGAGGAGCCCTGACCGGATGTCCTATCAAGCTTCGGGTCGTCTGTTATGTTCAAGTCTCCTATCAGCAGGAGGTGTTCGGTGGGAGGGATGCTATCAACTACTGGACCTAAAGAGTCATGAATGAATCTGGATCTGATGGTGGGATCGGAAGGGAAGTACACAGCTAAAAGGGTGAGATCTAGACCGGGAGACTTAGCTGTCGTTCTAATCAGTCTACCTGAGGGGTGAATAAGGGAGTCATGAAAGGTAACAGCGGGATTCCTACTAATGATGGCGACCCCACCAGCGCGTGTGAGGTAAGAAGAGAAAATGGTTGTGGTGTCGGTGAGGGTTGTCCAGTAGCTATGGCTCGGTCCTATTCTAGTGTCCGCTAAGACATTGATGTCAGCTGCTTTGGTTGAGTGAAGCCATCTAGTTACACGGTCACGTTTGTCTCGGTTTCCTAGGCCGTTAACATTGAGGCCCGCGATGGTGAGGTGATTTTTGTGATTCATGGGTCCGGTGCCTTGCAGCCCCTTAGCATCCACAGGCTGGTAAAGGTTACAACACAGACAACCCTGACTCCTAGACTCCAACTGGCAGCAACATCCAATCTCCACTCCAGGTCAGTTAGACGCCGTATTCCTTCCGAATGACAGCAAGGCTCGTCCTCTCGAGCGACTGCTTGGTTGCAGCACCCGGCTTCTCCAGATGCAACATGTGAGCCGCAGTTGCAATGTGTTCCGAAGCTGTCATAAAGATCTTGCCGTGTGCCTTTCCGCAACCCTCCTGAACGCAAATCCATTCCTCCCTGCAGCTGCCAGTCGAGATGAGAGCCAGTGCAGGATCGCGGAGCAGGGGGAGGACTATCGTGGAAGCGCTCAAGGACGCCGCTGCAACAGTCAGCCAGAGAGTCAGTAAGGTAAGAGACAGAGAAAAGCGGGTCGGAATCTTCTAGGGTAAGTAAAAGCTGTAAGGTAACATTATTGTTAAGCTGTAAGGTCAAGTTCCATTTTCCTACGTTATTCTGCCGCTCAGTGGTGAAAGCATTATGATACTTATCATAATGCTGACCCCCGCAGAGCGAGCAGGAGAGCGAAGGATAATGGACGAGCAGCCTCTTCGCGCGGTCGGCCGGATCAGGGACAGCGTGAATACGGCGGTGAAGGTCGTTCGGGTGCGGGTAGACCAAGCCCTTCACAACATCGGTGTCCGCACCTGTCACCGGGTGAAGAACACGGTGAAGACAGGTGCAGCGCAGAAAGGCGGAACGATCCCAGCTCGCAATCTTGTACAGCGCCAGCCAATCATGAATCATGCTCAGCTCCACCGAAGCTGACACCCCCTTTAGGATGACTTCAATGGCGTGCGGGTTCAGCGACTTCTCGCGGTTGAACACAGCATCTTCCAGACGCTGCCAGTGAAGCTTGTGGAGCTTGCCGTTGAGCGCTTGATAAACCACTTCTTTCTTTGCCACCCAAACCGCATCTGACTCCAGGATGAAGGAGGCCTGGAGCCGACAATAGCGGACCTTCGCAATGTAAGCTGGCTGAAGAACCTGAAACTTCACCGTCTGCAGCACGTTCTGTGAGAGTTCAGAGTACCAACCACGCTTCATCAACATCTTAACCGCATCGATAATGCACGAAATTTCTTGTGCAAGAACAAAAGGAATCAGCAGGATGGCTGTGGAGCGCAGCATGGTCGACGCTTCTTTGTCCAGATCCACCACCATGTCGTCGTCGAAGTCATCATCCAAGAAGCCATCCTCGTCAGTGAGTACTGAGCCGCTAGCAATGGCCTTCGTAGAAGCTTTCTCTTGTGCAGAGAGTCCAGATCCGCTTGCAGTGGAGTCGATGTTGCCAGCGAGCTTGTTAAACGGCGAACTGATCTCTTCACCCCCTGACTTCTTTCCGTTAGCAGGCTTGAGCAGCGGATCAGATGCGGTGTTGACGCCGACGGAGCCAGCAGAATTAGCCGCGGGCTTGAAGCGCAGACCCTTAGGATGAGACATCGTGCAATGAAGAAGTCGAGGCAGCAGAGAAAAGATCTGAGGACAGCAGAAAGCTATTGTTGAAGAATGATCTGCCTGATGGCTGAGCACGGGACCTTTAAGTAGGAAACTGGACTTGTCCGGCTCCAAAGTCTCGAGGTAATGACAATGCAATCTCGATGTAGAATCCTTGAAAGCTCCATCATTGTTAAACGAGATAGGCGTTGATGAATCCTTGTTTAAAACAAGAAGCGAGAACAGTGTAGTAGCTTGTAAGCGCCTTGGGAATGCCTGAACAACTTCAGAGACCGGAAGCTGGAAACAGGAGAAACCAAGGTCAGCATAAATGACCGATTTTCCGAAGTGTATGTTAACAGCGATCCGCGGATGATAAGCTGATGTTATTCCTTGGCTTCTTAGCGAGGACGCTAACTGTCTCGGCAGAATCCATGGCCGCCGGAAGGCGGAGAAGGCGGAGAGGTTCATTGCGGAGGGTTGCTAGATGCATTCTGATATGAACAATTCTGATTGTTTTGCGAGTTACACAATTTCGCCGAAGCGCGAAAAATCTGGCAGTTTTGATTGTTTTGCACGGGAACTGGTCCCAAGAAGTGCGTGCCTCTGACAGGTGCCCATATCGTGGCCATGGATTCTACACGATGCATTCAAACAATCTGGTGACTTTAGATTGATCGAACGGCTGAGGGCCAGAGGCTTGGAAGTCGGCAGCATGAACGAGAGTGATGATGTGATGAACTCCCCCCTAGGAAAATGTGTGACTGTAGCCCTCTGAGTGCACTTAATTGAGTCACCAACCACATTCTTGTAGCGATAGTGCTGATGGTGTAACTCAACCATAGGTGCCCAATCATTTGTCACCACCTAAAAATACTGAAATATGATATTTCTGGACAACCAAACACAACATGAAGCAATTACCGGAGAACAAGAGCTGAACAAAATGCTCAAATGCATAGCCATCACATGGGGGGCTGTCAGAGTGCTCTACTTCAAACAATTCCCGCGCCAAGAATCTTCCGCGCTTCGGTAAAACTGTAACTTTGCTCGCGAATCTCGCGAATTCCGCAATCTCGCGAAATCCTTATTTTTGCTGGAAAAGCTTGTCGTCAAAGCTCGCTTCACGACTGGCAGTGTCTGCCGAGGGTATGGCGGCCTTCACCTGACCACTGGAAGGAGAGCACCGTTTTTGTTCTCGTCTGCGGCCTTGCCTCTCCACAACACAAGCTTTGGTGATCTACCGTATACCGTTCTTAATCGTCCCAAATTGCACCACTGAACACCTCTCGCTCAGCTACACCATTCTGAAATTATGTTTTCCTCACTCAAGTTATGCATTTCATGGTCACAGCAGTCCGTTCACCGACTCACTGACACTAGGCTTCCTATGGCTGTCAACATCTTATCACCAGCCATTGAATAGTTATAGAATCTAATCTTAATCCTAGTGTCCTTCGTAGTGACCATCGTATTTTCCAGAGATCTTTATCTTCATTGTCTCATCAAGGCTGAGCTCATATCCTTCCAATGGCTGACGTCTCCCTTTCCAACGGAGACCAACGATTAGTCGCAGTGATATTTTCAGTTCTTATGCCTGCTCTAGTCGCACGAGACATTTAGAGCTTATAGAACGACGATTCTAGTCATTCGGAGCAGCATCATTTATAGACCTTAGAAATCCGTGAGGGAACTCTCCCCGTAGTACATGGCTGTCATCCATTGGCATCCCACGATCTAACAATGACCCTCTGTCTTAGATCAGTTGGCATCTCGGCTCCAGTATTTCATGGCAACTCTGCCTAGGACTTCAAAGCTTTCCTGACGGTCTTAGGGAGAGAGGGGTTCGCTGAATGACGGTTCGTCGAAAAGCCTTAGAAATAGTTTGAAGCTTTCCATTAGTTCCTTGAAGCAGCTATGGTAACAATTCGATTTGACGATGGTCGACGCTGATATCAGCTGTCGACCCTGCTCGCGACAGCTGTTTTAGATGGCGAAGGCAACGCCAAATGATTCGGCGAGGACTTCGGACATCGAATAGTGAGTCGGCGTCTTCTAAAGGTGGTGACTGAGAGGGTATTCTCTGACGGTGACAAACGACACGGCCGCTTCTCACGGTGACGGTTGTCGGTGTCGTCTGACGGTGACAAAGAGAGGGTGGTGTTCTGACGGTGACGAACGACCGTGTCTTCTGACGGTGAAGTTCAGAGACCGATTTCCCGCAGTGACGACTGAAGCGACGCTCTCTGACTATGACGATCAAGGCGGCGACTTTTGTCGGTGACGACTGATGCGACGCTCTCTGACTATGACGATCAAGGCGGTGACTTTTGACGGTGACGACTGATGCGACGCTTTCCAACTGTGACAATCAATACTCTTGTCACAGTAACGACAGAAGTGAGCCGTTTTGGCTGTGACGCTTAAGACTGCAACTTCTCACGGTAATGATCGAAACTGCGAGTTCTCACGATGACGATCGAAGCGACGATTGTTGACAAGGGACCAAGACTGCGAGTGTTGCTGCTGACGTTTACAAAGCGACGTGCGGAAAGAGACGTGCGGAAAGCGACATGCGGAAAGCGACGTGCGGAAAGCGACGTGCGGAAAGCGACGTGCGGAAAGCGGCGTGCGGAAAGCGGCGAGCGGAAAGCGACGTGCGGAAAGCGGCGCGCGGAAAGCGGCGCGCGGAAAGCGGCGCGCGGAAAGCGGCGCGCGGAAAGCGGCGCGAGGAAAGCGGCGCGCGGAAAGCGGCGCGCGGAAACGGCGCGCGGAAAGCGACTTGCAGAAAGCGACGCACGGAACGCGACGTGCGGAAAGCGACGAGCTGAAAGCGACGTGCGGAAAGCGAAGCACGGAAAGCGACGTGCGGAAAGCGACGTGCGGAAAGCGGCGTGCGGAAAGCGACGTGCGGAAAGCGGCGAGCGGAAAGCGACGTGCGGAAAGCGGCGAGCGGAAAGCGACGTGCGGAAAGCTACGTGCAGCTTCTGAATCCTGCTAAGTTCCCGACTCAACCCTTGCACTAAACTCTTGCCCCCACCCGCCCTTGTCGTTGCACCACTCTGTTGTGTTGCTGCATCCAACGTTTCACGTCCCAAACAAAACGTGCTCCTGTGAGGCGCATGGCGGCGGTGGGTCAGGGCGCATTGGCAGCTGAGCTCATGTAGAGTCCAGAGAGAGAGAGAGAGAGAGAGAGAGAGAGAGAGAGAGAGAGAGAGAGAGAGAGAGAGAGAGAGAGAGAGAGAGAGAGAGAGGATTAGCCTCTCCCCTTCTACCCTCTGCCCTCTGCTTTCTGCCCTCTGCCATGACTACTTAAGGCCACGGCGGCCTCTCCATCTCTCATTCTTTCAGTTAGTGCTGAAAATTTTGGTGTTGTTCGAGAGAGCGAGAGAGAGAGAGGATTAGCCTCTCCCCTTCTACCCTCTGCCCTCTGCTTTCTGCCCTCTGCCATGACTACTTAAGGCCACGGCGGCCTCTCCATCTCTTATTCTTTCAGTTAGTGCTGAAAATTTTGGTGTTGTTCGAGAGAGCGAGAGAGAGAGAGGATTAGCCTCTCCCCTTCTACCCTCTGCCCTCTGCTTTCTGCCCTCTGCCATGACTACTTAAGGCCACGGCGGCCTCTCCATCTCTCATTCTTTCAGTTAGTGCTGAAAATTTTGGCGCTTCGCGCCGGCGGCCGAAGGCCGCCGGCGCTCACGTGCGCGGCCTTCGGCCGCGCGTTAGGGATGGCAAGGGGAAACAACAAGCAGTAGTAGCTTAGGCAACCGATACAAACAAAGTAAGCATAGACACTTAGCAAGTAGAGGATGGAACGGGTCTATACGCACAAGGGGGGAGCGCCTACATGCGGTCCGCCTCTACCGCAGCGAGCATTCCGCTCGTGTTCAACCACAACTGGCGGACCACAGACACGGTGGCGCCTACAACGTCAACAGGAGTACAAGGGCCTGCTACAAGCGTCCTCAGAGCCAGGGCCGAGTCAGCCAGCTGGCTGGAAGAGGTTGCTCCCGGCGAGGGCGCTACCTGCAGTGGCGTTACGAGCGCGAATAGCGCTGACGCCGCCGCATGACAATCTGCTCGCGGTTTCTGAGAGAACCTGCTCGGAGGGCTCACCGGCATGGAGTCAAATGACTCCTGGAGAATCCGCTCAAGGCTCTGCAGGGACGCCGCCAGCGACCATAGGCGGGCCAGGGTCGCCGTGGGAACTTCCTTCATCGGCGGAAGTAACGCAGACGCGCGGGCACGGTGAGACGACACGGCGAGATCACGCGGAGCATGAAGAGGACGCGGCGGAGCAAACTAAGCCCACGGCGGCCCGCCACCAGCACCTACGAAGCCCATCCCCGCAGGCAGCGGCCGCTCTGAACGCGCCGGGGATCCAAAGGGATTGTGGGGCAGGAGCGCGGAGAGAGGGACGACGGGAGCAGCGCGAGGAGCTGATGGTGACGCCGACCCCGCACGCGAGCGACGAAGCTCCTTCTCCACGTCATCAAGCCTATCCAGAAGACGGCGCTCCATTGCGGACGGCGCTGGACGCGCTTTTCCGCCGCGACTGTCACCCCCCCGTCGCCCACGACGCGCACGCCCACTTGCGCTCGAGCGCACAGGCGACTGCGGGCGAGATGGGCCCTGCTGACGCTGGCGGCCAGGAAAACGGTCCCCGCGACGAGGGGAGTAGAGCCGTTGGCGCTTTGCAGGAGGGGGCGAACGCGGAGCTGGGGGCCGACGCCCAGACGTCTGGCGGGCAGGCGACCGCTGGCGAGATGAACGGTGAGGGGGCGAACGATGACGATGCGAACGGCGGTCACGGGATCGGCTTCGCGACGCCACGCGACGAGGCGAACGAGGCGACAGCGGCGAACGGGCCGCACCGTGACGATCATCGCGGCGGCTCTCCCGCTTATCGTCGCGAGCTGCCCATGAGCGACGGCGAGGCGAACGCTCCTGGTGCGCCACAGCCTCTGCGCCGGAGCGCAAGACGGACCCCGCGCGCGGGGGCTCCCGCGGTGACAAGGACCTGCCCGCGCGCGGAGCCAACTCGCGCCGCTGGTCCTCGAAGCGGCGGCGGATCTGATCAGCGGACGCCGGCGGAGCAACAGGCACGCTCGCGGCAGGGCGTGCAGGAGGAAGCGGACGGGGAGCAGGATCGCTCTCCGCGGTGCAGTCGCGGCCAAGAGCGCCAAGGAAATCCATTGGCCAACGCTCAAGACGCTCCACTGGCACACGAGGAGCCGACAACGCCGATCTCCCAGGCGCAACAGGCGGAACCTGTGGCAGCTACCCCGCGGAGCGGACGGGGAAGCACGCGGGGGAGAGGCGGGCGACGAGGAGCGCGCGGAGGGCAGAGGAGCGCAGGCCAAGCGGGAAGGGGACCGCCCTGCCAGTTGCCGAGCCCAATCTGGTTGGGGGAGCCGGCGGAACGAGTCACGCGCCAGTCATTCGCCAGGCGGGGGGCGAGGGGAGGAACACCAGCGCAAGCGGGGAGAAACAGGGATATCAACACAGAGGGGAGTGGAGACGATTATATACCGTCAGATCTGAGGCAACCAGACGATCCCGCCTCACCTCACGCGGAACAAGGAGAGGGGCAAGCGCAGCAACAGGAGAGAGGAACCGGCCGCAGACAGCATCGCAGGGCTCAGCTTCCCCCGGACCAGGCACTATCGGCGTCCCAGCTGGCCTCGCGGGAGGATCTTTTCCAGATCGCGATGACTTGGGACCTTACACTCCTAACCTCCACCACCCACCTACCAATCGTCCGCCAACTGCCGCCGCAGATCCTCAGCGACTACTCCACCTGTATGCTGGCTGCCCTACTTCGGATCTCCAAGCTGCCTAACTGCGCGGGAGCATGGCGGGTCCTCATGTTCCTGCCACGTCTCACGCTAAGACTTAGCCGGAGATCCAGCTCTAGATGGAAACTGCTGCGGGAACAGATGCATCTATTCCGATGTGGCCACTGGACCCAGCTGTACACTGACTACTTGGGGTCAATGCACCTGGCCGAACCACCTCAGCACCAACGTGACCCACTGGGAATCTGCTCACGTGCGGAGGGGTTGGTGAAACGGGGTAACCTGCGAAAGGCGTTAGCAGCCCTACAACCCTCGCCTTCAGCACCTGCGACAATTGCGACACTACAGCAGCTGGAATCGAAACACCCCCAACCCCAAAATGACCTGCCCGAGTGGGTGCATTCCTACACCACACCCACGCAATTCTCAACCACTCTGGAACGCTTTTCCGACGTCCTTGGAGAATGCCCCAGGGGAATTGGGGCTGGCCCATCGGGGTCAACTTTCGAACACTACCGCGATCCAGCGCTAAGTAACATCGAGGTACTAGGGCACCTCCACTCCGCCGTTACGCATCTTCTCTCGACAAATCTTTCCACTGAAGTCGCAGCACTACTTGCCCCGTCCCGCCTTATAGCCTTCGCCAAACCAGGGGGGGGGGGTACGTCCCATTGCGATTGGAGAGTCATTGCTTAGGCTGGCGGCAAAGGTGGCGCTCTCAGATCTGCAAGGAGAAACGCGAAAAATTTTCCTACCTCAGAAATTCGGCGTGGCAGTCCCTGGAGGTGCAGAATTTGTCATCCATGCTGTCCGAGACCTCACCACGGTGCAGCCCTCCAGCCTAGTACTCCAGCTCGACATTGAGAACGCGTTCAACTCAGTAGAGAGGAGCGCGTTCTTCAACGCACTCATCGGCTCCCCACTAGCTCCCCTAATCCCCTTCACACGCTCTTTCTACGCAGCATCTTCACCACTGCTGCTGGACCCATGCTTCAATTCCACGGCACTCACCAGCGGAAGGGGAGTCAGACAGGGGGATCCCCTCGGACCTCTGTTATTCGCAGCGTCTATCCAGCAGCACCTCAGGCACGTAGCAACGGAGCACCCCGAAGTCACGGTCCTCGCTTACGCGGACGACATAACCATGATTGGACCCGCGGCGGCGACGCTGGAAGCGCTCAGGGAGCTCACGCCGCTGCTGGCACGGGACGGTCTCACCTGCAACTTTAGGAAGTCGTCGGCGTGGTCCACCGTGCCGCTAGGAGGGGACGTACTCCCCGAGGGCCTTCCCCTCACCCGCGAGGGGGTGCGGGTGTTGGGAAGTCCAGTGGGGTCGCAGAGCTTCTGCTCTGATTTTGTCCGCAGCACCCTGACAGACGCGGCAGCCCCCTTGGGCTCTCTGGCGTCCATCCACCCACAACACGCCCTCCTGCTACTGTCTCGTTGCATCAGCCGCAGAGTCGGCTACCTGCTGCGCACTACCCCAGCTAACGTCTTACCGCTCTCGGAATGGCACACATGGTGCGCCGAATTACTGAACACTGCCTTGACCGCCGCCAGCATTCAACCGCCACGCCGACAAGCCGAGTTCAACTTCCTTCTCCGACAGGCAACTCTCCCAGTAGCCCTAGGCGGACTGGGCCTTACGGACCCCACAACTGAAGCAGCACCGGCCTACCTGGCATCTACAACAGAGGCGCTGCGCCTGCTCCGCTCCCTGGACTTACCGACAACCGCGCCGCTAGGGGCCGACAGCAACGCCCTGCAGCCGTCTGCAACGCACTCCGTGACCATCCAGGACATGGAGGGGCGACTGCCACCGCTGGCGCTACAAAACCTACGGGAGGAGCAGCAAACCCCGTCCCAGGACCAGCTGCAGCGCGCCCTCTCCCAGGAAGTGCACGCGGCAAAGGCCGACGCCCTAAGAGAGGAGTCACGCGCAATACAGTCAGCCCCCGAGATGGGCCACACACTCCGCCTAGTCAGCCTGAGAGGAGAGGGAGCGGGAGCGTGGCTGCAGGCACTACCCTTGACCCCGGACCTCTGCTTCTCACCGGGACAGTTCTGAGCGGCCCTGGCCTTCCGCATGGGCATCCGACAGAATGTACCAACCGTGTGCGAGTGCGGAGAACTCGTAGCCGACTGCAGCCTACCCAACCACTTACTCCGCTGCAGCACAGGCCCCGACAGGACGCGCACACACAACCAGCTGGCCTTCGCCATGGCTAAAATGGCGAGGGAGGCGCAGCTGGTGGTATACCTGGAGAATGCGATGTACTCACCTCCGGATGACCCGAAGAAGGCAGATGTGATTGTACAAGACCCGGACAGCGGAGAGACCTGGATCACAGACACCACGATCACTGACCCTGTGCTGCAGAACCGAGACCCTACGGCCCGCAAACCCCCAGGTTGGGCTGCAAGGGAGGCACAGGAGCGGAAGGAGAGGGACTACTACCGACACACTGAACACGTGGTGTTCTGCGCCCTGGCCGTCGAGACCTATGGGGCAAACGCGCCCCCCACGACGGCGTTCCTGAAACTGCTGGCCACAGCAGCAGCTAGGAACCGCTTCAGGGCCAGCCCCTTGGCGAAATCCGCGAAGAAGATGGCCTGCCACTTCAGCCAGCGCTGGTCAGTGGCCCTCCAGCGCTCCCAGGCGAACGCCCTGCACACCAAGGCCAGGGCTGGGATTGAGGCAGCACACCCCCAGATGGCAGCGGACCCCTGGCCGCTGCACCTGGGGGACATCCTCCACACGCTGGAGGGCTAGAGGGTCACTCAGGGGGGAGGGGAGGGGAAGAGGGGTGAGTTGATGGGCTTATGGGATTGAGGTTATCATGGATAGAACTGCATGTCTGTACTCCTGCTGAATTAATACAACAAACCATTTGAGAGAGAGAGAGAGAGAGAGAGAGAGAGAGAGAGAGAGAGAAAGGGGGACTTAGCCTCTTCCCTCCTAGCCTCTTCCCCTTCCCCCAGCTATATAATGGCCAGCCGGCACCTTCCCTAGCTCATTATTCATTTGGTGATTCCAAATTTTCCGGCGCTCGCGTGCGCGGCCTACGGCCGCGCATTTTAGGAGGCAAGCTTAGGTAACGGGACAACTTTAGCAGACAGCATGGCGACAAACATCATCAACTAGCAGGCATCATGGAGAAGGTCTACACAAGACAAAGGGGGGCACCTACATGCGGTCCGCCCCCAGAAACGAGAGCATTCCGCGCGTGGTCTGCCACAAGTGGCGGACCACTGACACGCAGGCGGTTAGAGCATCTCCGGGTGTGCCTTCAACCGACCCTGCAATGTGCCTCAGATCCAGGGCCGCGCGAGCCAGCAGGTTGGCCGCGTCTGCACCCGGGGAGGGCGCTGCCTGCAGTGGCGCCAAGAGGGATAGGATCTCATCCGCCGCCCCCAAGCACGCTGCTTGCGGTTTCTCAGCAAATGTGCTCGGGCGGGATATCGGCATCGACGCACGAGTCGACCGGAGAACACGCGCCAGTGCCTCTAGGCACTCCGACAGTATCCACAGCTGACGCAGGGTCGCCGTGGAACATGAATACTCCGCCTCCTCAAGGCGAGGACGAGGGTCACGATACGGACCCCTTGCTGGGCCTCCGCCAGCGCCAACAAAACCCGGGAGAACAGGCGGCTGCTGGACAGAGCGCTGCGGGGACACCGCACGGTTGGCTACCTCGACAATGGCGGGAAGAGAACGAGGAGCGTCTGGCGGAACGGAGCGACAGGCTGTCGCCGCCTGCGACTCACGGAGAGCAGTTGCGAGCACGTCCGGAAGCCTCTCCAGGGCGCGCGCAAAGTCCGACGCAGACTGGCGACCCCCGCCCCCGCGTCCGCGGCCCCCGCGACTGCCACGCCGCCCACGACTATTCGACCACGAGCGGGCTGGAGATTGGGGCCGGGACGTGCTGCGCGGGCGGAGCGCAGGGGATCGCTCATGACGCGATGGAGAATGGCGCCGCTGGCGCTTCACCGACGATTCGCGCGGAGAACGGCGAGCAGGAGAGCGACGCCCTGAGGATCGGCGCGCGGGTGAATGACAGCGAGGCGAATGGCGAGATGGGGAACGGTGACTTGGCGAACGACGCCCAGGGGAACGGCTGCGGCTCCCCTGACGACGAGGGGAGCGACGCTCGCGACGATCTTCACGCCGCCCCTCGCAGCGTTCGTCACGAGGCTCGGGCGTCCGACGACGCGGAGAACGCCCCCGGTGCGGCTCCGCCAAGGCGCCAGAACGCACAGCGGACTCCGCGCGGGTTGCCACTCTCGGAGGCGAATCAGCGACGCGCGGCCCGGGAGGACGGCGCTGGTCCTCAAATCGGCGCCGGATTTGGTCCGCAGCAGCGGGAGGACGAGCAGGAACGCTCACCGCCGGGCGTGGCGGAAGCACAGGTGCACTCTCCGCGGTACACTCGCGGTCGTGGGCGGACGGAAGCGCCATCTGCACAAGCACAAGGCGCAATTCCAACACAAGGGGAGCCTACAACCCCGACTTTCCCCACGCAACAGGCGGCGCTAGCAGCAGGGACCCCGCAGAGCGGACGGGGAAGCGCGCGGGGGAGAGGATCGCGACGAGGAGCGCGCGGAGGACAGAGGAGCGAAGGTCAAGCGGCGAGGGGGCGCGGGCGCCAACCACCGAGCCCAATCTGGCTAGGGGAGCCGGCGGAACGAATCACGCGGCAGTCGTTCGCTAGGCGCGGGGCGAGAGGTGGTGCACCAGCGCAAGCAGGGAGGAACGTCGATATCATCAGAGAGGCGAGAGACGAGGACTATATACCGTCAGATCTGAGGCAACCAGACAATCCCGACTCACCTCGCGCGGAATCAGGAGAGGAGGTGGCGCAGCAACAGGAGAGAGGAACCAACCGCAGACAGCAGCGCAGAGCCCAGCCCCCACCGGACCAAGCCCTATCTGCGTCCCAGCTGGCCTCGCGGGAGGATCTTTTCCAGATCGCGATGACCTGGGACCTTACGCTCCTAACATCCATCACCCACCAACCAATCGTCCGCCGACTGCCGCCGCAGATCCTCAGCGACTACTCCACCTGTATGCTGGCTGCCTTACTACGGATCTCAAAGCTGCCTAATTGCGCGGGAGCGTGGCGGGTCCTCATGTTCCTGCCACGTCTCACGCTAAGACTTAGCCGGAGATCCAGCTCTAGGTGGAAACTGCTGCGGGCACAGATGCATCTATTCCGATGTGGACACTGGACCCAGCTGTACACCGAATACTTGGGGTCAATGCACCTGGCCGAACCACCTCAGCACCAACGTGACCCGCTGGGAATCTGCTCACGTGCGGAGGGGTTGGTGAAAAGGGGTAACCTGCGAAAGGCGTTAGCGGCCCTTCAACCCTCGCCATCAGCACCGGCGACATTCGCGACACTGCAGCAGCTGGAATCGAAACACCCCCAACCCCAAAATGACCTGCCCGACTGGGTCCACTCCTACACGACACCCACACAATTTTCAACCACCCTGGAAAGCTTTTCGGACGTCCTTGGGGAATGCCCCAGGGGAATTGGGGCTGGCCCATCGGGGTCAACCTTCGAACACTACCGCGATCCAGCGCTAAGTAACATCGAGGTACTAGGGCACCTCCACTCCGCCGTTAAACACCTTCTCTCGACAAACCTTTCCACCGAGGTTGCAGCCCTACTCGCCCCGTCCCGCCTTATAGCCTTCTCCAAACCAGGGGGGGGGGTACGCCCAATCGCGATTGGAGAAACATTGCTTAGGCTGGCGGCGAAAGTGGCACTCTCAGACGTGCAAGGAGAAACGCGAAATTTTTTCCTACCTCAGCAATTTGGCGTGGCAGTCCCGGGAGGTGCTGAGTTCGTCATCCATGCAGTCAGAGACCTCACCACCGTGCAGCCCTCCAGCCTAGTCCTCCAACTCGACATTGAGAACGCGTTCAACTCAGTCGAGAGGAGCGCGTTCTTCAACGCACTTATCGGCTCCCCGCTAGCCCCCCTCATCCCCTTCACACGCTCTTTCTACGCAACACCATCAGCGCTGCTGCTAGATCCATGCTTCAATTCCACGGCACTCACCAGCGGAAGAGGAGTCAGACAGGGGGATCCCCTCGGACCCCTGCTATTCGCGGCGTCTATCCAGCAGCACCTCAGGCACGTGGCAGCGGAGCACCCGGAAGTCACCGTCCTCGCGTACGCAGACGACATAACCATGATTGGACCCGCGACGGCGACGCTAGACGCGCTAAGGGAGCTCACGCCGCTACTAGCACAGGATGGCCTCACCTGCAACTTTATGAAGTCGTCGGCGTGGTCCTCCATGCCGCTTGGAGGTGTCGTGCTCCCTGAAGGCCTCCCCCACACCCACGAGGGGGTACGGGTGTTGGGAAGTCCTGTGGGGTCGCAGAGCTTCTGCTCTGCCTTTGTCCGCAGTACCCTGACAGACGCGGCAGCCCCCTTGGGTTCTCTGGCGTCCATCCACCCACAACATGCCCTCCTGCTACTGTCCCGTTGCATCAGCCGCAGAATCGGCTACCTGCTACGCACTACCCCAGCAGACGTCTTACCCCTCTCGGAATGGCACACATGGTGCTCCGAACTACTGCACACGGCCTTGACCGCCGCCAGCATTCAACCGCCACGCCGAGAAGCCGAGTTCAACTTCCTGCTCCGACAAGCAACTCTTCCAGTCGCCCTGGGCGGGCTGGGACTTACAGACCCCACAACAGAAGCAGCACCGGCCTACCTGGCATCAACGACGGAGGCGCTACGACTGCTCCGCTCCCTTGACCTACCAGCAACCGCGGCACTGGGGGCCAACAACAACACCCTGCAGCCGTCCGCAGCGCACTCGGTAACCATCCAGGACATGGAGGGGCGCCTGCCACCGCTGGCGCTACAAAACCTCCGGGAGGAGCAGCAAACCCCGTCCCAAGACCAGCTGCAACGCGCCCTCTCTCAGGAGGTGCACGCGGCAAAGGCCGACGCCTTGACAGAGGAGTCACGCACCATCCAGTCAGCCCCCGAGATGGGTCACTCACTCCGCCTCATCAGCTTGAGAGGGGAGGGAGCGGGAGCATGGCTGCAGGCCCTACCTTTGACCCCGGACCTTTGCTTCTCACCGGGACAATTCCGAGCAGCCCTGGCCTTCCGCATGGGCATCCGACAGAATGTACCCACTGTGTGCGAGTGTGGAGAACTCGTAGCCGACTGCAGCCTACCCAACCACCTACTCCGCTGCAGCACAGGCCCCGACAGGACACGCACACACAACCAGCTAGCTTTTGCCGTGGCTAAAATGGCAAGGGAAGCAGAGCTGGTGGTATACCTGGAGAACGCCATGTACTCACCGCCGGATGACCCGAAGAAAGCCGATGTGATTGTACGCGACCCGAACAGTGGAGAGACTTGGATCACAGACACCACTATCACAGACCCCGTGCTGCAGAACCGGGACCCCACAGCCCGCAAACCCCCAGGCTGGGCTGCTAGAGAGGCACAGAGGCGGAAGGAGAGGGAGTACTACCGACACACGGAACACGTGGTGTTCTGCGCCCTAGCCGTCGAGACCTACGGGGCAAACGCGCCCACCACGACTGCGTTCCTGAAGCTGCTGGCCACAGCAGCAGCTAGGAACCGGTTCAGGGCCAACCCCTTGGCGAAATCGGCCAAGAAGATGGCCTGCCACTTCAGCCAGCGCTGGTCAGTGGCCCTCCAGCGCTCCCAGGCGAATGCCCTGCACACCAAGGCCAGGGCTGGGATCGAGGCAGCGCACCCCCAGATGGCAGCGGACCCCTGGCCGCTGCACCTGGGGGACATCCTCCACACGCTGGAGGGCTAGAGGGTCACTCAGGGGGGGGAGAAGAGTGGTGAGTTTTGGGGCTTAAGGGATGGAGGTTATCATGGATAGCACCGCATGTTTGTACCCCTGCTGAATTAATACAAAGGACCGTTTGAGAGAGAGAGAGAGAGAGAGAGAGAGAGAGAGAGAGAGAAGGCCTTAGCATCCAGCCCTCTCCCTCTTCCCTCTGCCCTCTCCCTCTGAGCCTATTTAAGGGGCCCTCTGTGCCTTCCCTGCCTCATTGCTTCGTGGGCGTTTCATTTTCGGCGGAGAGAGAGCGAGAGAGAGAGAAGGCCTTAGCATCCAGCCCTCTCCCTCTTCCCTCTGCCCTCTCCCTCTGAGCCTATTTAAGGGGCCCTCTGTGCCTTCCCTGCCTCATTATTTCGTGGGCATTTCATTTTCGGCGGAGAGAGAGCGAGAGAGAGAAGGCCTTAGCATCCAGCCCTCTCCCTCTTCCCTCTGCCCTCTCCCTCTGAGCCTATTTAAGGGGCCCTCTGTGCCTTCCCTGCCTCATTATTTCGTGGGCGTTTCATTTTCGGCGGAGAGAGAGCGCGAGAGAGAAGGCCTTAGCATCCAGCCCTCTCCCTCTTCCCTCTGCCCTCTCCCTCTGAGCCTATTTAAGGGGCCCTCTGTGCCTTCCCTGCCTCATTATTTCGTGGGCGTTTCATTTTCGGCGGCTCGCGCCGGCGGCGTTCGGCCGCGCGTTCCTGGTGGCAAAACACAAAACGTGGGTTCGGCTTATAAAGGGCACACACACACACAAGGCAAGGAGCTGGGCAAGAGCAAGAGGCGCGGCATGCAATTCTACACGCGGCGGAGGCCTACATCGTGTACGGCTTCGCCCCCTCCACCTCAAGCATCGAGCGCATGCACGCCGATACTGCAAGAAGGAGATGCGCCGTCGACTGGAGCGTGTCCAAGGGGGTCCCGGCTTGAGCAGCCCCTACAAGATCCCCCACGTGGCGGGGGAAAGTACGGGCTAAGGGAGCTACCCCGGCGGGCGCATCCGACACGGGTGCCAACGGCGACTCGAGCGATTCTGCCAAAGTCACGCAGGATCCTCGGGATCCTGGACCGAAACTGCTCGGAAAGCTCCGCGTGGCCCCACACACCGCCAGTTGCAAGTTCGCCACCACCTCGCACGCCTCCGCCAGATTTAGAATCCGGCACATGGTCAGCATGGGGTCTCTCCCCGCGCGAGTGGGGGGAGGTGCAGTCAGCGCTTCGCGCGGAAACGCCGTCGGCCAGCCAGGAGTCCGGCCAACAGACAAGCGCGGCGCAGAGAAGCCGGGGACCTGACGGGGGGTGCGGAACTGAGCCCTCCCCTCACGCGCAGGCTGATATTCGCGCAGCGTCGGCGCGCGCAGAGGAGCAACCTGGCCGGGGTCCGCGGCGAGGGGGGGACCGTTGGTCACCTCAATGTGGACGTGAGTCGGCGCCCCACTCGCCCGGGCCTGCCTCACCACCTCCACGAACGTGTTTGCGGCGCGATCGAGGGCAGGATCCGGCTGGGTGCCATTCCCGCCTCGCCCTCCGCCATTCCGCCGGCCCCGCCGTCCCCCGGAACCAGCCGAATGTGGACGCGGGGGGGACTGCTCGCGGCGACCCGAATCCCAGCGACGCCCAGGCGACCCCCTCCCCCGCGTCGCCGGAGATCGCCGCGGAGAGCGTTGCGCGGGGGATCGCGCTCGGGGTGAGCGCTGGCCTGCCCGACCACGAGGGGACGGGCGGCGAGGAGAGCGAGGACGTGCAGGGGAGCGCTGATCCCCCTCCCCGCGCTGATAGTGCTCGCGATGCTCAGGAGAAGGGCGGCGAGGAGAGGGCGGCCGAGGAGGCTGACGAGGAGGCGAGCGCCCGCGCTCATACCGCGGCTGACCGTCCGGGCGGTTCGACGCAACACGTGCAGGCGCCCACGAATACTCCGGCGAGGTGGGGCGCGCGGCAGTCCGATGGGGAAGTGTTTGCACCCGCTCGAAGTGGCGGACGGGCTCGCTTGCGGAGGGGTGCGCAAGGAGACGCGGACGAGGCCCGGCAGGCGCAGGCTCCGGCAGCGCGCTCTCCGCGGAACCCTCCAGCTCCGGATCCCGTCTCGCGGATGGGTCCATCACCCCCGATCGTACCGCAGCCGACGCCAGCGCGCCGACGAAGCGAAAACGAGACGGTCGCGGCGTCGCAGACAGGGAAGAGCAACGCGTGGAATCCGCGTGGGACGCGGCAGCCGCCGCGGACGACGAGGTAACGAGAGAGGACGAAGAGGTGGTGGAACACGGGGTTCAAACAGGCGCCGCACTGGTGCAAGCGGCTACGCGAGAAATGCGGAAAGGCTGATGCGAAACGGCGCGGAGGGCGGCGAGGAACCGCTTAGCGAGGAGGCAGAGGAGGAAGTGGAGAATGAGGAAAGTGACGAGGGTGACCCTGCTTTTAACCCTGAAAGAGAGGGGATGTTGGGAGCAGAAGCTGAGGAGGACGAGGAGGAGTTGGAACTTTTGCTTCGGGGAGGGGAGCTCCCCAGCCCAAATGCCCGAGGCGAACCTGCCAACCGGACCACAGCTCAGAACTGAGCCGCGGGGGGAAATCACGCAAGGAGGGGAAATCGAGCCGCGACAGAGACTGGAGTTGACTCTGCGACAGCCAATGAGAATTCAACAGCCCCAATTCCGACCCCCCCAATGCTCAAACCCGACGACCTGGCGAAAAATACTGACCTGTTCGCCCAGGTTGCTGACTGGGACATTGGCCCGCTGCGCGACAGTCGCCAACCCCCAGCCGCCCGCCACCCTCCAAAAGACCTTCGCGAGTCTTTCGCGATTTGCCTGCTGACACCTTTACTCCACCTGGCAGCCAACCCCGAGTCAGAACCTGGCTGGATGTTACTCACCTTCCTCCCTCGCCTACTTCTTCGCTCCTCGTCAGCTCGTAAGCCTGACTGGAGCGCAATGATGAACAGGCTCCTGCGATTTCGCCAAGGGCTCTGGGCCGGCCTCTACGAAGAAGCTGCCGAATCGATCTCCCTCCCCCCGCAGCCTCGCCACGCACCTGACACAACTGGAATTCTCGCCAGAGCGGAGGGCCTGGCGAAGCGTGGTAACCTCTCAAAATCGTTGCAATCCCTGCAAGCCACGCCCGTGTCGCCTGCCTCACCTGAAGTTCTCGAGGCCCTCAGGACGAGACACCCACCTGCATCCCAACCGCTACCTGAGTGGCTGCACGCTGCCACAGCGGAAAACCCTCCCGCTATCGAAGCCCGCGACTTCAGAAGGATCATCGCCAAGCTCCCCAATGGAGTGGGGGCGGGCCCCTCAGGAACTACCTTCGAACATCTCCGTGATGCAGCACTAGGAAACGCCGAAGTCTTCACCCACCTCCTAGCCCTCACCAACACGGCTCTGGCGGGGAAGCTACCAGCCGTAGCGGGAGAGCTACTTACCGCCTCTCGTCTTTTGGCCTTCACGAAACCGCACGGTGGGACGAGGCCGATCGCGGTTGGGGAATGCCTACTTCGGATCATCGCCAAAGCCGCTCTTTTCCTGATCACGCCCGCTGCTAGATCTCACTTCGTCCCCCTCCAGTTCGGCGTGGCGGTAGCGGGGGGCATTGAGGCCGCTATACACACGACACGTACTTACCTGGAGGTCCATCCCGCGGCAGTAGCGCTACAGATCGACCTCGCGAACGCGTTCAACGCGGTCGAGAGGAGAGCGGTGTTCGAGGGGTTGAAAAACGAAGCGCTCGAGAGCCTCACCCCCCTGGTCCGCCTGTCTTACAGAGTCCCCTCCTCGCTCTTCCTCGACCATGAGTTCGCAGCGGCTCCACTGCAAAGCGCCAGGGGGGTCCGCCAAGGTGATCCCCTCGGCCCCCTTCTATTCGCCGCCAGCATCCACCCCTGCCTCGTTGCGACGGCAGCGGCTCACCCGCAGGTGGTCCTACTCGCCTACGCCGACGACATCACGCTGCTCGGTGATGCGTCCGCCTGCGCCGCGGCCTTCGACCACCTCACAGCCGCGCTCGCCTCCATGGGGCTCCTTCACAACCCTGCTAAGTGCGCGGCTTGGTCCGCCGCCCCAATTGACCCTGCCTCCGTCCCCCCCGGCATCACCGTCTCAACCGAAGGGCTGCAAATCCTCGGCAGCCCCGTCGGCACAACGCAGGGCTGCGCCGCGGCAGTCAGGGACAGACTTACGGCAGCAGCTGAACCGCTCCCGTTGCTAGCGCAAATGGACCCGCAGCTCTGCCTCCTCCTCCTCACACGTTGCGTCAGCCGCCGCGCCTCCTTCCTGGCAAGGACAACCCCGCTGGAGGTCCTGCCCACAGCAGAATGGTCGGCATGGGGGGAGCGGCTGCTCCACGCGTTCCTAGAGGCCGCGCACATTGTCGCGCCAAGGAGCAACGCGGAAAGGAGGCGTATTTGGCGGCAGGCAGCGCTCCCCGTTACCTTGGGGGGTTTGGGCATTACGGACCCGGCCGTGGAAGGGAGTTACGCGTACCTCGCTTCGGTGGTCGGCGCGGCTCACCTCCTGCACTCGCTAGCCGACTCCCTACACCCCGCCATAGCCGCACTGCTCCCCCTTATGGACTCCGCCCCGGACTCCGCAGCGGCCCTGCCCTCGCGCCTAGCTGCAGCTGAAGCGGCCCTGCCCCCTGACGGCTTGGAGGCCCTTCAGGCTGGTAAGAGCGACCCCAAGGGACTGAAGCTCCAGCAGTCCCTGGCCCTGGCGGTCCACACCCGCCGCTACCTCCGAGTGCTGAACACGGCGCGGCGTATGCGCCCAAACCCCCTCTCAGGGCATGCTCAGCGGATGCAGTCCCTGCTGGGCCCGGGAGCAGGGGACTGGCTGCTGGCAATCCCACTCTCTTGTGCGCTGAGGCTGGGCCCCTCCCAACACTCTACTGCTTCCTCCTTCCGCCTTGGCCTCCCCCTCCCTGTCCCAAGGCGGTGCGACTGCCGATACCGCACCACCTTCCCTGATGACCGCCTCCCGAATCACCTTATGCGCTGCGAGAAGGGGAAAGGGAGGACTGCCACACACCATGCTCTCAGGGATGAAATCGCAAGGATAGGGGTGGAAGCAGGCTTCACGGTTCACAAGGAGACCTATGCCTACTCTCTGGTTGTAAACCTTAAAGCGGATGTCTCCATCTAAGTTGGAATATACGCTTAACACCTTAAGCGTACAGCGTATGTACGCTAGCGTACAGCGTATGTACGCTAGCGTACATACGCTATCCGCTATACGCTAGCAAATACGCTATACGCTCTTAGATTTTTTTTAGGGCTGCCCGAAAAAAGAATCGCAAAAAAGATGCGGATTTCCTAGGTGAGCATTTCGCCGTAGTCGAAATTCAAGTCCGCAGTGTAGGCAAACGGGGATCTGACTTCGAAGTCGTCAGGCAAATGTTGGATTTCAGATCCCATCTAGGCATTGAAATCCATCCCTTCTACCGCATTGAACCCCACTCTATCTACAAACTCCAACCTGTCAAAATTTCCCAAACAACAAATCTCACGGTACTTACCAGCCAGCCCTGTTGGCTAGCCCTAACTCGTCATTTCGTTCCCGCTTTCACCAGAGTTCACGCTTCTTCGCTTTCTTGCTATTATGGTTACGCCACCTCCAATTGCACTCGTCATTCGGATTCAGGATTATGCAAGGGCAAGCCTTAGTGAGAATAGGGAGTACTTTTATTTCACCCTGCCCGGAACGTTTTTTCTCTGCCCGAAAAAGCGTTTCTCCAAACCGAACCCCTAAGCGGATAGCGTGTATACGCTAGCGTATATACGATACGCGAATATACGCTGTACGCGTATATTCCAACTTAGGTCTCCATCCGCCATCCCCTGACCGGAGAAGTGTGGCTTTGTGATGTGACCGTGACCGACCCGGTGTCCTACCAGGACGAGAACTGCAACTGCGCACCTGGTTGGGCGGCTAGGGCGGCAGCTGCTCGGAAGGAGGAGAAATATGCGGGACGGAACGCGTGGGTGGGGTTCCACGCCTTGGCCGTGGAGACCTACGGCTACCCGTCGCCGGGGGTGCTGGCTTACCTGCAGCAGTGCGCGGAGCTGGCTGCGAAGCTCCGCTACAACGCGGCCCCTACCTCTCGAGAGGCTGCCAAGCTGCTGACGGAGTACCGCCAGCGCTGGAGCGTGTGCCTCCAGAGGGCGCAGGCAAACGCCCTCCGCACCAAGACCAATGAGGCCCTGGAGGCGGACGAGCTCAGCCTGCAAGGGCCGTGGGCCCCTCTCAACGAGGGGCAGCTGCACCAGCTGATTGAGCCCCCGTCCGACCACTAGGGTCGGACAGCGGGGGGGGGGAGGGGAGTAGGTGATGGTTGATAGGCCTGCTTGTTTGCCTAGTTTGCATGTGTCAGCTTCAAACCTTTGTACCACCCTTCAGCTAATACACGGACCATTCGAGAGAGAGAGAGGGTGTAGCATAGAGTAGCAGTGCATTCATGCCATGCTCGCGTCTCTCTCTTACCTAGTCCCCCC
The DNA here is from genome assembly GCA_947471745.1 of Closterium sp. Naga37s-1. NCBI lineage: Eukaryota > Viridiplantae > Streptophyta > Zygnematophyceae > Desmidiales > Closteriaceae > Closterium > Closterium sp. Naga37s-1. Next base: position 91,428 of record CANJKZ010000096.1, on the reverse strand, counting down.
TCGCTGCCTTATCTCGCTGCCGTGCTGCTTTTGGTCCACCGTTGCCATGCGCCTTCCCCTCCCACCCCTCCCCGACCACTCACTTGTCGTTCCGCTCTGCTCACCATTCACTGCATGCTTGCTTGCCGTTTTCCGCTTTTGCCACTTGCGTACCCCCTGCTTGTCACTTGCCTTCTCACCTCAACTCTCTGCTCCCTTAACCTGATTCCCTCTTCTCCTCTCTTCCTGCCTGCATCCCCCCACCAGCGCATCTACTGGGCGGCAGCGGCAGGGAGCAGGGAGGAGCAGTGGGAGCAGCGTGGAGAGCGGGAGAGGCGAGCGGTGGGATGACGCACGGCCTGGGCTGGCCCTGCTGACCACTGCTGCTGAGCTGCTGGACTACTGCTGCCTGGAAGGGCTGCTGCTGGCCGCGTCAACACCCCTCTGCTCGTCACACGGCTAATTTCCCGCTAAGTTCCCTCCTCAACCCTTGCCATCCTTACCGCCGCTTTGCCCTGTAATTCGTGTTCACAATTGCCCAGCCTCTCTTTTCAAGCATGCTTCGAACCAAAACCACGCCTTCGCATGAAGGTACTAAAAACGTTCGCGTGGCGATGGTAGCACATGGCACTGGGGCGGCTTGAGCTCACACTAGAGTCCTAGGGGGTTAGAATGCACTCACACTCATGCCCGCGTCTCGTTTTCGTTGCCTGCTAGCTCGCCAACCTAGTGCCATGAGCTACCATCGCCTACCCTTTCACTGTGCCACCTGTTCTTTAACTTCCAGCATTTACTCTCACAGTATTATGCCTCCGTTTAGTTTTGATCGCGCCCATGCTTGTATTAGACTAACTTCTTCATTTCCTGCCGCTTTCTGCCTTCTCTCCCCTCTCCCACTCGCTCCCTTTTCTCTCCTAAGCTTTCCCCCTCTCGCACAGGGCTGTGGCAGCGTGTTGCGGGGAGGGAGGGCGGTGGGATGACGCACGGCAGGCAGTCACAGCGGCGTGCGTGCCTCCTGCATGTCCTGCTGACCACGCCGCTCCCTCACGCGCCCAGCGACCTTGAGTGCTGCTGCTGGGAGTGTTGCTGCTGGGAGGGCTGCTGCTGTCAGTAACAAGGCGACGAGCAGCTTCTGAATCCCGCTAAGTTCCCTCCTCAACCCTTGCCATCCTTACCGCCGCTTTACCTTGGAATTCGTGTTCACAATTGCCCAGCATCTCTTTTCAAGCATGCTTCGAACCAAAACGACGCCTTCGCATGAAGGTATTAAAAACGTTCACGTGGCGATGGTAGCACATGGCACTGGGGCGGCTTGAGCTCACACTAGAGTCCTAGAGGGTTAGAATGCACTCACACTCACGCCCGCGTCTCGTTTTCGTTGCCTGCTAGCTCCCCAACCTAGTGCCATGGGCTACCATCGCCTCTCTGTTTTCATTGCATCCTTCCACCTTGGTTTCACTTCTGAATTCTTCCGGGTTTGCCTGCCATTGCATCATTTGTCGCTGTCCCGTTGCGCCCTGCGTTTACTCGCTCACTTCCTCTCCCTGCCTCTATCACCTCCGTACCTGCCCCCTCCGTACCCTCCCCTCTCCCTCTACGCGTCTCATCCCAGCAGCGCAAACCCAGAGGGTGTGGAAGGGTGCGATGGAGCGAATGGTTGCTGCTGCTGATGGTGCTGATGCTACTGCTGGTGGCGTTGGCGCATGCAGAGCAGCACTCCAAATGACACTCCAAGAGGGAAACTCGACACAGCGTGGCCCATCCAGCACTCGTTTCTCATTCATGCATTCATCCGTTGTTGCTTCAACACTCCTGTTGTCCCGTTGTTCCCTGCATTTGCTCTCTTATTTCCTCTCCCTTCCTCTTTCACCTCCCCTACCTGCTCCTTCCCCCCCTCCTTCTTCCCATCTCCTTTCCCTCTACCCATCCCCTTCCAGCAATGCAAACTCAATGGGGGTGGAATGGTGCGATGGTGCGGGCGGGTGCTTTGGTGCTGGTGCTACTGCTAACCGCGCTGGAGCTGCTGGTGAGGGTGATGGCGCATGCAGAATGGTACTTCAACTGACACTTCAAGAAAGAAACTCCACATGGTTATGGCTTATCCAACAACTGGTTTTCTCTCTCACTCTGCTGAGAAGCTTCACTGGCTCGACACTCCACTCTGGTGAGCAGCTTCACTGGCTCGACACTCCACTCTGGTGAGAAGCTTCGCTGGCTCGACACTCCACTCTGGTGAGCAGCTTCACTGGCTCAACACTCCACTCTGGTGTGGCTTCACTGGCTCGACACTCCACTCTGGTGTGGCTTCACTGGCTCGACACTCCACTCTGGTGAGCAGCTTCACTGGCTCGACACTCCACTCTGGTGAGAAGCTTCGCTGGCTCGACACTCCACTCTGGTGAGCAGCTTCACTGGCTCGACACTCCACTCTGGTGTGGCTTCACTGGCTCGACACTCCACTCTGGTGTGGCTTCACTGGCTCGACACTCCACTCTGGTGAGCAGCTTCACTGGCTCGACACTCCACTCTGGTGAGCAGCTTCACTGGCTCGACACTCCACTCTGGTGTGGCTTCACTGGCTCGACACTCCACTCTGGTGAGCAGCTTCACTGGCTCGACACTCCACTCTGGTGAGCAGCTTCACTGGCTCGACACTCCACTCTGGTGAGCAGCTTCACTGGCTCGACACTCCACTCTGGTGAGCAGCTTCACTGGCTCGACACTTCACTCTGGTGAGCAGCTTCACTGGCTCGACACTCCACTCTGGTGTGGCTTCACACGCAACCCCACTCTGACTACAGGGCAGCGCCTAACCACAGGTACGCTAACCCCACTCTGACGACAGGGCAGCGCCTAACTACAGGTACGCTAACCCCACTCTGACTACAGGGCAGCGCCTAACTACAGGTACGCTAACCCCACTCTGACTACAGGGCAGCGCCTAACTACAGGTACGCTAACCCCACTCTGACTACAGGGCAGCGCCTAACTACAGGTACGCTAACCCCACTCTGACTACAGGGCAGCGCCTAACTACAGGTACGCTAACCCCACTCTGACTACGGGCAGCGCCTAACTACAGGTACGCTAACCCCACTCTGACTACAGGGCAGCGCCTAACTACAGGTACGCTAACCCCACTCTGACTACAGGGCAGCGCCTAACTACAGGTACGCTAACCCCACTCTGACTACAGGGCAGCGCCTAACTCTGATGCATAATGAATGGAAGCAATGAAACCTTGCAGAATGGAAAGATTTGGATTGTCAAGATAAACTTAATCTGCTGTAACTCTTGGTGTGATACATAGTGCATGCTGTAGGCTGTTGGCTGTAGGCTGTAGGCCGAAGGCTGTTGGCTGTAGGCTGTTTCTCTATGTATGGCACAGGCTGTATGTTGTAGACTGCAGCTCTTTTATGGAGTGTAGACTGTAGGCCGTAGGCTGTTGGCTGTGATCTGTCACTTTACTTGTTTTAGCTTGAAGAATAGAGAGCAGCGGAGCAGAGGATAAAGGAGAGGAAACAGAGGAGGAGAAGAGGAAGCAAGGGAGGAAAAGAGGAAGCAGGGGAGGAGAAGAGGAAGCAGAGGAGGAGAGGAAGCAGAGGAGGAGGAGAGGAAGCAGAGGAGGAGGAGAGGAAGCAGAGGAGGAGGAGAGGAAGCAGAGGAGGAGAAGAGGTTGCTTCTGCAGACGTGGTAAGATCTCCCTTGCAGTTCATTCTTATCGTCCTCCTCCTTTCGTCTTCGCTCGGTTTGGTTTCCATTGCCTCCTGTACTTGCCTTCGTCTCCCTTGCCGCTTGTTCATCTCAAAATGAGTTGTTGATCTGCCACTGTCTCGGATGTTTGGAAGCCTCCAAGAGGGAGCAGAGGGAGCAGACAAGTGGGGGCAGACAAGGGGGAGCAGACTAGAGGGAGCAGACAAGGGGGGGCAGACTAGAGGAGGGCAGAGATGGTGGAGAAGACCCTCTACTCCTGTGATGTAGTAAGTCTCCTCTGACATTTCCTTACCCTTCTAATCCCTTCTGACTTGGTCGATTGATGCTCTGCATGCCACTTACTTCTCCCCTGTCTTTCTATCTCCACATTTGCTTCCTTCGGCCCAATCACTCCTCGGTGCCTACTCGCTTGCTTGCTCCCCTCCCACTCCTCCCTGCATGACTGTACACCTTCACGTTGCTCCACATTTCATTCCCTGGCACCACTCTTCCCTGCGCTGTGCTTTCTTCCATCTGCCGAGGAGAGTAAGGGGGGTCAACACCTCTGCTTGATTCCTCCCGCTTACTCACTACCCGCCTCCTCTCCCATACAGCTGTCGCTCCGTCAGTTCATTTGGGGATGGAGGAGGACCCACGAGCGGAGGTGACAGTCATACAATGGTCCCCACTCTCCCACTACTCTAACACTTCCTCCTTTTCCAATGCAATTTCACGAAGGTTTTGCAGGTTCTCTGGAACAGTGAGGGACAGAGGGAGCAACGGTCAACCAGCATTCGCATGGTACATGGTAAGATTTCTTCCCCATTCAGTGTCCTCTCTTTCTCCTTTATACATCAGCACTGCTTATCTCATATCTTCCCTGTCTCCTCCTCCCCTGCCTTTTGTCCTACAGCCAAGCACAACAGGGGAGTTGCAACAGCAGCAACAGTATCAAGCGGCAACAGGCAAGGGCGAATCAGCTGAGCCCTCTTCCCGTGGTACGTTCATCATCCCTTCCCCAACACCTTTTCATAGTTTTGCACTGTACGTCTTTGCCTCTCGCTTTCCTTTTCTTCATGCTCCTTCTCATATGCTCCTCCTTCCCGGCATTCAAATTTTCAGGCATCGACGGCAGTGGTGGCATGGACGGCAGTAATGGCATGAGACGAACTTCAGGCACAGCCAAGTCAGACAAGGCGGATCATCCTCTTTTCATGGTAAGGCTGCCCAGTCAACCCCCTTCTCCTCTGCCCAGAGGTTCTGATGCCAGCCTTTCTATTCCGTTTTCCTGCTGTTTCCTCCTCTTTGTACCGCCTTCTCTCCTCTACGTTTCACATGCCTTCAATTCTGCCTCTCTCTTTCTTTATGCTTTCCGGTGCCTTTTCCACATACCTTTTCCTCTCGTGTTTCCTCCTTCAGATGCGACAAAACTGGTGCACGCGGAGGAGTAACAGTGTGGCAGTAGTACTGGAGTGCGAGGGCGAACGAGAATAGCACGTGAGCTGCGCCGTTTTTTCTTGTCAAGTTCATTGGTAGGTGCCCTCATCTCCTCTGCACCACACTCGCTGGCGCAAACCCTCGTCCCCACCCAATACTGCCCCATCCAACCCAAACACACATCGTATCACATCTCATTTTACCATGTGGTGAAGCTCATATTGTGTCTGCCGTGCCTCCTCTCCTCTGCTTGCAGGACAACCGAAGCAGTTCCATGTGGAAGCCAAGACAGGAGGATGAAGACCACATAGCTGAACTAGTTTAAAAAGGATATAGGATATCTGGGTTAGGTTAGTAAACACTCTCAGGTGTGGTGTGGTATCCCCCTCCCTCCCCCTCCAATCCCCCTCCCCCTGCATAGGACTCCTTGCATTGCCCCTTCCCCTTCCCCCCCCTGCAACACACCTCCCCCTGTGACCCACCCACCTCAGCAACTCCCCGCGTAGGGCACGCTAACCACGGGGATTGTGCCTCGGCGCACACTAACTGCAGGGATCACTAACTACAGGGATCACTAACTGCAGGGATCACTAACTACAGGGATCACTAACTACAGGGATCACTAACTACAGGGATCACTAACTACAGGGATCACTAACTACAGGGATCACTAACTTCAGGGATCACTAACTACAGGGATCACTAACTACAGGGATCACTAACTGCAGGGATCACTAACTACAGGGATCACTAACTACAGGGATCACTAGCTACAGGGATCACTAAGGGATCACTAACTGCAGGGATCACTAACTACAGGGATCACTAACTACAGGGATCACTAACTGCAGGGATCACTAACTACAGGGATCACTAACTGCAGGGATCACTAACTACAGGGATCACTAACTACAGGGATCACTAACTACAGGGATCACTAACTGCAGGGATCACTAACTACAGGGATCACTAACTACAGGGATCACTAACTACAGGGATCACTAACTACAGGGATCACTAACTACAGGGATCACTAACTACAGGGATCACTAACTGCAGGGATCACTAACTACAGGGATCACTAACTGCAGGGATCACTAACTACAGGGATCACTAACTGCAGGGATCACTAACTACAGGGATCACTAACTACAGGGATCACTAACTACAGGGATCACTAACTACAGGGATCACTAACTGCAGGGATCACTAACTGCAGGGATCACTAACTCCAGGGATCACTAACTACAGGGATCACTAACTGCAGGGATCACTAACTACAGGGATCACTAACTCCAGGGATCACTAACTACAGGGATCACTAACTACAGGGATCACTAACTACAGGGATCACTAACTACAGGGATCACTAACTACAGGGATCACTAACTACAGGGATCACTAACTACAGGGATCACTAACTACAGGGATCACTAACTACAGGGATCACTAACTACAGGGATCACTAACTACAGGGATCACTAACTACAGGGATCACTAACTGCAGGGATCACTAACTGCAGGGATCACTAACTACAGGGATCACTAACTACAGGGATCACTAACTACAGGGATCACTAACTACAGGGATCACTAACTACAGGGATCACTAACTACAGGGATCACTAACTACAGGGATCACTAACTACAGGGATCACTAACTACAGGGATCACTAACTACAGGGATCACTAACTACAGGGATCACTAACTACAGGGATCACTATCTACAGGGATCACTAACTACAGGGATCACTAACTACAGGGATCACTAACTACAGGGATCACTAACTACAGGGATCACTAACTACAGGGATCACTAACTACAGGGATCACTAACTACAGGGATCACTAACTACAGGGATCACTAACTGCAGGGATCACTAACTGCAGGGATCACTAACTACAGGGATCACTAACTACAGGGATCACTAACTACAGGGATCACTAACTACAGGGATCACTAACTACAGGGATCACTAACTACAGGGATCACTAACTACAGGGATCACTAACTGCAGGGATCACTAACTGCAGGGATCACTAACTACAGGGATCACTAACTACAGGGATCACTAACTGCAGGGATCACTAACTACAGGGATCACTAACTACAGGGATCACTAACTACAGGGATCACTAACTACAGGGATCACTAACTACAGGGATCACTAACTACAGGGATCACTAACTACAGGGATCACTAACTGCAGGGATCACTAACTGCAGGGATCACTAACTACAGGGATCACTAACTACAGGGATCACTAACTGCAGGGATCACTAACTGCAGGGATCACTAACTGCAGGGATCACTAACTACAGGGATCACTAACTACAGGGATCGCTAACTACAGGGATCACTAACTACAGGGATCACTAACTACAGGGATCACTAACTACAGGGATCACTAACTGCAGGGATCACTAACTACAGGGATCACTAACTACAGGGATCACTAACTACAGGGATCACTAACTACAGGGATCACTAACTACAGGGATCACTAACTACCGGGATCACTAACTACATGGCTCACTATCTACAGGGATCACTAACTACAGGGATCACCAACTACAGGGATCACTAACTACATGGCTCACTATCTACAGGACTCACTATCTACAGGACTTGTGCACCCAGGCATGCTAACTACAGAGACTCAAAAAACAGGGCTTGTGCACAAAAGCAAGCTAACCACAGGGACTCTATTGCACCCAGAAACACTAACTACAGGGACACAAAATATATGGCTTGCACACCCAGGCACGCCAACTACAGAGACTCTGCACGCAGGCACACTAACTGCAGGTATAGTAAATACAGGGCTTGTGCACCCAGGCATGCCTCTAGGGACAGTAAGTACAGGGCTTGCGCACCCAGGCATGCCATGCTAACTACAGGGACACTTGAGCACCCTCATGCTAACTACAGGACAGGGACACTCAATACAGGGCTTTAGCACCCAGGCACACTAACTACAGGGACACTACTGGTAATACAGGGCTTGCGCACCCAGCACGCTAACTACAGGGACACTAATACAGGGCTTGCTTGCGCACCCAAGCACTTGTGCATCACAGCACTTTAAAAGGGAACAGCAGCAACCACAGGCCCTTTAATCCAATCTATCCACAGTAGCACCTGACCCAAATCAAAAGAACCTCGCACCCTAACCACAGGACTTTCACATCCACAAACTAGGCACCCTAGTTACAAGTGTGTATACATGCAGACACACTAACCAAAGTAAGTTGTGCCAGGGACACCTCAAAACGGAAATGCTGCGAGTCGCAGCCTGCAACTACTCCTTAGTTTTAGGCGTCTTCAAAGAAGAAAGACGTGAGCCAGGGTAGGAGAAGAGTCGAACAGTATTGGCGAATGCTGCTTCTGCTACCTCATCCTTCGATCTGCCCATGCTGCTCGCCACCATCTCACACACCTGGATGGGAGCGGGGGGGGAGAGACAAGGGGGAGAAAGGTGGGAGGAGAAAGAAGGGAAAGGGGAGAAGGGAGACGGGAGAAAGTGGGGAAAACGGGAGAAGCCAGTAGGGAGAATTGAGTAGGGAAGGCGAGATGGGAGGGATAAAAGAGGCGACTAGAGCCATATCTCATGGTGCTTGTGTCATGCGTGAGTGTTAACCATGCATGAGTGTGTGTCATGTGGGATGGGAGTGTGTGGCATGCGTAAGTGTGTGAGTGTGCCTCATCAACAGTGCCCTCTCACCAGGCCAATGGTAGCCCTCACCAGGCCTATGGTAGCTGGTGAATTCAAGGCAGAATCATCGCCACTGCCCTCCACCTCTCCCCTGCCTTCTTCCTCTGCCTCTCCCGACCCTCTCTCTGCCCTTTCCTCTCCTCTCTCCCCCCCTCCCTCCTTCCCTCTGTCCTCTCCTCTCTCCTCTCCTCTCTCCCCTTCCATGCCGCCCCTCTCGCCTCCTCCACTCTCCCCTCGTTGCTGCGCCTCAGAATGAGAATCCCTCCTCCTGCACCCCTCATCCCCACCCCTCCTTGCCTTCCCGTCTCCTCCCCCGCCCCTCCCAGTGCTGCCCTCCCCCCCCTTGCGCCTGGCAGGGGGGAGGCCGTCAGGTGAGTCTGTTTCCAGTAGGAGGCGATCCAGAGGCACCTGGGTGGGGGGTGAAAGGTGAAGGTGGAGGGGAGAGAGAGAGGAGTGAGGAGGGTGGGAGCGAGCGAGCAACGAAGAGGTGGGTCAGGGGGGAGAGGGGAGGCCGTCAGGTGAGTCTGTTTCCAGTAGGAGGCGATCCAGAGGCACCTGGGTGGGGGGTGAAAGGTGAAGGTGGAGGGGAGAGAGAGAGGAGTGAGGAGGGTGGGAGCGAGCGAGTAACGAAGAGGTGGGTCAGGGGGGAGAGGGGAGGCCGTCAGGTGAGTCTGTTTCCAGTAGGAGGCGATCCAGAGGCACCTGGGGGGGTGAAAGGTGCAGGGGGGAGGTGTATGGAGAGGGGAGAGAGTGGGTGAGCTGGGTGGGTGACAGCAGCCCCGTAAGGGACAGGTCAGGTGACAGGTACACGGATTTGAGGGTGCGTGAGAGCAGCCCCCTAAGGGGTGGGTGAGACATATGGTTTGGGAGGCAGATGTAGAGACACAGAGATTTGTTTCTGCAGTGCAGAAGCGGAGGTTGTGGGGAGCATACATACCTGGTGCAGCAGGTGTGAGAGCTTGTGGGGGGGCGAGGAGGCGGAGAGGCGGGAGAAGGAGAAGAAGGTGTTGAGAGAGACGAGCGCTGAAATCATTTCTGAAGGGCCGTTGAATGAATGCAGAATGACTCCTGCTGGGAATGGGCCGTGCTGTGGGGAGGGGGGAGGGGAGGGAGCGGGTACGAGGGGTGGAATGGGAGCAAGGAGGCATTTCTGGAGGGCCGTTCAAGGAATGCAGAATGACTCACCCACCAGAATGGTGGGAATGGGCTGTGCTGTGAGGAGGGGAGGCGTGGAGGGGGGTGGAGGTAAGGTCCAAGGGGTAAGAGTGGAACAAAGGGCATGACAGTATGCATGCAAAGGACAGAACGCGCGTATAATGCTCATATTGCAGCGCATGCAGCATGGCTAGGCACAGTGCTGGGCGTAAAGCGCGTTACCTGCTGCAGGGCCGTGAGCATGTGACCATATGCCTGATCGCAGTGCAGGGCCGTGAGCATGTGACCATATGCCTGATCGCAGTGCAGGGCCGTGAGCATGTGACCATATGCCTGATCGCAGTGCAGGGCCGTGAGCATGTGACCATATGCCTGATCGCAGTGCAGGGCCGTGAGCATGTGACCATATGCCTGATCGCAGTGCAGGGCCGTGAGCATGTGACCATATGCCTGATCGCAGTGCAGGGCCGTGAGCATGTGACCATATGCCTGATCGCAGTGCAGGGCCGTGAGCATGTGACCATATGCCTGATCGCAGTGCAGGGCCGTGAGCATGTGACCATATGCCTGATCGCAGTGCAGGGCCGTGAGCATGTGACCATATGCCTGATCGCAGTGCAGGGCCGTGAGCATGTGACCATATGCCTGATCGCAGTGCAGGGCCGTGAGCATGTGACCATATGCCTGATCGCAGTGCAGGGCCGTGAGCATGTGACCATATGCCTGATCGCAGTGCAGGGCCGTGAGCATGTGACCATATGCCTGATCGCAGTGCAGGGCCGTGAGCATGTGACCATATGCCTGATCGCAGTGCAGGGCCGTGAGCATGTGACCATATGCCTGATCGCAGTGCAGGGCCGTGAGCATGTGACCATATGCCTGATCGCAGTGCAGGGCCGTGAGCATGTGACCATATGCCTGATCGCAGTGCAGGGCCGTGAGCATGTGACCATATGCCTGATCGCAGTGCAGGGCGATGGGGCACAGTGCGTTGGTAATGCCACGCTTGATGCAGTGTCATACCTGCTGCAGGGCCTCACGCAAGTAACCATATGCCTGAACGAAGTGCAGGGCGATGGGGCACAGTGTTTCAATAACGCCACACGTGCTGCAGCGCCACTCTTGCTGCAGCGCCACTCTTGCTGCAGTGCCGTACCTGCTGCAGGGCTGTGAGCATGTTCCCGTACGCCTGAACGCAGTGCAGGGCGATGGGGCGGTGCAAGCGGCGAGCCAGCTGTAGCTGCGCGCACATCACCTCCACCTGCTCCTCCATCGCTGCCCCCCTGCTGCCGCTGCTACCGCTGCTGGCCTTCCTGCTACGATGCAAGCCTGCCTGGGGAAGATGGGTTGAGGTGCAGGGCAGGCGGACAAAAACGGAGAGGTTTGGCCCTTGGCTGCGGTGCAAGTGACCTCCACCTGCTGCTCGCACGTCACCTCCACGTGCTGCTCGCACGTCACCTCCACCTGCTGCTCGCACGTCACCTCCACCTGCTCCTCCGTCTCCGCCCCCCTGTTACTGCTGCCACTGCCGCTGCCACTGCTGTTGCCGTTGTCGCCAGATTTCCTGCTGCAGTGCAGGCCTGCCTGGCGGGAGTGGGACGAGGGGCAGGGCATGGGGGGCATGCGGACCAAGAGAGAGGTCTGACCCTTCAAGGCACAGTAAGTACTCAAGCCGCTATTCCAAGCCGTATCTTCATTCCATTCCGCTCTCCCCCCCTCGTTCCTCCGCCCGCCTTCTCCCCCAAGGATCTTTCTGACTAATAGTCGAAGGCCTGCTACGTGCTGGTGACGCTTTAGGAAAAGGATCAACAGCAGAAAGGTAAAAACGTGGACTGGAGCTGCCGTCCCGCCTCGGGGACTGGAGCTGCCGTCCCGCCTCAGGGACTGGAGCTGCCGTCCCGCCTCGGGGACTGGAGCTGCCGTCCCGCCTCGGGGACTGGAGCTGCCGTCCCGCCTCGGGGACTGGAGCTGCAGTCCCGCCTCGGGGACTGGAGCTGCAGTCCCGCCTCGGGGACTGGAGCTGCCGTCCCGCCTCGGGGACTGGAGCTGCAGTCCCGCCTCGGGGACTGGAGCTGCAGTCCCGCCTCGGGGACTGGAGCTGCAGTCCCGCCTCGGGGACTGGAGCTGCAGTCCCGCCTCGGGGACTGGAGCTGCAGTCCCGCCTCGGGGACTGGAGCTGCAGTCCCGCCTCGGGGACTGGAGCTGCAGTCCCGCATCGGGGACTGGAGCTGCGTTCTGTTTTTTAGTCTGACTCAAATACAGGTGCATGAAGTGCCCACCTCGCCCATGGCCGCGTGGGGATGCGCTGAGAGGCGCTCCTCCAGATGCTGCAGCCACTGGGCCGACCGACAGTGCACGTACCTGCAGGCATGGGGGCGTGGGGGCATGGGGGCATGGGTGCGTGCACGGGTGCACGGGGGGGGCTTGGGGATATGGGGGCATGGGGGCATGGGGGCATTGGGACACGGGGGTGGGCACGGGGATATGGGGGCATGGGGGTATGAGCCATCCGTCATGTGCCATGACTCATGCATCAAGAGCCATTCGTCATGCGCCATGCATGTACGCTCACATACCATGGGTGCAGGCCGAAGGATGGGATGACGCAAGGGTGGGCAGCAGCAATGGCGGCCACAGCATCCCAGTCGCCCTGACGCCCGCCCGTGCATGGGAGCATGGGGGCATGGGAATGGGAGGGCGCGCATGGGAGTAAGAACTTTTGAGCTGACTCAAAAGTCAGCAGCAAAGGCGGCCACTGCATCCCAATCCCCCTGATGCCCGCCCGCGCATGGGAAGCATTGGGCATGGGAGGGGGAGGCGAGGGCGCGCATGGGAGCATGAGAGCAGGAGAATATTTTTCTTGGAAGGGTGGGTGCTGAGGCGGGGGAGGCTATAAGAGGCGTCGGTTGAATTAAATGGCCGCTGCTGACACGATTCCTGTGGATTCTGACGTCACCATTTTTACTGCTGACCTCATGCGTGCCGTTGCAGACCATCCATTGGACGCCCGCGTCGGCCGCGTCGCCCACGATGCGCGCGGCGCGCGCGGCGATGCGCGGGTCCTGCAGATGGCAGTGCGCGTCGAACCACACGGCGCGGCCCGCCGCTGCTGCTGCGGACATCACAGCGAATCGCACGACGCGTTACGTGTGTGAGCGCGAACGAGAAACGGCGATAATTGCGCAGCAAAGTGGATTAGCCGCTAATGAAAAGATGGTAAAAGAGCAATTGGCGGAGCAGTCGATGACGCGAATCGCGGGAGCAATTTGAAGTGGCATGAGCAACGAGCAACGAGCAACGAGCAAGAAGCTCCCACCTAAGCGTCCTCGCTATCTGCATGTTCGCTCTTACCGCGCTGTCAATCCCAACAACACGTTGCGATGTTCTTGTTACAATTTCAAATACGGTAATAATTGGCAAATTTGAGTAGAGCTGAAGCCCGAATCACATAATTCAAACAGCATCAACTTCAGTGACTTATTTCCCCTATTTTGCCAGACCCCAACATATTTAAAATTTGCACGCAAGAGGCTTGGCCAGTTGAAGCCTCCTTTGTGGTAAGACTAGCACGGTATATCCCAATTAACCCTAAAGACGATTGATCATTGGGCTTCGTCGAGGCGCTCAAAGCCCTGGTTGGCATTCCTGCCAAACAGTATCTTCTTCCGAGCATGGCGTTTCCCTGCATAGAATGATGGAGCAAGGCAAGGGGGGTGTTGGGGAGGGAAACAGTCAGCATCAGTCTCATCATTACAAAACTGGGGATAGTGTACAGAACATGGCAGTGTACAGAACATGGCAGTGTACCATGAAGTGTAGTGTACCATGAAGTGTAGTGTACCATGAAGTGTAGTGTACCACCATGCACAGAATGCGAAGCAGTACCTGGCAGGGGGATGAGTCTGGAGAGCACGCCTGTGCTACCTGTGCATGAACCATAGGTGCTTTTGAGGTGTACCACCACCCACCATGCATACAGTGTGAAGCATACCTGGCAGGGGGATGAGCTTGGAGAGCATGCCAAAGGGCACGCATCCAGCCCCCAGGGCGAAGCAGAGCGCCCACTGCAGCAGCGTCAGGCGCACACAGCCCGCGAACTTGCCCAGCAGCTCCACCAGCAGCACCTGGAGAAATGTAGTGAGGGGCAAGAGAGAGGAAGAGCAGGAGAGGGGGAGAAAAGGGTGGATATTTTTAGAAAGGACCTTGGCAGCTCCATCGGGAGCACCTGGGGGTTGGAGTGTGGGGCAAGAGAGGATGAGATAGAGGGGAGTGTGAGTGTGCAAGCAGAGGTTGGTTGGATCTATTGCATTAAAGCCCTTGTTGCAAGCAACCTGAGCTGCACCTGTTTCTGCACTTGGTTAGTGAGTTGCCCTGAAGCAGCAGCAGCCTTTTTGTAAGTGCAGCAACAAACAGCATTGACCACTACTGACCTGGACTGACTTGCATTGACCAATATTAATTTGCGTTGACCAGCATCGACTAGCACTGACCTGCATTGACTAGCAGCGCACACTAACCTGAAATTGACCAACCATAACCAGCTTGCACTGACCTGCACGGAGAGCTCAATGGAGACGATGAGGATGAAGAGGCGGTTGACGAGCAGCCCCTCAAACACGTTCCACTCCTCCAGCTTGCGCGAGTTCAGCTGGTTGAATATCTGATGGGCCGAGGGGCGCGGGGGGAAAGGACAGGGAGAGGAGAGGAGTGGAGGTGCATCTGACACTGATTCGAGCCACACAGCACCTCAAATACGTTCCACTCCTCCAGCTTGCGCGAGTTCAGCTGGTTGAATATCTGATGGGCGGCGGTGGAGTAAGGGGTTGGAGGGGGGGGTGAAGGTGGAAGGGCAGAGAGACGGTATTGATAAAGGGGTTGTGCTGACAGCCACACGAAGCTCCACTCCTCCAGCTTGCGCGAGTTTAGGTGGTTGAATATCTGGTGGGCCACATGGGGGAGAGCGAAAGGGGAAGGTGAGCCTGAGCTTGAAAAGCATATCCCATCATCTCCCACAATGAACCATATACATGGCCCATGGGCACCATACGTACGAGTCGTCAATCCCATCGTCGTCACACCCACCCCCCCAACTCACCTGCATGAAGACGAATGAGGACAAGATGATGGTAACGAGCTGCTTCTCCCCTTCCGAGATCTCCTCTCCCCCTTTGGCAATCACCCGTGGCACGCCCGGGGGCCCCGGCAGCTGCAGCAGCTGCATGCCTTTGAACCACAGCACGCACAGCATTCCCATTGCCATCACACCCATCCCCCAACCCACCTGCATGAAGACACAATTTGAGACCCCCACACCTGCATGAAGACGAATGAGGAGAATATGATGGTAACGAGCTGCTTCTCCCCTTCCGAGATCTCCTCTCCCCCTTTAGCAATCACCCGCGGCACGCCCGGGGGCCCGGGCAGCTGCAGCAGCTCCATGCCTTTGAACCACAGCACGCACAGCAGCGACAGCTGGTACACCGTCTGCCCAATGATGTTGCGCCACATGGCAGCGGACACCAGCTCCTGGCTGCGCCCCACTGGCGGCTGCTCCAGAAGCTTGTCGGAGGGCGGTTCCGTGGCCAGCGCGAGCGCTCCTAGCGTGTCCTGAATCAAGTCCACCCAGAGCATCTGGAGAACAAGGGGGGGAAGGAGAAGATGTTTAATAAGGGGTTGGGAGGGAGAAGGGTGCAGGGCAGGGGAAATGAGCTCCTGGCTGCGCCCCACGGGCGGCTGCTCCAGTAGCTTGTCAGACGGTGGTTCTGTGGCGAGGGCGAGCGCCCCTAGCCTGTCCTGAATCAAGTCCACCCAGAGCATCTGGAGATTGGTAGGAGAAAGGGAGGAGGGTGAAGTGCAGGGGAAATGAGGCCTTGGCTGCGCCCCACAGGCGGCTGCTCCAGGAGCTTGTCGGAGGGGGGCTCTGTGGCGAGAGTGAGCGCTCCTAACGTGTCCTGAATCAAGTCCACCCAGAGCATCTGGAAAACAAGGGGGGAAAGGAGACGGAGTTCAATAAGGGGGTGGGAGAGAGGAGGGTGCAGTGCAGGTGAAAACGAGCTCCTGGCTGCGCCCCACGGGCGGTTGCTCCAGTAGCTTGTCAGATGGTGGTTCTGTGGCGAGGGCGAGAGCTCCTAGTGTGTCCTGAATCAAGTCAACCCAGAGCATCTGGAGAGCAGGGGCTTTGAGTCGACTCAGTGTGTCTGAACTGCCCCCAACTGCCTGCCAGCAATGCAGTGAGTTGACTCAACGGTGCATGGTCGATTCTCAGCAACAAAGCTGGTACGCACCTGCACGGCCGTGAGGGGAGCATCCCCTGTAACAACAGTGGAGATGAAGTTGAGGGTGAGGGCCACGCAGTTGACTGTGATCTGGAACTGCAGGAAGCGCTGAATGTTGGCGAACACGGAGCGCCCCCACACACATGCAAGGCAGCACACAGCACGCCCACTGCCAGTACGCCCCTACTCACCTGCACGGCAGTGAGAGGCGCATCCCCTGTAACGACCGCAGAGATGAAGTTGAGCGTCAGTGCCACGCAGTTGACGGTGATCTGGAACTGCAGGAAGCGCTGAATGTTGGCGAACACGGAGCGCCCCCACACGACGGTGCGCACGATGGATGCAAAGTTGTCGTCCAGGATGATGATGTCCGCGCTTTCCTTTGCCACTTCTGTGCCGCACTGCCCCATGGCCAGGCCTATGTCCGCCTGTGTGGGTGGGGGGGGAAGGGGAGACGTGTTGTGCGTATTAAGGTGTTGCCCAGGACGGAAGAATGATGCTCACTCTCTCTCTCTCTGGCAAGCCCGTGCTGCACTGCCCCATGCCTGTCACATCTCTGGCTGCTGCTGCTGGGGCGCCACATGGGCAGCGCACACATCGATGCCTCATGCACGCATCAATTCTCCATGCACATATCACATACACCCATCCACCCATCGACCCACCCACGAACACACCCCATGCACCCACCTCACACGCACATACCTCATGCAGCGCAGGGGCGTCGTTGGTGCCATCGCCTGTCACGGCCACCACATGCCCCATCTCCTTGAGTGCGCGCACCAGCTGTAGCTTGTCCGTGGGGGACGCACGTGCAAGCACCTGGTGAAGGACATGAGAAGAAGCGGGGGATGGTGGGCGAGAGAGCATGTTAGTGAGCGGACTCAAACATCTTGAGTGCACGCACCGGCTGCAGCTTGTCCGTGGGTGATGCACGCGCCAGCACCTGATGCAGGGGACTGCATGGCATGGGGCGGGAAGGAGGAGGTTTGGTGGAAGGAGGTGGGGAGGATTCAGTCAATCGTGAAACACAGAGGAAGAGGGAGGGGGAGGGGGGATGAGGAGATGACGATATGGAACCGCTGCCCACCTGCACATCTGCAACCCCCTTGCACCCTAAGTCCCACCTGCAGGCGGTCAACAGTTGCGGGGAGGTCGTTCTCATGGATGGCGCGGAACTGTGCGCCGTCCATGACAGTGCCGCCCGCCGTGAGGATCCCGCACTCGGTGGCAATCGCCGTGGCCGTCTCCACACTATCCCCCGTCACCATGCGCACCACAATCCCCGCGTTCTGGCAGTGCTGCACCGAATCCGGCACCTCAACCCTACACGGGTCCTTAATCCCAACAAACCCCACATAAACTAGATCGTCCTCTGGTACCCCCACGCTGCCGTCCTCTCTCTTCGGCATCCCCTCCACCCCTGTCCGTTTGTCAAAGTCCCGAAACGCAAACCCCAGCGTGCGCAGAGCCTCTTTTCCCATGTCTCGAAGAGCTCTCTCTAGCTCCATGCGCTTGGGTTCGGTGAGAGGCACGATGCTGCCGAGGGAGTTCACGTAGTGCCCGCAGTGCTGCAGCACCACCTCCGCTGCGCCCTTCCAGTGCACGCGCAGGCTCCCAGGAGTGGTGCTTTCCGCGGTTCCTGTGCTGCTGGTGCTGCCGGTGGTGGCGGTGGTGGGGGAAGCGGTGAGAGAGTCGGTGGAGGGGGAGGAGGAGGTGCGGATGAGCACGCCCATGCGCTTGCGCGTGGAGCTGAAGGGCTGCACCGCCACCACCTCGCACTGCTCCTTGGTCTCGTGGAAGTGCATGCCGAACTGGTGGAGGGGAATGAAAGGGCGCAGGGGGAGGGGAATGGTTAGCACAAGACACGGCAGCATCGGAGCTTAAGGGCTGCATTGCCAGCACCTCGCAGCATCGGAGCTTAAGGGCTGCATTGCCAGCACCTCGCAGCATCGGATCTTAAGGGCTGCATTGCCAGCACCTCGCAGCATCGGAGCTTAAGGGCTGCATTGCCAGCACCTCGCAGCATCGGAGCTTAAGGGCTGCATTGCCAGCACCTCGCAGCATCGGAGCTTAAGGGCTGCATTGCCAGCACCTCGCAGCATCGGAGCTTAAGGGCTGCATTGCCAGCACCTCGCAGCATCGGAGCTTAAGGGCTGCATTGCCAGCACCTCGCAGCATCGGAGCTTAAGGGCGGCATTTCTTAAAAATCTCAAGAGTGTGTAACATGGGAGGGGGGTGGATGGGGCGAGTGGCAAACTTCAGATTTCTCAGGAGTAAATCCAGCATAGGAGGGAGGAGGGTGGCAGGGATGTCTTACCGAGACTCCCCAGGCAAGGATGGCCTTTTCTGTGGGGCTGCCGCTGATGACAGGTGGCATGCCCTGCTCCTTCCACGTGGCAGCACATGGAATGGGGAGGAGGGAGAAAGGCAGAGGGAGAGAGATTAGGCCGGGGGAGAAAACCGGAGTAGGAGGAGGAGGAGCGAGGATGCAGCGGGAGTAAGAGGGGGGGGTGAACAATGAGGGGTGAAGGGTTGAGGTGAGGCAGGAGTGGGGCTGTGAGAGACGATGTGGGCAGAGCAGCAAGAATAGCAGCATGGCAAGATGGGATGGATGGATGGGAGAGATTGAGGAGAAAGGGGCGAGGTGGAGAAATATGAGAAGGAGAGCGAGGCGAGGAGGAGGGAAAGGCGAGGAGGAGCGCGAGGTGAAGAGGAGGGAGGGTACCGGCGGCTCATCGACGGATCCACTGGTGTTGACTGCAATGGCCTGGTAGAGAAGCTGTGGGGACAGTGGACACACGCATGGCGGGGGGGAAGGGGAGCGTATCAGTGTGAGAGCCGTGTGTCTGAGAGCACAGCCCACTGGTGGTGTTGGCACCACCGGGGCTGATATGCAGCCAGAGGGCGAGAGGCAGGACGGACTATTAGCTAGGGACCGGTAGCTACGGCCGCTACAGAGAAGGCATATCTGAGGTAGTTGTGTACCTGAGGCATTGGTGTACTCAAGGCATATGCGTACCTGAGGCAGGCGTACCTGAGGCAGGCGTACCTGAGGCAGGCATACCTGAGGCAGGCATACCTGAGGCAGGCATACCTGAGCGACGGGTGTGGAGACGCCAGTGCGGACGGTGTGGGGCTTATGAAAGTCGCCCGCAACCCACGCCTGCACCACTGTCATCTGTGTGTGGGGAGAGGGGGAGAGGACGAACATGGGAGATGTGAGAGAGGGAGTGGGAGAGGGACCTGAGATAGAACGACTGGTGCAAGAGAAGGTGCGAGAGAATGGGAGGCAGGAGGGAGGAAGTGAGAGGTGCCATAGAATAGGAGGTGCAGGAGAAGGTGAGAGCAGCACAGAGGGAGCATGCACAAGAAGGGTCAGTGGGAGCACTCACCACGTGCAACCAGGTAATGTTTGAGAGTACGGGAGTGTGGCAAGCAAGGGGAAACAGAGGGCAAGAATTCACCTCGTTGAGAGTGAGCGTGCCGGTCTTGTCACTGCAGATGGTGGTAGCACACCCCATGGTCTCACACGACTGCAGATGCCGCACCTGGTGGGGATGATGGGCAGCACACGATGCAGGGCATACATGTGTCGATATGCAGTGAGGTCTACATGACACAGCATTAGCATCATACCAACAGTAGCAAAGCATAGCAGAGAAGAAAGAGCAGGAAACAGCAGGCATGAACAGCGGGGGAAACGAGAGAGAGGCGTGAGTGTGAGCTCACCAGCGAGTTATCTTCCATCATCTTGGTCACTGAAAAGGCCAGACTGGTATGCAGGTACAGGTGGGGGGAGCAGGGTACAGGTGGTGGAGCAGGGGAGGATGGAGGAAAGAAGTGTGAGAGGAAAGGCGTGGAGGAGGAAGGATGGTGCGTGAGCAGGAGAGTGAGCTATACAGGCAGTGCAAATGACCGTTCTTAGAAATGCTCTTGAGCTTACGTGAGAGTGACAGCAAGGGGAAGGCCTTCTGGCACTGCAATGACCAGCACTGTGATCTGATGGGGGCGGATGAGAGGACGGAGAGAGGCATGGAGAGGGACGGACAGGAGGACAGACATTGCAGTGAGCGATGTACCATGTTGCAGGGTGGAGTGCGAACATACAGCAATGGGTGGCGATGTGAGAGTGAGTGGTTGAGGGATGGACGAGAGCGTGTTGCGATGGTGACGTAGCTGAGTGCTGTGCCATGTTGCAGTGCAGTGCCATGTTGCAGTGCTGTGCCATGTTGCAGTGCAGTGCCATGTTGCAGTGCTGTGCCATGTTGCAGTGCTGTGCCATGTTGCAGTGCTGCAGTTCAATATCGCAGCGCTTGCAGTGCGAGCACACTGCACTTGATGGCAATACGAGAGTGAGTGGTTGCGGGATGGTGGCAGGCAGGCATACCGCGATGGTGAAGTAGCTGAGCAGCACGCTGACGTCATCGGCAGTGAAGTTGCTGAAGTCAGCATCCGTCACCAGGTACCTACGGGGCGCGGTGTGGTGTGGTGTGGTGTCGCATGGCATGGTGTGGCGTTTTTTAGAATCCAATTAGGCTCCTCCTGAGAACCATAAAATGCACCATACGTGTCTGGTGTCCTACACTGTATACGCCTCTTCCGAGTGTGCAACATGCCTTCATATTGAGTACAAACGGCACCGTGATGAGCAGAGCAACACCTTACACCGAGTAAGAGCGCACCTGATACTGAGGATGAGGAAGATGAGCACGCCCACAGTGATGCCCATGATGCCCAGCAGCTATGCCACCTTGGTCAGCCGCACCTGGTGGTGCACGAAGGGGACCGGGGAGGGGGGAGTTTGTAGGATTTGAACTGCAGCGAGCTGACTGTGCCATGCCACCTCAAAAGCATTGCCCATGACGCCCAGCAGCTATGCCACCTTGGTCAGCCGCACCTGGTGGTGCACGAAGGGGACCGGGGAGGGGGGAGTTTGTAGGATTTGAACTGCAGCGAGCTGACTGTGCCATGCCACCTCAAAAGCATTGCCCATGACGCCCAGCAGCTCTGCCACCTTGGTCAGCCGCACCTGGTGGTGGGCAGGGCAGAGGGGGGACACACAAGGATTTGAAACACATAGCAACCTGGCTGTATCACCTTACTAGAGATGCAAGCATTGCTGCTCTGCCTGCACTGCTGCTCTGCCTCTCCCTTACCAGTGAGCGATTCTTCTCCGCATTTTTTAGACTTCTCAACAGGTGCTCTATGGCCGCCTCACAATCGCCAATCTGCAGCGGCGTGGTCTAGGACCACCTCACACCCCACTAACCTGCAGCGGCGTGGGCTCGTTGCTGTCCTCGGTGATGGTCGCTAGCACCTTGCCCCACTCACCTGCAGCAGCGTGCAACTATTACCCGTTGATCACTCTTCTGCACCTCTCCCTCTACCCACCACACCCCCAACGAACTAACCTGCAGTGGTGTGGGCTCGTCGCTGTCCTCTGTGATGGTCGCCAGCACCTTGCCCCACTCCGTCCTCATTCCCACCGCCGTCACCTGCTCACCATGCACGCATGCCCGCACGCATGCCCGCACGCATGCACACACACAGGCACACACACAGGCACACACACAGGCACACACACAGGCACACACACAGGCACACACACAGGCACACACACAGGCACACACAGAGGCACACACAGAGGCACACACAGAGGCACACACAGAGGCAGGCAAGGTAGCAGGTGGGCATGAGCAACAACCAAACTCGAAATGGCCTTCAAAGAGTTGCATGATCTGAACTGGTTCGGTTCGAGACTAACCAAATGCAAGGGACCAGAGGTTTGAAGTTTGCCATACATGGTTGAGATCCTGACGGTTTGACTGGAACCGGTTCAGCGGCGTCTCCCTGTGAACACCTGGTAACAAACAACCCCCCAACAGCGTCTCACCATCATCTCGCCGAATCCATCCATGATGGTGCAGCCAGCGAGAATGAAAGGGTTGGCTTCGTCCTTGTGCATCTGTACCATAGAATACCACAGCACAGCACAGCACAGCACGCCGCAGCACGTCATGCAATGGCACAGGGCGTCAGTGCGTTGTTGGTTTCACTGGCAGCAGATGTCAATGCAAATGCTGGTATCCAACCAGAAGCCAAGGAAAGGAGGGCCATGGCAGACAGCACTCACGTTCTGGCAGGCCCAAGGCGGGGCAGCCTCTCAAAAGCACGGCACTCAAATGGCAACACTGAAAAGGGTGGCACTACATCACGGCAGCACCCAAAAGGGCAGCGCTCACGTTCTCTGACTCCCCTGTGATGCTCGACTCGTTGACTGCCAACGAGTGCCCCTCCATCACCACCCCGTCCGTTGGTACCTGTTGCCATGTGCCCATATACCCATGTCGTTGCACAGGAGAGGAGAGAGTGCACAGCATTTAGGAAGCATCGCGTTTGGCGTTCTTTTGAGGCAGGCATGAAATGACTTGATATTCTCAAGACTACAGCACCAGGTGGTCTATCAGCACCGTGCAGCGCCAAGGTTGAGAGCAAAGGATGCCATGGGAGACAGGCGGATACAAGGCTAGAGAAGCATGGCAAGGCACTCACATGGTCACCCGTGGAGAGGTGGATGATGTCCCCCACCACCAGGTGGTCTATCAGCACCGTGCAGCGCCAAGGTTGAGAGCAAAGGATGCCATGGGAGACAGGCGGATACAAGGCTAGAGAAGCATGGCAAGGCACTCACATGGTCACCCGTGGAGAGGTGGATGATGTCCCCCACCACCAGGTGGTCTATCAGCACCGTGCAGCGCCAAGGTTGAGAGCAAAGGATGCCATGGGAGACAGGCGGATACAAGGCTAGAGAAGCATGGCAAGGCACTCACATGGTCACCCGTGGAGAGGTGGATGATGTCCCCCACCACCAGGTGGTCTATCAGCACCGTGCAGCGCCAAGGTTGAGAGCAAAGGATGCCATGGGAGACAGGCGGATACAAGGCTAGAGAAGCATGGCAAGGCACTCACATGGTCACCCGTGGAGAGGTGGATGATGTCCCCCACCACCAGGTGGTCTATCAGCACCGTGCAGCGCCAAGGTTGAGAGCAAAGGATGCCATGGGAGACAGGCGGATACAAGGCTAGAGAAGCATGGCAAGGCACTCACATGGTCACCCGTGGAGAGGTGGATGATGTCCCCCACCACCAGGTGGTCTATCAGCACCGTGCAGCGCCAAGGTTGAGAGCAAAGGATGCCATGGGAGACAGGCGGATACAAGGCTAGAGAAGCATGGCAAGGCACTCACATGGTCACCCGTGGAGAGGTGGATGATGTCCCCCACCACCAGGTGGTCTATCAGCACCGTGCAGCGCCAAGGTTGAGAGCAAAGGATGCCATGGGAGACAGGCGGATACAAGGCTAGAGAAGCATGGCAAGGCACTCACATGGTCACCCGTGGAGAGGTGGATGATGTCCCCCACCACCAGGTGGTCTATCAGCACCGTGCAGCGCCAAGGTTGAGAGCAAAGGATGCCATGGGAGACAGGCGGATACAAGGCTAGAGAAGCATGGCAAGGCACTCACATGGTCACCCGTGGAGAGGTGGATGATGTCCCCCACCACCAGGTGGTCTATCAGCACCGTGCAGCGCCAAGGTTGAGAGCAAAGGATGCCATGGGAGACAGGCGGATACAAGGCTAGAGAAGCATGGCAAGGCACTCACATGGTCACCCGTGGAGAGGTGGATGATGTCCCCCACCACCAGGTGGTCTATCAGCACCGTGCAGCGCCAAGGTTGAGAGCAAAGGATGCCATGGGAGACAGGCGGATACAAGGCTAGAGAAGCATGGCAAGGCACTCACATGGTCACCCGTGGAGAGGTGGATGATGTCCCCCACCACCAGGTGGTCTATCAGCACCGTGCAGCGCCAAGGTTGAGAGCAAAGGATGCCATGGGAGACAGGCGGATACAAGGCTAGAGAAGCATGGCAAGGCACTCACATGGTCACCCGTGGAGAGGTGGATGATGTCCCCCACCACCAGGTGGTCTATCAGCACCGTGCAGCGCCAAGGTTGAGAGCAAAGGATGCCATGGGAGACAGGCGGATACAAGGCTAGAGAAGCATGGCAAGGCACTCACATGGTCACCCGTGGAGAGGTGGATGATGTCCCCCACCACCAGGTGGTCTATCAGCACCGTGCAGCGCCAAGGTTGAGAGCAAAGGATGCCATGGGAGACAGGCGGATACAAGGCTAGAGAAGCATGGCAAGGCACTCACATGGTCACCCGTGGAGAGGTGGATGATGTCCCCCACCACCAGGTGGTCTATCAGCACCGTGCAGCGCCAAGGTTGAGAGCAAAGGATGCCATGGGAGACAGGCGGATACAAGGCTAGAGAAGCATGGCAAGGCACTCACATGGTCACCCGTGGAGAGGTGGATGATGTCCCCCACCACCAGGTCGTCTATCCACACCTTGCAGCGCCGCCCTGACCGCGTCACCTGCAGGTGGCGCAGGATGGGACGTGGGGTGTACCGGTGCACGTGCATAGGGGCATACGCACGTAGAGGGCCATATAAGGGTTGGTATGGAGGAGAGGGGGGTGGAGCAGAGGGGATGAAGCGATGGTGGAGTGGAGGGCATGTGAGGGTGAGGTGTGCAGCAGCAGGAGGGCACAATAGGGCGAGATGGTAACATGGATGATACCAGCGGAGGCTGATTTAAGTGCGCGACATTGCAGCACCGCTCACCTCGATCTGAATCTTCTGCTTCTCGCGGTTGAGCTTCTGGAACTGCAGTGCCTGCCGGTAGTTGCTTATCGCTGCTCAACACACACGGGCGCACGCAGGGGGGTTGAAGGGGAACAAACGAAATGGGTGGAGAGTGATGGAGAAGCCGAAGTGAGAGATGCAGAGGCGTTAGTGATGCATGCAGGGGGATGACGGGGGAAGCGGAGGAGCTGTAAGAAGGGAGAGAGGGCGGTACCAGCGGGCTCACTGGCAGCAAGTGACACGTGCGGATGTGTGAGTGTGTGTCCGTGTGTTACCTACCAGCAACAGTGATGATGAGGAAGAGAGCGATGAAGATGCCCAGCCCATCGTACAGCCCCTCCAGGGAGCCCAGTGGGTGTGCAGCAGCAGTGCGTACCACCGATGGTGTGACAAGTGAAGGCTTGTGTGCGTTACCAGCGACAGTGCCTACCAGCGACAGTGCCTACCAGCAACGGTGATGATGAGGAAGAGCGCGATGAAGATGCCCAGCCCGTCGTACAGCCCCTCCAGGGAACCCTCTGCAGGGATGCTCACGGCGATGGACGCTATGGCACACACAAACAGGATCTGCACTAATGTGTCCTGCATCGCCTCCCACACGAAGTACTGTTGGGTTGGGGAGGGGAGGAGGGGAGAGTAGGGGAGGATGTTTGCAGTGTGTGTAAAGCGAGACGGGTCACTGGTTGGCACACACTAAGAGGATCTGCACTGCTGCACCAACGTGTCCTGTATGGCTTCCCACACCAAGTACTGCCGGGATGGGCATAAGGGGGAAAAGAGAATGGAGAAGCTTAGGGCGGAGGGGCATAGGGTGGGCCGCACAGGGAAGCGAGCAGCGGGGGCACATGAGTCTGGGTTTAAGGCTTTGGGTTCAACGTGCGTCTTTGTGCTCCCTCCCTTCCACTGACCCACTCCACACTGGCCACTGCCACAGACACTAACCGCCTACCCCTGACCCGCAGGCACGTAACCAGAAGGTCTTGCCGGGCTTCTCGGGGTACGTGTTGGCTTGGCGCCAAAGTGGGTCACACTGACCCACTGATCGTTGGCCCGTTGAACCACACTGAACCACACTGAGTGACCCCTGATTCAGGCGCGTACCCAGAAGGTCTTGCCAGGCTTCTCGGGGTACGTGTTGGCTCCGAAGTGCAGCTGGCGGCGCGCAATGTCCTCGTCCGTGCCGCTGATGCCCCGCCGCGGGTCCACCTGCAGCCGCTCCGCCACGCCCCCTAGCTGCCATGGCAGTCCGGGGGGTTGGAGAGGGGTGGAGAGGTTTGTAGAGGGGTGCGGTGTGGGGGAAAAGAGGGGGGAATCCTCTAGCTCATGAATCGAGCAATGTCCTCCTCCGTGCCGCTGATGCCCCTCCGCGGATCCACCTGCAGCCAAGCGGCCCGGGGAGGTTAGGGAGAAGTGGGGATGTTTGGAGAGGGGAAGGTTGGAGGGGAAGCGGAGCTCGGGTGGGTGCAGTGTGGGGATGGATGAAGGGGGATATGTTGCGGCGTGACTCGCATGACGAGAGGGGGTATCTGAAACTAGCTTCTGCTTGCCCCACACACGCTGTAAACGCGCGCGCACACACAGACGCACACACGCACTCACGTGAACACACAGACACACCAACGACCACTCACTCCTCCTAGGGACTGCAATTTCGCGAAGTCGCCCGGATGCGACATTCGCGAGAGTTCGTCAGGGTCGATGCCGAATCCGCCCGCCTGCCACGCGCCCGTTTCGCCCATCTCCACCGTCTTACCGCCTGCGCATGCCACGTGGCCATGCAAAAACTTATCATTCCTGTTAGAGGGCCCTACGACAGCAAGGGCCCTCGATGACCTTTGACTTGGCAGGTCGGCGCCTAACGACTGAGTCTACTCGGCACCGACGCACGAGTTCGGTGGCGGTCATTAGTGACTACGGGTGACTGTGAGCTACTGCAGCGAACTCGGCGGAATCGGTGCTAGGAATGACGAGTCTTGGGGGTCGTAGGTGCCTTGCTTGTGAGGCACGCTGCTCACTTGCTGTGTTGGCAGGAGTAGCGTGCACGGTGAGACATTCCGGTGCCGAGTTGGGTTGGAAATGTGCGGGGCGCGTTCACCCACCTGCACAGCACTTTCGTGTGGGTTGGGTTACTCGCAGCGCCACGCAACAATTGTGCAACTCTTGCTTGCCTATATATGTTTGTGTTTGCTTGTGTGTTTGATAATTGATATTGCAATTCTACTTGGCCCAAATGCTACTTCAATTCTCACAAAGTCCTTAGAGGCAAACGCTACCAAAACTCTACCAAGTTGCTGGCGCAACATCATTCCCACAGCAGGGACTCTCTCGCTATCGCTACGCTCTCTAATATATTCCTTCATGGTGCGGTGAGCGTGGAACGAACACGCATAGATTTCCGTCGTCGTTGATATTCGCGTTCGTATACTCGCCTTGGCGTGCGGCGTTAGTGAAGGGCGCTTATTAATCTAAGTTGAACCTCTCTTGATTTCCCTCCAGTTACGTTCTCGGACCCAAGGATAGGGCGTTTGGTAATTTATTACCACTCGTCTGAGGACCCTTGTGAGGTGACCCCGAGACGAGGGATTTAAGGAAGGGGCACTTTATTTTAATTTGTGGTACCTTATAGAGACGTCGTAGAGGATGAGTACAGAGGAGGCGAACGTGGAGGCCGGTAATTTGCGCGCCCTAGAGGAGGATCTCGTGGCTCGTCATTCTCGTGGTGAGATTAGTGATATCGAATACGAGCTAATGTTGGAGGAATTGCGCTCGCGTCGGCGTCGTGAGCACCCTTCGCCACGTGTAGAGAATGTTGAGCAAGTTGCGGGAGGTACTAGTGCGTGGGATATGGCTGTCGATGGCGGAAATAGCGATGACGAGGAGTTTGATGGGTTGATGTCGCGTGGGGTCCTGCGAGGACCAACTCGGTTTAGTACGGCTAGCGTTGGCGGTGTACAGGAGCGTGTTCATCGTGCAGCAGCGTCACGAGAGCATGCGAATGTAGGACGGCGGAGCGTTGCTGGAGGAGGAATTGCGGAAGAGTTCGATAGTGAGGCTATGCCGGGCGTTACCCCGATTGGATCGATGTCGAGGGACGAGGGAATAGCCCCCAACTATGGCTACTTCAGATTCACTCCAGACAAGATCGTTGTCACTAGGCCGTTAGAAGGACGTCACGACCTGTCGACGTGGACAGAATCAATCGAGCCGCAGCTTGAGATCGCTCAGCTAAAGCGATTCATAGATGGCACCACCCCCATTCCACCAGCGCGTGCGCTTGCGCATCTCTCTCAGTTCCGCGCGATGCAGTTGCTGACATTCACCACCATTTCCCGATGCTGCTCCCCAACCGTACAGATCGCCCTTAAGGCGTGTCGCATGAAGGTCGATGCCGGCTATCAGGCATGGCAGTTTATTATGCGCACGTACATGGCGAAGGACGATCTGTACATCTGTCAGTTAGAGCAGGCGCTCACTAACCTCGAGATGGGAGAGCACGAGTCCGCTACATCATATTGCAACCGTGCGCAGCAGATCCTAGTGAACCTGAGGATGGCCGGCGTAGATTACTCGCAGGCGTCGTACATCACTCACGTTGTGAAGGGGTTGCCGCAGCAGTACAACCTCTTACGCAGGATGCTGAAGTTGCCGCAGGTTCGCAAGGAGTTGGACGAGGACACCCTCGCTAGCTACATCATCGAGGAGGAGTGTACGCTGGCGGCAGAGGGACGAAAGGACCAATTTCTTCCCCAGGCTAACCAGGTCTTTACCAAGAAGGGTAAGCCCCAATTCCAGCAGACTTCATTCCCTTCCCCTCCCACTACGGCACAGCAGCAGCAGCCTAAGAATGGGGGTGGGCTTGGTGGGGGAGGGGAGAAGTGGAAAGGGGGTAAGGATGGCCAGCCGAAGGGGGGGAAAGGGGGCTTCAAGGGGAAGTGCTATGTGTGTGGACAAATAGGGCATGTTGCTAAGTACTGTCAGCAGCGGGCGGTTAAGGAGGCAGACACCGGTGGAGAGGGTTCTGGAGGTAGCAGCGGAAAGGGGGGTGATGGCTCTAAGGGGAGCGGGCAGTCATCATGTGCGATGGTGAAGCCAGTTGTGGAGCAGACTCCTCTCGTTGTGCTAGAGCCTGAGGCCGGGGAGGGCTTACAGGCTGTTGCAGCTGCTGTGAAGGCGAACCCGAGCGTCGTGCTGCTTGATAGCGGATGCTCCCACCATCTCATGGGAGATCGTTCTGCCTTTGTGGAGATGAGCAGCGGCGGCAGCATTAAGCAGGTTACCGGCTTCAACGGCGCCCTTCAGGAGGTGCAGGGGCGAGGCACAGTCGCTCTTCTTGGGGAGGGGGGCAGGCGTGTCTTGGTGCCGGACGTGCTGTACGTACCAGGAGTGCAGGCGAGTCTTCTCTCTGCTGGGCAGCTGCGTGATAGTGGTGTGCAGCTGCTGGATGCCGGGGATGTGACTTTGCTGCGGGCACCAGATGGATCGCTCCTTGGTCGTGCGGAGTTCAAGGGGCGTGTTCTCTGCACGAACTTCCAGCCGTGTTCGACGCAGCAGCAGGAAGGCGAAACGGTGGCACTTCGTACCTTGGCGACCGGCGTACGGTCTAAGGGGGACCTGTGGCATGCGCGTATGGCACACGTTGGTATTGATGCCATCGAGCGCACAGCGGCTCACGGGTCAGTGAAGGGCTTGGATTTGGAGAAGGGGGGCAAGTCAGGCATACCTTGTGTCTCCTGTGTTGGGGGAAAGATCACTCGTCATACCTTTCCTTCTGTGGGAGAGGAGGAGGATGAGTTACTCGGGGTGGTGCATGCTGACCTGTGTGGCCCTTTCCGTGAAGCAGCTAAGGACGGCAGCCGCTACTTCTTGGTGCTGAAGGATCGCAAGACGCGATATGTCTGGGCCTACCCTTTGGCCCAGAAGAGTGATGCGCTGGCGGCGTTCCAGAAGTGGCTCCCGATGGCAGAGCGACAGTGCAAGACCACGGTGCAGGCGCTGCGCACTGATCGGGGTGGCGAGTTCCTGGGGCACGACTTCACGCTCATCCTCGACGGTAAAGACATCATCCATGACCTCACATGCCCGTACACGCCGGAGCAGAACGGGATGGCCGAGAGGGAGATGCGCAGCATTGTGGAGGCGGTGCGGACGATGTTGCTGCACATGGGTGTGCAGCATCACTGGTGGCACCTGGCGTTGGCTCAGGCCGTCTGGGTGCGCAACCGCGTGGAGCACGCCTCACTACCCTCTGGTGTGACGCCGTACGAGCTCGCCTTCCGACGCAAACCTGATGTCAGTATGGTGCGTGTTTGGGGCTGCATGCTGCAGTACATGGTACCACAGTCGCAGCGTGGGGGGAAGCTAGCGCCTAAGGCTCGCTGGGGGTTGCACTTGGGTGTGTCAGCTGCGAGCAAGGGCTGGGCCGTGCTGGACTTGGAGTTCAACCGCCTCATCACCACTGTGGAAGCTGTGTTCTATAAGACCATGTCCCTAGCAGGATGGAAGGCTTGGCATCAGCAGGAGCATGGGGGGCGTTCGATGCCCTATGAGCCCCTTCCCTCACTCTTCCCGATCACTCTCGAGGAGGCGGAGGAGGAGGAGGAGGTGGTCGCACCTCCTGCTATGCCCTATGTCCCTACCTCGGTCCCCACCCCACCTCCGCCTTCAGTCTACCCTCGTGTGATTCCCCCTGCCCCGCCTTTTTCCTCCTCACCCCCCTTGGCTTCCCCTCCTCCTCCTGTTATTCCATCTCCCCTTCCACCCTCCATCCCTCCTGCACCTGCTCCGCCCTCTTCTTCGTCTTCCACGGCGCCGCCCGTTGGTGAGGGGGGGATGGAGGTGCCACCGTCTGTGGAGATCACCGACGGGCAGCGCCTTGAGACTGAGCAGCTGCAGGACGAGAGCAGTATGGATGGAGTACAGCAGAGTGGGGGGCAGGAGATAGGGGAGCAGCAGACAGGGGAGCAGCAGATTGGGGAGCAGCAGACAGGGGAGCAGGAGATGTGGGGAATTAGAGATGGTGGTCGTGTGTTGGTTTCTGGGACGACCACTGCACCACTGCGTCGCTCCACTCGCATCACTCGTGGTGTCCCGCCTGTTCGATACGCTTGGGCTGTAGTGGTTGAGCCAGCGGGCTTGGATGACGAGGAGGAGGACGAGGAGTGGACTAACCTGGACCCGGACGTGGCAGCTGATCCTGAGAGGCAGTGGGACATAGCGAAAATGACAGTGAAGGAGGCCTTGGGCTGCTGGAAAGGAGACAAGGTGAAGGAGGCGATGGATGAGGAGATGCGGAGCTTGATTGAGCAGGGGACGTGGGAGTTGGTTCCGCGTCCGCCAGGGGTGAATGTGATGAAGAACCGCTGGATTTTGAACACCAAGTTCCGACCTGATGGGATAGTGGAGCGTGAGAAGGCGAGGCTGGTGGTGAAGGGGTTCACGCAGGTGGCAGGGGTGGACTATGAGGAGACGTACGCCCCTGTGGGAAGCTATGTGACGGCGCGTGTGCTTCTGGCGATTGCAGCTGCACTTGATTTGGACCTGATGCAGCTCGATGTGAAGAATGCGTTCCTCCATGGCGTGCTGGACCGAGACCTTTACATGGAGCAGCCGAGCTACTACGAGGATGGGACTCCTCGTGTCTGTAAGTTGGTGAAGAGTCTGTATGGGCTCAAGCAGAGCCCGATGCTATGGTATGAGGCCTTGGATGGGGTGCTGCTTGGGGCTGGATGGAAGAAGAGCAAGGTGGATGAGGCTCTGTACTTCAAGACTGATGCTGAGGGGGAGATGTGCTGGCTGCTGGTGTATGTGGATGACCTGCTTGCTGCCAGCCGCAGTCAGAGCATGCTAGCGGAGCTGCGTGACCTGCTGCAGAGTGCCTTTCAGCTGCGGGAGATTAGCCCTGTGGAGAAATATCTGGGGTTGCAGCTGATTCGGGACAGGCCCACGAGGAGGCTGTGGCTGCACCAGGGGGCCTATGTGGACAAGGTCCATAGGCGCTTCTTTGACGGGGAGCAGCCGCTGCGAGTGCCTCGCACCCCTCTTTCCTCTGACCCTTTCAGTGTGCAGACCTTCGAGGATGTGGGATGGCAGTCTCGCCAGGAGGAGGAGTACAGGCAGAAGGTGGGATCCTTGCAGTTCGCGGCCTGTACCACCCGTCCCGACATCTCGTTCGCCTGTAGCAAGCTGGGGTCGGGCCAGACTGTGCGGAGTGATCAGCACTGGAAGGAGTTGGACCGGTGCTTGACGTACTTGGTGGGGAGCAGGGATGTGGCGCTGGAGTTTGGTGGTGGGCCGGAGTCCTTGGAGCTGGTGGGCTACGCCGATGCTGATGATGCAGGGGACAAGCAGAACAGGACCAGCACAGGTGGCTATGTCTTCGTGCTCGGGGGTGCTGCTGTCTCATGGGCGAGCCAGCGGATTCGTTGCGCCACCCTTTCCTCCACTGAGTCTGAGTACGTTGCTGCTGTGGAGGCTGGGAAGGAGGCGCGCAGGCTGCGCTTCCTGCTGGCAGAGTTTCAACTGCTGAGGAGTGAGGAGCCCACGACTCTCTTTGTGGACAACTCCTCCGCCATTTCAGTGGCAGGTGGCATGGGGCTCAAGGGGAGCCTCAAGCACATGGAGCGTCGTCACATGTGGCTGCAGCACATGGTCAAGCGCAGGAAGCTGCAGCTGCAGTACATCCCTACGAGCGAGCAGCCTGCTGACTACCTCACAAAGGCATTGCATTTCCCCGCCTTCAGTCGTTGCTTCGAGGCTGTGGGGCAGGTGCGGCTCTCGAGTGAGGGGAGTGAAGACCTAGACACTCCATGATGTGGATGGTGCCATGGCCTATCCATGGCTGGTGCGGTGCGTGTTTACACTTTGAGCGTGTTTCGTTTGTGTGTATCCCTTTGTTTTGGTGTGTATGTGTGTATGCATGCCCTGTGATTATAAAGGGCCTTGCTGTAGTATGGCAGGGGAGTGTTAGAGGGCCCTACGACAGCAAGGGCCCTCGATGACCTTTGACTTGGCAGGTCGGCGCCTAACGACTGAGTCTACTCGGCACCGACGCACGAGTTCGGTGGCGGTCATTAGTGACTACGGGTGACTGTGAGCTACTGCAGCGAACTCGGCGGAATCGGTGCTAGGAATGACGAGTCTTGGGGGTCGTAGGTGCCTTGCTTGTGAGGCACGCTGCTCACTTGCTGTGTTGGCAGGAGTAGCGTGCACGGTGAGACATTCCGGTGCCGAGTTGGGTTGGAAATGTGCGGGGCGCGTTCACCCACCTGCACAGCACTTTCGTGTGGGTTGGGTTACTCGCAGCGCCACGCAACAATTGTGCAACTCTTGCTTGCCTATATATGTTTGTGTTTGCTTGTGTGTTTGATAATTGATATTGCAATTCTACTTGGCCCAAATGCTACTTCAATTCTCACAAAGTCCTTAGAGGCAAACGCTACCAAAACTCTACCAAGTTGCTGGCGCAACATCATTCCCATAGCAGAGACTCTCTCGCTATCGCTACGCTCTCTAATATATTCCTTCAATTCCAATAAAAAAACCGTATGTTCGCGCGCAGATGATAAGGTCCATTTTCCGCTGGTTCGAGTCGCATTGTCGCCTCGTTTGTGGGAGTAAAGATTTATGGTCAAACAATCAGCTGGTTGCATTGACACATTAATCAATTTAGCCTGGACCAAGCGTGGATGGCAAAGCCGAAAGGTGGATATCGAAGACATTTTCTTGAATGTGTTAACCAGTGTCGAAAGAAATGGCATCCCCGATGGTCACACCTTTGTTCTGGTCGCCCTTCTTCGTCCGGTCCAGCACACCCATGGCTGCGAGATGCTGATCTTGCAAGTGTGATTAGATGAGAGGAGGAGACGAAGACGGGATAGGCGGAGGCGCCGCCTCCGTCGATCTGTTTCGACGAATGACTACGTTATTGTAGATCGCTTGCTAGGCCAGCTGCTATGCCATTACGTTGTGCTGCATAACGAACCGGGACTGAGAGCCGACGATTCCATCGGAAAAGAGCACGAGCTGACGCGTCAATAGAGTCTACTTCAGCCCAGTGGCATTAGCCGACTCGCGGAGGGAGCCGATGCGCTCACGGTGACGATACTGACGACGAGATTCTTCGACCCTACGCCCCTAGTTGCGAGATGCGTGAACGGAAAGCACGGTCAACGGGATGGGCTCGAAGGCTCGGGCGGTGTCAAGTCAAGGCAATATACATCCGGGAGGACGGATACCGTTACTATATGGTCAGAACATGCACTGGCCAAGTCCACCGCCGATGGTGAAAATTGTGCTGGTCGCACCTAGCGAAGCTGATCTGGAGCGAGCTATGGCAGACAGACTTCTACCCAGCTCTGTCGGGGGTGTGCATTTGCAACCGCCTGCGCATGCTTTCTTCTATATTTCAAGCCGTCCATCAATTAACCAGAGAGACACGAGCTCGCATTCTTTCTGTATCACGGTTTAAAACGATACTTTGCAATTGAAAGCGGTTTGCTGCCTTTTTCGCAACGATCCGTACCCTGCCTCGCCATTGGCGCCTGATCTGTGAACGAACTGCACTGGGATGGTGGAAACCTTGGGGCGAATTCAGCAATTCAGAAGGTGTGAGGATGTTTGTTCTCTGGGGATATACCACGGTTATGTTCGGTTTGCTGCATCTGGAAGTGATGACGGATGTACTTGGAGAAGCAAACCAAGTGCAACGAACAAGACAGCAGCTCCCCTGAAAATTAAATCATGGCGGAAAGCGGAGATCGCAGGACGAAGCGGAGGAGAAAGAGGGTGTGGCGGAGAGCTGGGGTGGGGAAGGTGCACAAACAGAGGCAGGTGTGCGAGCGATTCGAGGTGGAGGCATGGAAGGGTGGATGGGCGCCTTGATTTGCGGAATGCCAAAGCGCAGGTGTACTACCAGGTGGCCCTTGGGAATGTATCAGGGCGAGGGTGATTGGTGCACGAAGCGTGCGAAATCAGTGGAGTCCTCAACCAATCTGAAGTGGCGCGTGACGTCATTGATGCACTCGCCACCACAAGTCAGATTCACAACAATATAGCATCGTATATCAG
Source organism: Closterium sp. Naga37s-1 (assembly GCA_947471745.1). NCBI lineage: Eukaryota > Viridiplantae > Streptophyta > Zygnematophyceae > Desmidiales > Closteriaceae > Closterium > Closterium sp. Naga37s-1. The sequence continues at coordinate 56,391 of CANJKZ010000096.1, read as the reverse complement.
AACCACTACACCTCACATCCCTTCAGCAATGTGCTTATTGTACTATTGGAGATTAAGTGTGCATGTTTAGCACCTTACTAGGGCTACTGTCTTGGTCAACGCAGTTACTGTACATTAACATCCTTGATACATGGAATCATACATGCAAATTACCTGCGGCATTTACAAGCATTAGCTAGTTGGCTCGAATGAGTGGCCATGTTGTTCTGCGATGATATCCTTGAGCATACACACAAAGCCCAGGCTAGCCACGTGCTCCATTGCCTGCTTGTCCCTTCCACCTCAAATCCGGGCGACAAACTGGAGCAAACGAGCACCAGGAGCATTTCCAAGCCTCTTCACGAGGCACGGTGAAGGGTTGGCGGCGCCCAAGCCAGAACTCGAGGCTCGTGGAGATGCTAGCTTGCAGCCAGGGGGGATCGTAGGGGAAGTGGTCCTCGTGAATGAGTGAGCCATCCGCCTGCCACTCGTACCTGCAAACGAGCAGCAACACGGCGAAAAGCAACCCGAGGAGCAACTCAGAGGAGAGTTATTTCCAGGCGCTCGTGGGAGAGGAGACTGGCTGTGACTGTGACTGTGACTGTCGTGCAGACATGCATGGCATTGCAAGGAAAACATATGCTAGGAATTGACGTGACAAGGCTACCATACTGTCTGCATAGCGTAGAAGGAGGGTGGAGTGCAGCGGCTGCAGTGACTGGAAGGCGTGAGAGACTGCGGCCGTGACGTCAGCAAGGCAAGTGATCTGAACAACGGGACACAAGAGAGCGGACACAAGACACACCGAGGCCACAGGCAGGGTGATTTTGAGTCGACTAAAAGCTCGATCTAAATGGGACACAAGACAGCAGACACAAGACACACCGAGGCTACAGGCAGCGGCAAACAACACCACACCCTTCGTCCTCTCACCTCCCCAACATCTCAACTCCCCAACATCTCACCTCCCCAACAACTCACCACCCCAACATCTCACCTCCCCAACATCTCACCTCCCCAACATCTCACCTCCCCAACATCTCACCTCCCCAATATCACACCTCCCCCATAACCTCATCTCCCCAAAATCACACCATTCTCCGTGGAAAGACCTCAGCAGCATGTTGGAGGACTTGGGGAGAGAGGGTGGTGCGGGGGCGGAGGCGGAAGGAGGAGAAGAATGGCTCCTGAGGCACGCCGTGCCGAATCATGCTGCTCAGCAGCGCACTGTAGCACATGAGCTGCAGCCTGCACCGGGGAGAAAGGGGATGAGAAAGAAGGAGGGGGGAGGGCGGCTGTAGCACATGAGGTGAAGGCTGCACGAGAGAGAGGGCGGAGGGCAGAGGAGGAGTTCCGTGGATGAGGAGTTCATGAGGTGCAGCCAGGAGCAAGCAAACAAGGCAATACAGAAAACAATCAGGAGCATGTGTGCGCGCGAGCCCACCTAGCGAGGAATGACGGCGACCTGTCTTCTCCCCCCACCTGGCATTCCTGCTCTGCGCTGCTCTCGGTGGCCGGGGCCGCACGCGGGTCTTGGTGTCCACCACCATCACACACACGCCACCCGCTCCCGCCCTCCCTTCCCACGCCCACACCCACCCCCTCCTGCATACAAGCCCACCTGGCATTCCTGCTCTGCGCTGCTCTCGGTGGGCGGGGCCGCACACGAGTCTTGGTGTCCACCACCATCACACACCACCCGCCCCCGTGCTCTCCGCCTCCTTCCATGCCTCCCTCCCCACCTCCCTCCCTGCCACCCTCTCCACAGCCCTCCTCGCCCCCCCCCCCACCTTCCGTAATGGCCCCATCTATGTGGGGGTTTCTAGTGGAATCAGGTTGTGATGCGTGCTGCATGGACACATCGGATGACTGGGAGTTGATCGCCTGTGAATCAGAACCATATCCCGTTGAGCACCCTGAAATCATCGGCTGTGAATCCAACGGCTGTGATTCCAAAGGCTGGGGATCTAACAGCTGCGAGCCCAACCGCTGTGAATCTAACGGCTGTGATCCGTCGGTCCTCATGCACCCAGATTTCCTTTTCACAGGACTTGTATGGCTCGGTTTGCCCGTCTGACCTGCCTGTCCTGTTTGACCTGTTTGACCTGCTTGACCTGTCTGACTAACTGTCTGTCCTGTTTTGGCTGTTTGACTTGTTTGACTGCCAGCGCTCCTTGCAATCCCCTCTCTGTCTTCTGCTGCAGCAACTCCAGTGCGCACGAGTCGCAGCTCATCAATCACGCCCACCACCCACACGCCATGCACCCTGCCCAACCTGAGCATGGCGGGATTCGACGGTAGGAGCAACAGACATGTGCTCGCTGGTTGGGTAATCAGACAGCAGGAGGAGGAGGAGGAGGAGCAGCAGCAGGAGGTGATGAAGCAACAGGCAGTGGGCAAGGGCCAGGGCAGGAGACACTCACACAAAGACTTCTCGCGTTATGCCGGCAGCATCACCACCAAAGGGCCCCACTCCTCCATCCTCCCTCCCCATGGCAACCCCCATCGCCTCCCTCATACCCTCCCCCAGGGCCAGGACTCTAGCAGCCGCCCCCAGCAGTCTGAGCGCCCACGCGTCCTCCCTGGCTGCCACGGCCACCTCTACTGCTTCCACCACCTCCCGCTCCAACGCTGCGTGCCTCTCCGCGCCCGCCCTCATCGCTGCTGTTGGCGGGGGTTTGCCGCAGGCGAGAGAGAACAGCACCCGCTGCTCACACCACTCCTGCGAGCAGCGACGGATGGGGGAACGGGGGAATGGGTGAGTGGGAGAATGGGCGAGTGGATGAATAGTTGAAAAAAAAAAGTTGTTAGAAAAGGAGAGCAAGTGGATACCGAGAACTTGACGGGATGGAACAGGCACGTAGGAGTATAGTACCGCGTCTGTTATATCTGTCACGGACAGCCGTTGATTCCGCTTGCAATCCAACGGCCGCCGTGCCACGTGCCTTGCCCGAACCTCCAGCACCCCTTCCTTAGCTTCCCGCCCCTCTTCTTTCGTTCCCCTCTCCTCTGAATCCGTTACCCAAGCCTCTGTACTCATTCCCCAAGCCTCCATTCCTTCCTCGCGCTCCCTCGAACACCCATCAGCGCCTGCGCCTCCAGCAACGCCACGTGTCCATTCCGCTGGCAGCGCATCGAGACTCGACACGTCCTCAATGTCCGGAAAAAGGGACCTCCTTGTCACAGGCTCCGCCATTTGAGGAGCCTGAAAAGGCGCCTCGGGATGTCGAGGCGCCTCAAAAAGCGTCTCTGGTCGCATCCATGCGTAAAGCGACTTATGAGTTGACTCTGAAAACACTAGCTGCCGCGACGACGCCTCCGCGCTGCTTCCCGCAGACTCGATCCTGTCCCCGCGCCCACACGCATCGTTCCGCGTGTGCGCGGATTCCCTCCCAGCCTCCGCCGACCTGTCCACCCGCGGATGTTCCACCACTATCTCCGCGGAGCTACCCGCCCGCGCAGCTCTCCGCGCAGCCGCTTCCCGCTCCGCGGCCGCCACTGCCGCTTCTAGGAGCGCGAACTCCTCGTCGGGCAGGAGAAGCTTCTCGTGAAAATACTCGACATTTTCCATGCTGCCCGTGACGGTCGAAAAAATGTCCTGCCTTTTTGCACTCACGCAGTGCTACTCTTTTCCTCGCTAATAGCACAAGAAAGCTCCTTGACTCGCTAAAAAAGGACGTCACTGAAGTCGTGGAGTTTCTTGATCCCGTCGCGAAATGCTGTCGGCCTCGCGCTTGAGGCTCCCGCCCACAGCCATGGGTACCTTTCGCGTGTACTATCGCTCATGCTGCTGCTGCCAGCAAGCAATGCCCGATTTCGTCCCACCGTCACCAACGTCTCGCTTTACGGCATGTAATGCTACAGTTCTCTCACGTCAGCTTTATTCGCAGCGGCGAGGACGACTAACAATCAAGAAACGCAGCTGATTCCCCCATACATGACAAGTGTAATGCCTGTGTTGACTGACCTGAAAGAGGATAGAGGCGAACGGCGTAAGGACCTCGAGGAGAAGCAGAGCTGAGGGGATGCGTCACCAGCACGCTACATTCTACGGCTCGGACGCTCCGAGGCTCCGTCGATGGTCCGGAGAAGGTATTGGAGTTTATACAGCTACCTTCCTTGTAGTGCCAGCCTCGATATGTTTTTAGTTCTTTTCATGTGGTTGAGCTGTTTAATTCAGACGGTCCAAAAGGGTGACGAGATGGTGTGGTGCACCCAGGGCAGTTTAAAACGAATACAGGAACAAGCCTTCCCCGCCAAGCTCTTGGCAGGCTGTTCGCGATTGGAAGCAAAAGCCACACTCGCAATTCAAAAGGAACAAATCGATGACTGCCATTTGGCATTGCGGGATTGCTCAAGAACATGGACGCGTCTATGTGAGTAGCAAAGGAGATCCTGTGTACACCTGATGCCTATTTCAGTCTCGTTCCCCATCTTTCCTTGTGCTCCTCTTTCGAGCACGCGCTCCCCATGGGGAGAATGGGACTGTATTTGGGTAGCCTAGCGTGTCTTGTCTGGGAAACTCGAATAACTTATTCGAGGTCAAGAATATCTTGGTTTTGTCGTGGGCTAGTAACGCGCGGGCCGTTGGCTGTGAATGTCGACCACTGGGCGTATGGAGTGGCAGTGGGCGTGTTCAGAGTGGGCGGTTGAGTGAGCATTAGGGTGTATTGATTTTCCATGTTCGAAAACAATATTCTATGAAGCATGATTGGGCAGAATTGAGAACTGTACACTATCCCTTCTGCATTCAGCTCGAGGAATTCTCTAACCTGAATGATTGGGAAGTACAGTGCTAACCTGTATACCATATTACAGTCGGAATTTTTTAACGCTGACCCTGCGATGCGAGGCGAGAAGAAACGAATATTCTTCTTCCACCTCTGGTCGGACAGAATGCCCTGGTTTGTGGCATGCAAGCCAGCCACACGAGCGTAGAAACATGCCAGCAACATGATTCAAATTTTGAGTTACCCTCCCGCCAATCGGCAGCCTTCGTAATATGCCTGCCCTGCTGAGCTGCTCTTTCTTTCTTGTAACGTGTCTAAGGAGCACTGTACAAACAGTACAGTTCTCGTGTGGTGTGGACGACACTTTGCCCAGACCAGAATCTCAGAAGTGCCAGCAAGGCCAGGCCTTGTCCATCCAAGTCATCAAGATCATCACCTATCTTTTGTCCTCGCACAACTGCAGCTGTTTTCATGAAGCTGATCGCGCGAGATTTTCTAGAACTTGGCTTGCCGATCCGACGGTTCTTCAACTTGGCTTGTATGTGTGGAAGATAACGTCGCCGCATTCGTCGCTATCGAATCCCGCTGGTCTGTCTTCCTCCCCACAAGACTCATCAAACGACTCCCGGTGGTGTGTTATTCTCCCTAGACTACATTTAATTATGTACTGCCCGGAATCATTAGCACATAACAAATACCAATGTTCCCTCCAAATAAATCCTCAGGCCAGTTTCTGAAATTCTCTTTGCCCATCCTTCGCCGCTTTAATCCATCCAACCCCCTCCAACAAACGTGTGCGTGCATCACAGCTGTGAAAATTGTCGCATTTCGGAATTTGAGCGCCCTCTTGACTGATTTGCACTTTCTCAAAATGCGCTGGCCCAAAACAAGGCAGTCTTTTACAAGAACCTCTCGTCCAGCTCAGCCACAGATTTTTCCGGTCCCGCGCGATTCCTCCCCCATCTCCCACATCCTCCCATTCATCCCACACGCGGCACGGCCCGTCCTCCAATTCTCTCCCTCCTCCCTCCTTCCGAACATCTCTCTCGAAGCTCTTCCATCCCCCCCCCCCAACATTTGCAAATCCACGATTCGACGCCACACAGTCCCACACAACTTGCCATTTCCGGGCCAGCAATCTGCCTCTAGCGCTGCACTGCTCCATTCCTGCCTTCCCTACTGTCCTGCTCTGTTTTGCTTTGCTCAGCATTTCCACACGAGATCGTCCCAGCTGTGCACATACATTCTCCACCACTTCTGATTCTTTTATTACAGTGAATTGAAACGCCGCGTTGTCAAAGGCCACCACTCGAAAACTCTGTAGTCTCCAAATGTCAGCTTTAGCGCCGACGATCTTCCAACACCGATTCACATTTCCCGACATCCGTCTAGTACCCGGCGCCTCTTCGTCATACGCCTGGGCCCCCAACATAACGAAAGACGAGTCAGTCGCTACTGCGATTCGAATTCGTGTAAGAACCAGCACCTCTTTATTTCCGCAGATTTACCGCTACCCGCACTCCCCGTCGTAGCTGTTGAGCATCCGGCGTCCCGAGTGTCCTGTCGGTTCGAATCATCGCGTACTCCCTTACTGGGCGAATGAGATGACGACGCCGATCATCGTACATGAGCACGCCTGCCCCGTGTCGCAAATCTGAGCCGCGCCGCAATCCGCTAAATCGAGGGCTCTGCGGCACCGCAGCGCACGCTCTAAGATTCTTACTGTCCGCCGCCAACATTTTAAACGACATTGCGCTTCCATCCGTCTTGCGTCGCGCATCTCCTTCGGATCCTCTCCTGAAGCCGCGAGCCGCGAACACAGTAGCACCACGCGCGACAGTCCGACTGTAAGCCTTCTTGCACGATCCATACGATTCATCAGAGTCGTCCCGCGGCCTCACATCCCGACAGAGTCCTCGCGACGCCAGCTCAACTGACAATAGAGTCCGACCGTTGATTTGATCGAGTCGACCGTCGACTGCGGATACCGTTGGTTCGATCAAAGGAGGTCTCTGAGAGGCAGGCCTGAGGCGCATTCCCTCGCTTGCGAAGCGACATTGGATTTGTCGTTCAAATTGACATTCTCGAAGCGTCGCTCGGGGAAATCAAATCGTTCTCTGCCGTAGCGACGGCGACGGTTTCAGCGAAAGCGACGGCGTCGCGACCGCAACGGCGACTCGGCGGTGACGGCGACAGCGACGGCGGCGGTTCCATCGAGCAAATACGTCTGACGGATAGTCGAGTGGCGAGGCGATGCGATGATCGCTGCGACCCGCTTCGGTACTAGCGACGTTGCTGCGATAATGTCGGCGGGAAATGCGGCGACGGCGACGGCTTTTGGCGGTCGAGCACCGCGCGACGACCGCGCCGACGCAGCAGCGGCGCTTGCGGCGGCGGCGGCGGGGGGTGCAGCCTTCAAGCCGTCACCATTGCCGCGATCGGCGGAAGCGGAGTCGCCTCAAGGGGCGCGCGAGCCGATGGGGGACAGCGCGATCGGCGGCGCAGAGCCCGGGGCAACGGGGAGCTACTCCCGCTGGTGGTCGCCCGAGGTAACTTACTGCCGCCGCATTCCCGCGCGCGTGATAGTGCCGCCCCATTTCCTCGCGCGCGGCGCCCCATTCCCGCGCACGGTAACATCGCCTCATTTCCGCGGCCTTTTGAATTTAACCACACTTTTCGAGCCATACTTCCTTAAGCGCCTCCTGCTGACTGCTTTCCCGTTCACCCTGTCCCTCTCCCCCGTCTCCCCCCTTCTCTTGCCCACCCTTCCCTCCGCGCCTTCCCCTGCGCAGGAGGATTTGATTTTATTGGATCACGTGCGCAGCTACGGCACGCGGCACTGGGGCGTGCTCAAGGCGTCGGGGAGGCTGCCTCACCGCGACAACAAGGCCTGCTGCAACCGCTTCATCCTCCTTAAAAAGTAATCCACTCCCCTTCATAATAACTGATCCACTTATCCCTCCTTAAAAAGTGATCCTTTTCACCCTTCGACCTCTCTCTCACCCGCTCGCTCCCCCTTACCCCCTCCCCCCTTCCCCCATTATCCCCTTCCCCACTCACCCCCCCACTCTCCTCCCTCGCCGCTCCACTGGCTCTCTCATAGCCTCTCACTCACTCCTCCCCCTTCTCAACCTCATTCCCCCCCTTCCCCCATTCCCCCCTGCAGGCGCTACCTAGACCAGGAGGGCGCGCCAGTCTATCACGGCCTTACTGAACCGCTATCTCAAGGACTCACCCCAGCCCTCCGATCTGCGCACAGCCAATCTGAGCTGTCCATTCTCTCCCCCACGTCCCCCCAAGGCACCTCCGCAACCGCCACCATCACCTTATCCTCCCCTGCCGCCATTACCAGCCATCAGTCCTTCGCTCATCCGCATCACCCTCGCGGTTACCTGGTTACCAGCTCACACGCCGGCCCTGCAGCTGCTGCGGCTCCTCCTCCTGCTGCTGCTTCTACCGTTGCTGCTGCAGCTGGAGCGATTCCTGGGCAGCCTCGGGGATTGCCTGTCCCTGTAGGTTCGGATCCCGGACCTACCGCCGAGCCTGCTGCCGTTGCTGGCGGGTCTTCAGTGCAGGCTGGGCTAAGCGCGGCCTTTAGTAAAGCGCCGGAAGCGGTTGAAGAGGAGGAGTTGCGCGGGCTGGCGCTTACGGCAGGGGGGAAGTGGGAGGAGAGGGAGGGGGGGGTGGGGCATGGGGGCATGGCGCATGGGGGGTTGGCGCATGGGAGGTTGGCGCATAGGGGGTTGGCGCATGGGGGGATGATGGATGGGGAGGGGATGGAGGGGGCGATGGTGGATGCTATGTGGGAAGCTTATCATGCTGGTGGTGGTATGACGCATGGTGAAGCGATGGTGGGTGGAGCGATGATGGATGAAGGGATGGGTATTGCAGGGTTGGGTGCGGCAGGGATGGGTATGGCAGGCTTGCAGAGCACGCAGCAGGGCACGGAAGGGACACACGCAGCAGCACGTGGCATGGGGATGACCGGCAGTCACGCAGGCGCTGGGAGCATGGGGAGAGGAGGGGCGCATGGGGGGGGAGTGGGCGCGCACGCATGGGCGGTGGAGCGAGCCATACGAGAGGGGCTGCGCCCGCATGCGTCCACGTCCTTCAAAATCGCTGCCAGGTACGCCTGATCAGACGCCAGGTACGCCAGGTGCACGTACTGCCAGGTACGCCAGGTGCACGTACTGCCAGGTACGCCAGGTGCACGTACTGCCAGGTACGCCAGGTGCACGTACTGCCAGGTACGCCAGGTGCACGTACTGCCAGGTACGCCAGGTGCACGTACTGCCAGGTACGCCAGGTGCACGTACTGCCAGGTACGCCAGGTGCACGTACTGCCAGGTACGCCAGGTGCACGTACTGCCAGGTACGCCAGGTGCACGTACTGCCAGGTACGCCAGGTGCACGTACTGCAAGGTACGCCAGGTGCACGTACTGCCAGGTACGCCAGGTGCACGTACTGCCAGGTACGCCTGATCAGACTTCTCGTGGCTTAACATCTCCCTCTCTTCGTCGTTCCCCTCCCCCCTTTTGAACAGGAGGAAAATGACACCACACTCCCCGTCCTTCTCCGGCTCGCCGCACTCACACGACCCGACCTTCATCCGCCGAATGGCCGATTTCTTCCGCCTCCCCATGCCCCCGCCCGCTGCTGCCACTGCCATTGCCGCTGCTGCTTCTGGTGCTGCGGCTACTTCTGCCGCCACCACCTCTGCAAGCTCTGGTCCAAACTCACCTGAGATTTCACCTGGTGGGGCGCCTGAGAGCCGTGCAGCACTGGAGGGGAAAGATGCGACATCAGGCGAACACCCGCAGCAAGAGCAGCAACAACAAGAGCAGCAGCGGCAGGAGGAGGAGCAAGCAATGAAAGCAGCAACGAACCTGGACAGGCTCCAGATCAACAGCGGCAATGACCCACAGAAGTCACATCGCTTTCAGCAGTCACACCACTCTCAACCGCTTCACACCCCTGTGGAAACTGCCAAGACCAACCTATCCTCTCAGCTCCCATCTGGGTCCTCTGCTGCTGCCCTTCCTGTTCCCTCTTCGGTCCAAAACGAGCTGACCACTCGGCTGTTTGACGCCCTCAGCCAATCGCCACCTTCCATGGAAGAACTTTCAGCTGCCCGGAAAATGAGTCACGCACTCCAAGCAGCAGCGGGGGCTGGTGGGAATGCAGCAGCAGCTGCTGCTGCTATGACTGTTGCAAACGCCGCATCTGCTGCTGCCTCTGCTGCTGCTACGACCATCACAAATGCTGCATCTGCTGCTGCTACTTCTAATTCTGCTGCTACAGCTGCGACCATGCCGTCGTCAGCTGTTGCCGTGTCTGCTACACAGGTTGAAGGAGACTTGCACTTTACCCGAATCGCATCCTCGCCCACTCTCGAGTCTTCCTCCCTCCCTCACTCTCTCCCTCACTCGCGCTCACTGTCCCTCTTGCACTCGCTCTCCCACTCACACTCGCTCTCTCACTCACACTCGCTCTCTCACTCACACTCGCTCTCTCACTCACACTCGCTCTCCCACTCTCGCTCTCTCTCGCACTCGCTCTCCCTCTCCCACTCCCACTCGCCCTCACTCCACCGCTTCCCCAGCCAGGCTTCATTATCCACCTCCCCTCACCAACCTCACTCCCTCCTCCCCTCCTCTCTTTCCCTCCACTCGCCACTCTCTCACCTGGAGATGCAACAGCAGCAGCAGCAGCAGCAGCAGCAGCAGCAGCAGCAGCAGCAGCAGCAGCACTGGCACCACCAGCAGTTACAAGAATACCAGTTACAGCAGCAGCAGCTGCAACTGCAGCACTTACAGCAGCACCACTTGCAGCAGCAGCGCCAGTTGCAGCGATTACAAGCACAGCAGCAGCAGGCAATGCTTTTCGCCACGGCTACCCCCAACACCAACACCAACACCAACACCAACAACAGCAGCAGCAGCAGCAGCAGCAGCAGCCACGGCCCCAGTGGTCCCAGGAGTAGCAACTGCTTCCCAGCTTCCTTCCACAGCGGTCAATCCCCAGCCGCTGCTGCAGCAGCAGCAAGGGCGGTCCCTCGTGCTCTTTTCTTCTCCTCCTCTTCACCCGCCCCCATCCCTGTCTACCAGCAAATCATGGTTCCCCAGGCAGCCTTGGCCCCGAACCACACCATGCCACCGGACCAAACAATGCTGCCGAACCAGAGTATGGTGGGCGGGGACATGCTGCCACAGCAAGTAATGCTGATGAACCAAGCCATGCTGCGGAGTCATGGCTCGGTGGGGCAGCATGGCATGATGGCACAGCAGGGCATGATGGGGCAACAGGGCATGATGGCACAGCATGGCATGGTGATGCTGCCACAAAGCATGCTACCGAGTCAGGCAATGGTGCTGCCCCAAGGTATGGGGATGCAGAACCAAATGATGCTGCAAGGAATGCTCCCCCCCTACCCCTCTTCCCTTGCTGCTGCTGCTACTGCTGCGGCTGGTTGCGGTACTACCGATGGTGCTGCCGATCCCGATGCCACCAGCCCTGCCTCTCACGTTGTCCCCGGCTCCCTCCCCTCCTGGTGGAAGGAAAGTCTCCCAATAGTGCCACCCACCGTGCACTCTCACAGCGCTGCAAGAGGCAAGGTGGGGAAACGGACGGGCGCTGGTGGTTCTGCCGGCGTGGCTGCAGGCGTGGCGACAGCACCAACAGCACCGGGTGGTGTGACAGATCGTACAGGCATGCAGAGTGCAGCAGTCGGTGCTGCAGCAGCCGGTCCGAAGGATTATTCGTTGAATAAGATGGAGAAAAGTATGGATGAGCAGGATGATGTGAAGGATGAGAAGGATGAGAAGGCACACACGCCTGAAGTAGAAGGTGGAGGTGTGGCAGGTGGAGGTGTGGCAGGTGGAGGTGTGGCTTCGGAGGGCAGAGCAGGGGCGGTGGAGCAGCATCTAGATGAGGACATGTGCACGATGGTAAGGAGGGCGGGAGAGGAGGGGCAGGAAGGGGGTGACGCTGAGAGGGCAGCTGAGGCAGCGTGGCAGGGAGGAGACGATGCAATGATGCAGACTGCATGGTGGAATGCAGCAGATGCAGTAGCAGCGGTGGCGGCGGCGGCAGGAGAAGAGGGAGATGCGTGGATGCCGTTTGACTTCTGCCCTGACCCCTCCACTCCCCCAACCTTGGCTGGTTGAATCAAACAGGGGAGTGGAGGATGTACAGATGACGTAGCCTTGGTTGTGTGGTGATCGGGTTAGGTAGCACAGGGTTTCGGGCTAGGCATCGGGGTTTGGTAATGGGTAGGGATGTTGGATCAGGTTACTTGAAACCTAGGATATGTGTTGCTGGCAGCCCAAACAGTGCAGGAGTTCCCAGAGCAACTGTGGCCACTACCTATGTGTACATGCTATGCTTTTCTCGTGTGCATAATAAGCCATATTTGAACTAGAAAACTTTTGAAAACAAGGGAGCAATAAACCTGCTTTTAAAATATGATATATCTAAATAATCACAAAAGAGATTTATGTACAGGCCTAGGCAACTGAATTCTAAAGTATGCGCTACATATTGAAGTGGGAGGGTTGCGCGGGCGCATGAGGATTGCGAGCATCATTGTTCATCGGTGCTCGCGAATGAAGAGCGCATGCTGCACATGTGCGGATCCTTCCACGTTTTGGGGGTGGAAGCGCTCGTTACGAGCGTATTTCTTCCGCCGAGTCACATGGCTGCGCTTGTCTGGGCCGATTGCCAAGCCAGCAAGGGCGTGGGAGGGTTGCGAGCATCATCGGTCATCGGCGCTCCCGAATGAAGAGCGCCCGCTGCACTTCCTGCACATGTGCAGATCCTTCCGTGTTTTGGGCTTGTCTGCGCTCAATCCGAGCGTTTTTCTTCCGCCGGGTCACGTGGCTGCGCTTGTCTGGGCCGATTACCAAGCCAGCAAGGGCGTGGGAGAGTTGCGAGCATCATCAGTCATCGGCGCTCGCGAATGAAGAGCGCCCGCTGCACTTCCTGCACATGTGCGGATCCTTCCGCGTTTTGGGGCTGGAGGCGCTCGTTACGAGCGTTTTTCTTCCGCCGGGTCACGCGGTTGCGCTTGTTTGGGCCTATTACCAAGCCAGCAAGGGTGTGGGAGGGTTGCGAGCATCATCGATCATCGGCGCTCGCGAATGAAGAGCGCCCCCTGCGCTTCATGCACATGTGCGGATCCCTCCGCGTTTTGAGGCTGGAGGCGCTAGTTCCAAGCGTTTATCTTCCGCCGGGTCACGCGGCTGCGCTTGTCTGGGCCTATTACCAAGCCAGTAAGGGCGTGGGAGGGTTACGAGCATTATCGGTCATCGGCGCTCGCGAATGAAGAGCGCATGCTGCACTTCCTGCACATGTGCGGATCCTTTCGCGTTTTGGGGCGGGAAGCGCTCGTTCCGAGCGTTTTTCTTCCGCCGGGTCACGCGGCTGCGCTTGTCTGGGCCGACTACCAAGCCAGCAAAGGCATGGGAGGGTTGCGAGCATCATCGGTCATCGGCGCTCTCGAATGAAGAGCGCCCGCTGCACTTCCTGCACATGTGCGGATCCTTCCGCGTTTTGGGGCTGGAAGCGCTCGTTCCGAGCGTTTGTTTTTTTCCGCCGGGTCACGTGGCTGCGCTTGTCTGGGCCTATTACCAAGCGAGCAAGGGCGTGGGTGTGAAGATTACGAGGAAAATTTAGAACAAGAAAGAGGGGTTTGCACTAGCAGCAGTTGAGATACATGTAGGAAACCCTAGATTGGGCTGTACTCGCTATAGAGTACCCCACTGCAGGCTAGACAAATACAACATTCTGACACACCCCCATAGCCAAAGTGGGGTGTAATCAACAGAGCACGCAGTCATAGAGCAGGTTCACAAATGCAAGCAAAGCTAGAGGCTATCACAGAGGGCAAGTGAGGAGGAGGAGAGACTGTGGGGGCGAGAAGATGGAAGGCGACTGCTGAAGCTGCAGACACACAGAAGCTGCTGGCTCAGTGGCTACCGAAGCAAAGGCCCGGACTACAGGAGTAACTGGCTCCGCGGAGATTGTAGCCTCCTGACTGGAGCAACTGACCCACAGGCGACTGGCGACTACCGGAGATTGTAGCCTCCGGACTACTGGCGCTGCTGACGACACGACGGTTGCCTCCACTCAACCCCCCCCCAGCTGCCCCACGCCCCTATCACACACCCCCTGCTGCACCCCTAGCTCCACTCCCACGACACCCCCCTAGCACCACTCCTTCGGCTCCCACACACCCACCCCCCTGAGCGGCAGCTGCAGCAGCGGGAGACGGAGGAGGAGGAGGAGTAGGGGACGGGCGCACACAACCGGCACCCCCACAACCGCCACCCCCACACTCACGAAGCTGCTGGGGGGGCGGGGTCTCACGAATGCGCTGCTGCTGCTGGCGCTGACCACCACCGAAGCCGCTCCGCTGCGCAGAGCCACCCCGACCAGCTCCACCTCCGCCACCGCCACCGAAGCCCCCACCCCCGCCACCACTCCCACCGCCACCCCCACTCCCTCCGCCGCCTCCACCGCCACCTCCACCGCCCCCGCCAGCCCCTCCAGCGCCCTTGCCCCCCTTGCCCTTGCCGGTGCGGCGTCTCCCGCTAGGGGCAGACGCAGCGCCGGCCGACTCGGTGCCAACGAAGTCGACGGCAGCAGCAGAGGAAACAGAGGGCAAAAGGGGGGAGGGGGAGCACCCCTCAAAGAAGGGGGCACGAGGGTCACCACGAGAGGCTCCTACAGCGACTATACTCTTCTCAGCTGCCAGGAGGCGCTCCTCGAGGAGGTCAACGGTGAGTGTGGTGGGGCAAACAGAGAGGAAGTGGTCCCTGACCGAGCGAAGGGAGTCAGGGAGCCGGGTGACTATGTAGTAGAGGGTGATGTACATGGGGGGGGGGTTCTTGGCGCAGAACTCAGCAGGAAGCGCAGCGCGGTAGCGGGTGTCACTAGTGCGAAGGTGCGTAATGAGGTCAGCGACTGTGGGAAAGGCGGCGAGGTCAGGGAACAGGTACGGCAGCATGAGGCGGCTAAGGGCAGCAGTGGCAGGGAAAGAGTAGCGTGCGACTACAGCGTCGTACAAGGTCCTAGCACTCTTGTACTGACTGAAGTGCGCGCGCTCAGAGGAACGCACAGCAAGACGGGCAGCAGCATCGCGTGTGGCCCACTGTGAGCGAACAGTGCTGTCAGCATCGGCAGCAGGGGCAGCAGAGGCGCCAGACGTGAGATCGAACAGTGAGAGACCGTCTTTCCTATCGCACTGTAGGAAAAGCTGTAGATCATCGACCCAGACCTCAAAGTCAACAGCCCAACCCTCAGCATCAAAGACTAGAACGCTAGGGGTAGCCATGACAGCAGTGGCAGCAGGCTAGGGGCAGCAGCAGCAGTAGCAACAGTAGGGGCGCGGCTCGGCGGTGCTCTTACCAGGGCAGGTGGGTAGAGGTCCGCAAGTGGTGGGGCAGGGCCGAGGTGCGCCGGCAGGGACGGGTCCTGCACATGTGCGGATCCCTCCGCGTTTTGGGGCTGGAGGCGCTCGTTTCGAGCACTTTTCTTCCGCCGGGTCACGCTGTTGCGCTTGTCTGGGCCTATTACCAAGCCAGCAAGGGCGTGGGAGGGTTGCGAGCATCATCGGTCATCGGCGCTCGCGAATGAAGAGCGCCCTCTCCGTTTCCTGCACATGTGCGGATCCCTCCGCGTTTTGGGGCTGGAGGCGCTCGTTCCGAGCGTTTTTCTTCCGCCGGTTGACGGGGCGGCCCGTGTCTGGGCCTATTACCAAGCCAGCAAGGGCGTGGGAGGGTTGGGAGCATTATCGGTCATCGGCGCTCGCGAGTAAAGAGCGCCCGCTGCGCTTCCTGCACATGTGCGGATCCCTTCCGCATTTTGGGGGTGGAGGCGCTCGTCCCGAGCGTTTTTCTTCCGCCGGGTCACGCGACTGCACTTGTCTGGGCCTATTACCAAGCCAGCAAGGGCGTGGAAGGGTTGCAAGCATCATCGGTTATTGGCGCTCGCGAATGAAGAGCGCCCGCTACGCTTCCTGCACATGTGCGGATCCTTCGGCATTTTGGGGGTAGAGGCGCTCGTTACGAGCATTTTTCTTCCGCCGAGTCACGCGACTGCACTTGTCTGGGCCTATTACCAAGCCAGCAAGGGCGTGGGAGGGTTGCGAGCATCATCTGTCATCAGTGCTTGCGAATCAAGAGCGCCCCCTGCACTTCCTGCACATGTGCGGATCCTTCCGCGTTTTGGGGCAGGAAGCGCTTGTTCCGAGCGTTTTTCTTCCGACAGGTCATGCAGCTGCGCTTATCTGGGCCTATTACCAAGCCAGCAAGGGCGTGGGAGGGTTGCGAGCATCATCGGTCATCGGCGCTCGCGAATGAAAGCGCCCGCTGCACTTCCTGCACATGCGCGGATCCTTCCGCGTTTTGGGGGTGGAAGCGCTCGTTCCGAGCGATTTTTTTCTGCCGGGTCACGCGGCTACGCTTGTCTGGGCCTATTACCAAGCCAGCAAGGGCGTGGGAGGGTTGCGAGCATCATCGGTCATCGACGCTCGCGAATGAAGAGCGCCCGCTGCGCTTCCTGCACATGTGCGGATCCCTCCGCGTTTTGGGGGTGGAGGCGTTCGTTCCGAGCGTTTTTCTTCCGCCGGGTCACGTGGCTGCGCTTGTCTGGGCCTATTACCAAGCCAGGAAGGGCGTGGGAGGGTTGCGAGTATCATCGGTTCTCGGCGATCGCGAATGAGAGCGCCTGCTGCGCTTCCGGCACATGTGCGGATCCCTCCGCGTTTTGGGGCTGGAGGCGCTCGTTCCGAGCGTTTTTCTTCCACCGGGTCACTTGGCGGCGCTTGTCTGGGCCTATTACCAAGCTAGCAAGGGCGTGGGAGGGTTGCGAGCATCATCGGTCATCGGCGCTCGCGAATGAAGAGCGCCCGCTGCGATTCCTGCACATGTGCGATTTTCTTTCACCGGGTCACGCGGCTGCGCTTCTCTGGGCCTATTACCAAGCCAGCAAGGGCGTGGGAGGGTTGCGAGTATCATCGGTTCTCGGCGATCGCGAATGAGAGCGCCCGCTGCGCTTCCGGCACATGTGCGGATCCCTCCGCGTTTTGGGGCTGGAGGCGCTCGTTCCGAGCGTTTTTCTTCCACCGGGTCACTCGGCGGCGCTTGTCTGGGCCTATTACCAAGCCAGCAAGGGCGTGGGAGGGTTGCGAGCATCATCGGTCATCGGCGCTCGCGAATGAAGAGCGCCCGCTGCGCTTCCAGCACATGTGCTGATCCCCCCGCGTTATGGGGGTGGAGGCGCTCGTTCCGAGCGTTTTTCTTCCTCCGGGTCGCGCTGCTGCGCTTGTCTGGGCCTATTAAGAAGCCAGCAAGGGCGTGGGAGGGTTGCGAGCATCATCGGTCATCGGCGCTCGCGAATGACGAGCGCCCGCTGCGCTTCCTGCACACGTGCGGATCCTTTCGCGTTTTGGGGGTGGAGGCGCTCGTTCCGAGCGTTTTTATTCCGCCGGGTCACGCGGCTGCGCTTGTTTGGGTCTATTACCAAGCCAGCAAGGACGTGGGAGCGTCATCGCTCATTGGCGCTCTTGAATGATGAGCGCCCGCTGCGCTTCCTGCGCGTGTGCGGATCCTCCCACGTTTTGGGGATGGAGGCGGTCGTTCCGAGCGTTTTTCTTCCACCGGGGAAAGCGGCTGCGCTTGTCTGGGCCTATTACCAAGCCAGCAAGGGCGTGGGAGGGCTGCGAGCATCATCGGTCATCGGTGCTCGCGAATGAAGGGCGCCCGCTGCGCTTCCTGCACATGTGCTGATCCTCCGCGATTTGGGGGTGGAGGCACTCGTTCCAAGCATTCTTCTTCCGCCGGTCACGCGGCTGCGCTTCTCTGGGCCAATTACCAAGCCAGCAAGGGCGTGGGAGGGTTGCGAGCATCATCCGTCATCGGCGCTCGCGAATGAAGAGCGCCCGTTGTCTTCCTGCGCATGTGCGGATCCCTCTGCGTTTTGGGGCTGGAAGCGCTCGTTCCGAGAGTCACGCGGCTGCGCTTGTCTGGGCTTATTACAAAGCCAGCAAGGGCGAGGGTTGCGAGCATCATCGGTCATCGGCGCTCGCGAATGAAGAGCGCCCGCTCCACTTCCTGCTCATGTGCTGAACCCTCCGCGTTTTGGGGCTGGAAGCGCTCGTTCCGAGCGTTTTTCTTCTGCCGAGTAACGCTGCTGCGCTTGTCTGGGCCTACGACCAAGCCAGCAAGGGCGTGTGAGGGTTGCGAGCATCATCGGTAATCGGCGCTCGCGAATGAAGAGCGCCCGCTGCGCTTCCTGCACATGTGCTGATCCCTCCGCGTTTTGGAGGTGGAGGCACTCGTTCCCAGCGTTCTTCTTCCGCCGGGTCACGCGGCTGCGCTTCTCTGGGCTTATTACGAAGCCAGCAAGGGCGTGGGAGGGTTGCGAGGATCATCGGTCATCGGCGCTCGCGAATGAAGAGCGCCCCCTGCGCTTCATGCACATGTGCGGATCCTTCCGCATTTTTGGGGCTGGAAGCGATCGTTCCGAGCGATTTTCTTCCGCCGGGTCACGTGGTTGCGCTTGTCTGGGCCTATTACCAAGCCAGCAAGGGCGTGGGAGGGTTGTGAGCATCATCAGTCATCGGCGCTCGCGAATCAAGAGCGCCCGCTGCGCTTCCTGCACATGTGCGGATCCCTCTGCGTTATGGGGCTGGAGGCGCTCGTTCCGAGCGTTTTTCTTCCCCCGGGTCACGCGGCTGCGCTTGTCTGGGCCTATTACCAAGCCAGCAAGGGCATGGGAGGGTTGCGAGCATCATCGGTCCTCGGCGCTCGCGAATGAAGAGCGCCCGCTGCACTTCCTGCACATGCGCGGATCCTTCCGCGTTTTGGCGGTAAAGGCGCTCGTTTCGAGCGATTTTCTTCCGCCGGGTCACGATGCTGTGCTTGTTTGGGCCTATTACCAAGCCAGCAAGGGCTTGGGAGGGTTGTGAGTATCATCGGTCATCGGCGCTCGCGAATCAAGAGCCCCCGCTGCGCTTCCTGCACATGTGCGGATCCCTCCGCGTTTTGGGGCTGGAGGCACTCGTTCCGAGCGTTTTTCTTCCGCCGGGTCACGAGGCTGCGCTTGTCTGGGCCTACTACCAAGCCAACAAGGGTGTGGAAGGGTTGCGAGCATCATCGGTTATCGGCGCTCGCGAATGAAGAGCGCCCGCTGCTCTTCCTGCATATGTGCAGATCCCTCTTCGTTCTGGGGCTGGAGGCGCTAGTTCCGAGCGTTTTTCTTCCGCCAGGTCACGCGGCTGCGCTTGTCTGGGCCGATTACCAAGCCAGCAAGTGCGTAGGAGGGTTGCGAGCATCATCGGTCATCGGCGCTCGCGACTGAAGAGCGCGCGCTGCGATTCCTGCACATGTGCTGATCCCTCTGCGTTTTGGGGGTGGAGACGCTCGTTTCGAGCGTTTTTCTTCCTCCGGGTCACGCTGCTGCACTTGTCTGGGCCTATTATCAAGCCAGCAAGGGCGTGGGAGGGTTGCGAGCATCATCGGTCGTCGGGGCTCGCGAATGAAGAGCGCCCGCTGCACTTCCTGCGCATGTGCGGATCCCTCTGCGTTTTGGGGCTGGAAGCGCTCGTTACGAGCGTTTTTCTTCCGCCGAGTCACGCGGCTGCGCTTATCTGGGCTTATTACAAAGCCAGCAAGGGCGAGGGTTGCGAGCATCATCGGTCATCGGCGCTCGCGAATGAAGAGCGCCTTTTGCACTTCTTGCACATGTGCGGAACCCTCCGCGTTTTGGGGCTGGAGGCGCTCGTTCCGAGCGTTTTTCTTCCGCCGGATCACGCAGCTGCGCTTGTCTGGGCCTATTACCAAGCCAGCAAGGGTGTGGGAGGGTTGCGAGCATCATCGGTCATCGGCGCTCGCGAATGAAGAGCGCCCGCTGCGCTGCCTGCATATGTGCTGATCCCCCCGCGTTTTGGGGGTGGAGGCGCTCGTTTCGAGCGTTTTTCTTCCGCTGGGTCACGCGGCTGCGCTTGTAAGGGCCGATTACGAAGCCAGCAAGGGCGTGGGAGGGTTGCGAGCATCATCGGTCATCGGCGCTCGTGACTGAAGAGCGCCCGCTACGCTTCCTGCACATGTGCGGATCCCTCCGCGTTTTGGGGGTGGAGACGCTCGTTTCGAGCGTTTTTCTTCCTCCGGGTCACATGGCTGCACTTCTCTGGGCCTATTATCAAGCCAGCAAGGGCGTGGGAGGGTTGCGAGCATCATCGGTCATCGGCGCTCGCGAATGAAGAGCGCCCGCTGCGCTTCCTGGATATGTGCAGATCCCTCCACGTTTTGGGGCTGGAGGCGCTCGTTCCGAGCGTTTTTCTTCCGCTGGGTCATGCTGCTGCGCTTGTCTAGGCCTATTACCAAGCCAGCAAGCGCGTGGGAGGGTTGCAAGCATCATCGGTCATCGGCGCTCTCGAATGAAGGGCGCTCGCTGCGCTTCCTGCACATGTGCGGATCCTTCCGCATTTTGGGGGTGGAGGCGCTTCTCCCGCCGGGTCACGCAGCTGCGCTTGTCCGGGCCTATTACCAAGTCAGCAAGGGCGTGAGAGGGTTGCGAGCATGATCGGTCATTGGCGCCCGCTGCACTTCCTGCACATGTGCGGATCCTTCCGCTTTTTGGGGCTAGAAGCGCTTGTTCCGAGCGATTTTCTTCCGCCAGGTCACGGGGCTGCACTTGTTTAGGCCTATTACCAAGCCAGGAAGGGCGTGGGAGGGTTGTGAGCATCATCAGTCTTCGGCGCTCGCGAATGAAGAGCGCCCGCTGCGCTTCCTACACGTGTTCGGATCCTTCCGCGTTTTGGGGATGGAGGCGCTCGTTCCGAGCGGTTATTTTCCGCCGGTTCACGCGGCTGCGCTTGTCTGGGCCTATTACCAAGCCACCAAGGGCGAGGGAGGGTTGCGAGCATCATCGGTCATCGGCGCTCGCGAATGAAGAGGGCCCGCTTCGCTTCATGTACATGTGCGGATCCTTCTACGTTTTGTGGCTCGAAGCTCTCGTTCCGAGTATCTTCTTCCGCCGGGTCACGCGGCTGCGTTTGTCTAGACCTATTACCAAGCCACCAGGGAGTGGGAGGGTTGTGAGCATCATCAGTCATCGGCACTCGCGAATGAAGAGCGCCCTCTGCACTTCCTGCACATGTGCTGATCCCTCCGCGTTTTGGGGATGGAGGCGCTCATTCCGAGCGTTTTTCTTACGCCCGGTCACGCAGCTGCACTTGTCTGGGCCTATTACCAAGCCAGCAAGGGTGTGGGAGGGTTGCGAGCATCATCGGTCATCGGCGCTCGCGAATGAAGAGCGCCCGCTGCGCTTCCTGCACATGTGCTGATCCCTCCGCGTTTTGGGGGTGGAGGCGCTCGTTCCGAGCGTTTTTTTTCCATCGGGTCACGCGGCTGCGCTTGTCTGAGCCTATTACCAAGCCAGCAAGGGCGAGGGTTGCGAGCATCATCGGTCATCGGCGCTCGCGAATGAAGAGCGCCCGCTCCACTTCCTGCTCATGTGCTGAACCCTCCGAGTTTTGGGGCTGGAAGCGCTCGTTCCGAGCGATTTTCTTCTGCCGAGTCACGCTGCTGCGCTTGTCTGGGCCTGCTACCAAGCCAGCAAGGGCGTGTGAGTGTTGCGAGCATCATCGGTCATCGGCGCTCGCGAATGAAGAGCGCCCGATGCGATTCCTGCACATGTGCTGATCCCCCCGCGTTTTGGGGGTGGAGGCACTCGTTCCGACCGATTTTCTTCCGCCGGGTCACGCGGCTGCGCTTGTCTGGGCCTATTACCAAGCCAGCAAGGGCGTGGGAGGGTTGTGAGCATCATCGGTCATCGGCGCTCGCGAATCAAGAGCGCCCGCTGCGCTTCCTGCACATGTGCGGTTCCCTCTGCGTTTTGGGGCTGGAGGCGCTCGTTCCGAGCGTTTTTCTTCCCCCGGTTCACGCGGCTGCGATTGTCTAGGCCTATTACCAAGCCAACAAGGGCGTGGGAGGGTTGCGAGCATTATCGGTCCTCGGCGCTCGCGAATGAAGAGCGCCCGCTGCACTTCCTGCACATGCGCGGATCCTTCCGCGTTTTGGGGGTGGAGACGCTCGTTTTGAGCGATTTTCTTCCGCCGGGTCACGCGGCTGCGCTTGTCTGGGCCTATTACCAAGCCAGCAAGGGCGTGGGAGGGTTGCGAGTATCATCGGTTCTCGGCGATCGCGAATGAGAGCGCCCGCTGCGCTTCCGGCACATGTTGTCAGAATGTTGTATTTGTCTAGCCTGAAGTGGGATACTCTATGGCGAGTACAGCACAATCTAGGGCTATATGTACTCAACTGCTTGCTAGTGAACCTCCTCCTTTCTTCATTCTTACTTTCTACTGCTAGTTCTGATATGCTATCAGAGCAGGTCGATCCCCTTGGGTCGATCCTGTGGGTGGGCTCACCACCTCACTGCTTCCGCTGATACTGCTACTCTGTGTGTTGCACGCCCCGTGGCGTGCGACGGATTTTTCATCCCACCGCGCGCTCGGAGCGTGCGGCGGTTTTCTGCCCGCCGTGCGCCCCGAGGCGCGCGGCGGTTTTCTGCCCGCCGTGCGCCCCGAGGCGCGCGGCGGTTTTCTGCCCGCCGCGCGCCCTGAGGCGCGCGGCGGCTTTCTGCCCCGTCACTCCGCGCGTCGCTCCCGGGAGGCGCTGCGACGGGCGACGGGGACCCGCGCGTCGCCCCCCGTCGCCCGTCGCGGCCTGCGCGACCTGCGTAGGGCCCGCGCGCGGCCCGTACAGCCTGCGCGCGGCCCGTACGGGCTGCGCCAGGCCCGCGCGCGGCCCGTACGGGCAGCTCCAGGCCCGCGCGCGGCCCGTACGGACTGTGCCAGGTCAGGGCGCGCCTCGGGCCGCCCGCACGCGGTTCGTACGGGCTGCGCCAGGCCCGTGGGCGCCCTGTTTTCTCTGCCCCTGCGCTGCCCGCTGTCCCCCGTGCTTCTGACGGCGCCCCACCCCTGCTGCTGCCCGTTCTCCTGAATTAGGGTTTGGGGGTGGGGGGTATGGGGGTGCAGGTTCTGTGCGTCATCCCCTACTCCTCCTCCTCCTCCGTCTCCCAGTGCTGCAGCTGCCGCTGAGGGGGGTGGGTGTGTGGGAGCCGAAGGAGTGGTACTAGGGGGGTGACGTGCAAGTGGAGTTAGGAGTGAAGCAGTGGGTGTGTGGGGGGTGTGTGGGACAGTTGGAGGAGGTTGAGCGGAGGCTGCTGTCTTGTCGTCCGCAGCACCTGTAGTCCGGGGCGCACTGTCCTGGTAGCCCAGAGAGTCTGCTGCGCCTGTCGCCCGAGGGTCCGTTGCTCCTGTAGCTCGTCGTAGCCCGTGAGCCAGTTACTCCAGTAGTCCGGGGCGCACTGTCCCGGTAGCCACTGTGCCAGCAGCTCCTGTTGCCCGTGTGTCTGCAGCTTCAGCCGCCGTCTCTCATCTTCTCTCCTCTCACAGTCCCTCCTCCTCCTCACTTGCCCGCTGTGATTACCTCTAGCTTTGCTTCTTATTGTGAACTCCTGCTATACCTGCTCATTGTGCTGATTACACCCCACTTTGGCTATGGGGGTGTGTCAGAATGTTGTATTTGTCTAGCCTGCAGTGGGGTACTCTATAGCGAGTACAGCCCAATCTAGGGTTTCCTATATGTACTCAACTGCTTGCTAGTGAACCTCCTCCTTTCTTCATTCTTACTTTCTACTGCTAGTTCTGATACATGTGCGGATCCCTCCGCGTTTTGGGGCTGGAGGCGCTCGTTCCGAGCGTTTTTCTTCCACCGGGTCACTCGGCGGCGCTTGTATGGGCCTATTACCAAGCTAGCAAGGGCGTGGGAGGGTTGCGAGCATCATCGGTCATCGGCGCTCGCGAATGAAGAGCGCCCGCTGCGCTTCCTGCACACGTGTAGATCCTTTCGCGTTTTGGGGGTGGAGGCGCTCGTTCCTAGCGTTTTTATTCCGCCGGGTCACGCGGCTGCGCTTGTTTGGGCCTATTACCAAGTCAGCAAGGACGTGGGAGCGTCATCGCTCATTGGCGCTCGCGAATGATGAGCGCCCGCTGCGCTTCCTGCACATGTGCGGATCCTCCCACGTTTTGGGGATGGAGGTGCTCGTTCCGAGCGTTTTTCTTCCACCGGGGAAAGCGGCTGCGCTTGTCTGGGCCTATTACCAAGCCAGCAAGGGCGTGGGAGGGTTGCGAGCATCATCGGTCATCAGTGCTCACGAATGAAGGGCGCCCGCTGCGCTTCCTGCACATGTGCTGATCCCTCCGCGTTTTGGGGGTGGAGGCACTCGTTCCAAGCGTTCTTCTTCCGCCGGGTCACGCGGCTGCGCTTCTCTGGGCCTATTACCAAGCCAGCAAGGGCGTGGGAGGGTTGCGAGCATCATCTGTCATCGGTGCTCGCGAATGAAGAGCGCCCGCTGCACTTCCTGCGCATGTGCGGATCCCACTGCGTTTTGTGTCAGATATAGTAGGAGTACGGCCTAGGCTTAGTAGCCTAGGCCACAGTAGGACTACGAAAGGAGGCGCCAAGTACGAGCTAGGATTGTGTGTAGAAACAGAATTGAGAAGGAGTGATTGAACTAGCAAGCAGCAGGATACAAATAGCAAACCCTAAGGGGCTGTACTCACTATTGAGTACCCCACTGCAGGCTACACAAACAACATATTCTGACATTTTGGGGCTGGAAGCGCTCGTTCCGAGCGTTTTTCTTCCACCGAGTCACGCGGTTGCGCTTGTCTGGGCTTATTACAAAGCCAGCAAGGGCGAGGGTTGCGAGCATCATCGGTCATCGGCGCTCGCGAATGAAGAGCGCCCGCTCCACTTCCTGCTCATGTTCTGAACCCTCCGTGTTTTGGGGCTGGAAGCGCTCGTTCCGAGAGATTTTCTTCTGCCGAGTCACGCTGCTGCGATTGTCTGGGCCTACTACCAAGCCAGCAAGGGCGTGGGAGGGTTGCGAGCATCATCGGTCCTCGGCGCTCGCGAATGAAGAGCGCCCGCTGCACTTCCTGCACATGCGCGGATCCTTCCGCGTTTTGGGGGTGGAGACGCTCGTTTCGAGCGATTTTCTTCCGCCGGGTCACGCGGCTGCGCTTGTCTGGGCCTATTACCAAGCCAGCAAGGGCGTGGGAGGGTTGTGAGCATCATCGGTCATCGGCGCTCGCGAATCAAGAGCGCCTGCTGCGCTTCCTGCACATGTGCGGATCCCTCCGCGTTTTGGGGCTGGAGGCACTCGTTCCGAGCGTTTTTCTTCCGCCGGGTCACAAGGCTGCGCTTGTCTGGGCCTATTACCAAGCCAGCAAGGGCGTGGGAGGGTTGCGAGCATCATCGGTCATCGGCGCTCGCGACTGAAGAGCGCCCGCTGCGCTTCTTGCACATGTGCTGATCCCTCCGCGTTTTGGGGGTGGAGACGCTCGCTCGAGCGTTTTTCTTCCTCCGGGTCACGCTGCTGCACTTGTCTGGGCCTATTATCAAGCCAGCAAGGGCGTGGGAGGGTTGCGAGCATCATCGGTCATCGGCGCTCACGAATGAAGAGCGCCCGCTGCACTTCCTGCGCATGTGCGGATCCCTCTTCGTTTTGGGGCTGGAAGCGCTCGTTCCGAGCGTTTTTCTTCCGCCGAGTCACGCGGCTGCGCTTGTCTGGGCTTATTACAAAGCCAGCAAGGGCGAGGGTTGCGAGCATCATCGGTCATCGGCGCTCGCAAATGAAGAGCGCCCGCTGCACTTCCTGCTCATGTGATGAACCCTCCGCGTTTTGGGGCTGGAAGCGCTCGTTCCGAGCGTTTTTCTTCTGCCGAGTCACGCTGCTGCACTTTTCCGGGCCTACTACCAAGCAAGCAAGGGCGTGGGAGGGTTGTGAGCATCATCGTTCATCGGCGCTCGCGAATCAAGAGCGCCCGCTGCGCTTCCTGCACATGTGCGGATCCCTTCGCGTTTTGGGGCTGGAGGCACTCGTTCCGAGCGTTTTTATTCCGCCGGGTCACGAGGCTGCGCTTGTCTGGGCCTATTACCAAGCCAGCAAGGACATAGGAGGGTTGTGAGCATGATCGGTTATCGGCGCTTGCGAATAAAGAGCGCCCGCTGCGCTTCCTGCACATGTGCGGATCCCTCTGCGTTTTGGGGCTGGAGGCGCTCGTTACAAGCGATTTTCTTCCGCCGGGTCACGCGGCTGCGCTTGTCTGGGCCTATTATCAAGCCAGCAAGGGCGTGGGAGTGTTGTGAGCATCATCGGTCTTCGGCGCTCGCGAATCAAGAGCGCCCGCTGCGCTTCCTGCACATGTGCTGATCCCTCTTCGTTCTGGAGCTGGAGGCGCTCGTTCCGAGCGTTTTTCTTCCGCCGGGTCACAAGGCTGTGCTTGTCTGGGCCTATTACCAAGCCAGCAAGGGCGTGGGAGGGTTGCGAGCATCATCGGTTATCGGCGCTCGCGAATGAAGAGCGCCCGCTGCGCTTCCTGCACATGTGCAGATCCCTCTTAGTTCTGTGGCTGGAGGCGCTCGTTCCGAGCGTTTTTCTTCCGTCGAATCACGCAGCTGCGCTTGTCTGGGCCTATTACCAAGCCAGCAAGGGTGTGGGAGGGCTGCGAGCATCATCTGTCATCGGCGCTCGCGAATGAAGAGCGCCCGCTGCGCTTCCTGCACATGTGCTGATCCCCCCGCGTTTCGGGGGTTGAGGCGCTCGTTCCGAGCGTTTTTTTTCCGCCGGGTCACGCGGCTGCGCTTCTCTGGGCCTATTACCAAGCCAGCAAGGGCGTGGGAGGGTTGCGAGCATCATCGGTCATCGGCACTCGCGACTGAAGAGCGCCCGCTGCGCTTCCTGCACATGTGCGGATCCCTCCGCGTTTTGGGGGTGGAGACGCTCGTTTCGAGCGTTTTTCTTCCTCCGGGTCACGCTGCTGCACTTGTCTGGGCCTATTATCAAGCCAGCAAGGGCGTAGGAGGGTTGCGAGCATCATCGGTTATCGGCGCTCGCGAATGAAGAGCGCCCACTGCGCTTCCTGGACATGTGCAGATCCCTCCACGTTTTGGGGATGGAGGCGCTCGTTCCTGTTGTGTGATGCAATCATATGCATTCACGTCTGTCTGCCTCCCATCATGTGTTCGTGCGTTGCATGCGTGGTGTGAGCGTGTGCAAGAATTTGTGTTTTGTGCGGTTTGGTTTTTCTGAGTGTGTGTGAATGTTATTTGGCTTGAGTAGATATCTGAAGTGACTCCTCTGCTCAAGAGCTTTCCGACGAACCAAGTATCGCTTCAATCGGAGCACGAACAAGAAAGTTACGAACGTTGGAGTTCGTATGCTTTTCATATTTGATTGTGGCAACTATGGGAAGTTGTGGGGTTGACTCAATATGGGGTACAGACTTTTGGGGGTTGGGAAATTCGTCTTTCTACTGTAGTTGCTGCCAAATGGTTGGGAGAAACCAAACCAGGTTGGCAAGTGTGACCAAGTTGGGTTGAGGTGGATTGTGGAGGTTGGGATAGTGACAAAGGTCAAAGTTGGGTTGCCTATGGGGAAGGGAATTGTGTGGCATGGGGTTTCCTTGGTTGGGGACTCTCTTGGGACCTTCCCTCTCGTCCTCCTCATCCCTTCCACCTGGTTTAGTGCTACTCTAATTCTCTTGTGTGAACTTCTGTGAGACTCTTGTGATTGAGTTAAGATTCTATGGCAGCTTACCCACTAGTGCGCCAAAATTGATAACTCAAGAAATACTTCCCTTTTTTCGTACAATTCAACTTGGGAAATGTAGCCACGGATTAGAGCTACAACATAGGTGAAGTTTTGACAGTGCGTTTTTTGTCGACGGCGTTTCTTGTGAGCACGACTATTCTGTCCAGAAATATAGACCAACGATTTTGAGAAATTTAGGCACCTAATCTTCATAGACTCCGTCCTTAGTCTCTAACAATTGGTATCAGAGCTGATTAAGGACCTTGTGGGGAGTCTACTGAAGTGTGAAGACCCTCCTAGACCCACCATGGCCTGTGGGCGTGCCTAAGTGGAGTTCTGGAGGTTGGATGTGACTTCCGCTAAGGGGAAACTTTGCCGAAATTTCGTTGGCGCCGACACTTGTGAAGATTGTGCGGATCTACATTGTGACCAGCAAAGGGGGGAGCTGAAACCTCTGATTGGGAGCAGAGGAGATGAATCAAGGGAGTGGAGATGCAGCTGAGAAGAGGAGTGAACCGCCACCATCCAAGATCGAAGCTTTGGATGGCTCCAACTATGAGGAATGGAGCGGGCGGATGCGGAGCGCCTTCAAGCGCTACAAGCTGCTGAAAATTGCAATGGGAGAGGAGAAGATGCCGGGGGAAGGAGATGCCCGCGATCGGTGGATTGAGAAGAGCGCGGTGCTGTACGACCTCATCCTCCAATCGGTCAACAACGACATGTTCCAGCACATCAAGGATTTGGTGGAGTTGGATGATTCCGGACCGAAGGCATGGAAGCTGCTACGCGACGTGATTCAGCCCAACACGCTGCCGATGGTGATTGTGTTGGAGAAGGAGTTGGCTCTCCTCTCCATGAAACAGGGAATGATGTGAAACCGGTCCTTGACAAGATCAAGGACACCTATGCGAGGTTGGCAGCGGCGGGCAGCGAAGTGTCGCAGACGCAACAGTGCACCAAGATCATCTCCGTGCTCGACAACTCGTGGGACAACCTCATCCCCACCCTGAACGTTCAGCAGGACAAATGGACGACTGAGTGGCTACGGCAGCAGATTCTGCAGGAGGACTTCCGCAGGCGCCACACGGGAGGTGGTGCTGCCAACAAAACTGCTGAGGGGTATGGAGCTGCAGGAGGCAGCAGAGGAAGAGGGGGAGGGAGAGGCCGAGGCCGTGGGAGAGGCTTTGGCAGAGGGAGAGGCCGAGGTGACTACAACGAGGGGCATGGGAGCTCTGGTGGTAGGGGGAGCACCCGAATGGAGGGTGCGTGCTGGTACTACAAGAAGGCTGGACACCCGTGGTTCAAGTGTTTCAGCCGGCCTGAGGGATGGGCGCCCCCAGGAATGAAGCCGCCAAGTGGTGAACGTGCACGAGGTGGCACTGTGCAAGGTTCAGGTGCACAAGGTGATGGTGCACAAGGTAAAGCCGACCCTGGGATGTTCCTCATGGTTGAGGATGTGCAAGGGAGTGGGGGTGATGTGGGTTCAGCTGGGAAGGTTGTGATGCACCCCCTCACCCACTGGGTGATAGATTCAGGTTGCATAAGTCACATGACCCCACGGGCAGATTTGCTTGACGAGGTAAAACCCCCAGGGAAGATCAAGTTTGTGGCTGCCGCTTCAGGTGCTTTGCTCCCTGTAATTGGTGTTGGGAATGCCAAGGTCATGGGAGCCAATGGGGGGCTTGTGGGGCTGGGGAATGTGCTGTTGGTTGAAGGTTTGTCCGCTAACCTTCTTTCCGTGCGCCGGTTGCAGAAAAGCAAGGCCAAAGTGACTTTCGGCCCAACCAGCTGCCGTGCAAAGCTTGGGAAGTTGCTGCTGTGGGACTTGGAGGAGAAGAGCAACTGCATCAAGGAATTGTGGCAGCTGCCCATCATCCCTTGGAATGGGAAACCACCAGCAACGGCAGCGGCTGCAGCAACGGCTAAGGTAGCTGCAGGGGGAGAGAAGACTGCACCAACTGCTGGGGCCCTGGATGCAGTCAAGAAGGTGCAGCAGTCACAGCAGCCACATGGTGAGGTGCTTGCTGGTGTGGATGCGACAGCTGCATGGGCAAAGGCTTCATCTGGGAGTGGTGAGGCCGACTGGGAGACATGGCACGAGAGGCTGTGTCATGTGAACTTTCCTATGCTGCAGAAGTTGGTTAAGGATGGGAGCTTAAAGGGGTTGGAGGTGAAGGGGGCAGCGAAGGAGATTGGGAGCTGCCCTATATGCCTTGAGACCAAGTTCACGAAATTTCCCTTCAGCAGCAGCACAGGACCAGCCAAAGCACCACTCGCGCTTGTGCACATGGATGTGGTGGGGCCTACGAGGGCCCTTTCTCTCTCGGGCAGCCGCTATTTTCTGACCATTGTGGACGACCATACGCGTGCGGTGTGGGTGTAACCTCTCAAGACGAAGGGGGAGGCGGCAGCGGCTGTTCTCAAGGAGTGGATGCCGAGAGCTCAAAGGGAGAGCGGTCATAAGGTGAAGGTGATCCGCACCGACAACGGAGGAGAATTCATTGGCGCTGATTTTGAGGCGGTGCTGAAGAAGAAGGGGATCCAGCATCAGCTCACAGTGCCCTACAACCCTCAGCAGAACGGCGTGGCTGAGCGGTTCAACCGGACCCTGCAGGAAGGTGCTCGCACTCTCCTTGGGCATGCAGGGCTGCCGGATCCGTTTTGGGTGACTGCACTGCGGCAGGTCGCCCTTGTGAAGAACAGGGTGCTGGCGACTGTGGGGGACAAGCAGTGGGTCCCCTACACCAAGTGGTATGGGAGTGCACCAGCAGTCAACATGCTGAGAGCCTTCGGCTGCATGGTGGTGTTTCATGTGCCTAAGGAGAAGAGGGGAAAATTGGAAGCTTCTGGGAGATGGGGTGTGCACTTGGGGCTTGCTAAGGATCACAAGGGCTGGCTGATTTGAGACTTGACCAGCCAGCAGCTGACTATGTCAAGGGATGTGAAGTTCCTCGAGTCCTTATACTACAAGGAGTGGAAGCAGCAGCAGCAGAAGCTTCTCGCTACACCGCTGATCATTGAGGCCGATGAGGTGCAGCGGCCTTCGAGGCAAGTGCAGGTTTCTGTCTCTGAGAATGAGATCTCTGGGGTTACTGAGGATGGGGGAGAACCTGAGGTGGAGGAGCAGCACCAGCAGCAGCAGCCGCAGCAGCAGCAAGGTGCTCCACAAGGTGCCGCACGTCCGGCTGACCGTCCCAGGAGGGATGTGTGCCCTCCTAACCGGCTGACCTATCCGAGCTTTGGCAAGCCAAAGGTGGTACGGGCTGGGAGTGTGGCTGAGCAGTGTGATGAGGATGAGATAGCACACTGCTACTGGGCACCCGTTCCTGAGCCCAAGACGCTAGCTGAAGCATTGAGCGGGCCGGATGCTGAAAAATGGAAGCAGAGTGTGAAGGAGGAGTATGACTCTCTGCTGGAGAACGAGACGTGGGAGCTGTGTGAGCTGCCACCTGGGAAGAAGGCCATTTCTTCCAAGCTGATCTTCAGGCATAAGTACGGACCAGATGGGGAGCTGACCCGCTACAAGTCAAGGCTTGTGGCTAAGGGGTTTCAGCAGACAAAGGGGAAGGATTTTGACGAGATCTTTGCTCCTGTGGGGAAAGGCACAACATTGAAAGTGTCACTGGCAATGGCAGCAAACCGTGGATGGCGGGTGAAGCAGATGGACATCACCACCGCCTTCCTCAATGGGATCATTCTGGAGGAGCTGTACATGTTACAGCCTGAGGGTTTGGATGATGGGAGCGGCAGGGTGTGCAGGCTGAAGAAGGCCATCTATGGCCTGAAGCAGGCTCCTCGTGCATGGTACCACAAGCTAGAGGAGACACTGCTGGCTGGGGGGTTCAAGAAGAGTGAGTGTGACCACAGCCTGTTCCTGCTACAAGAGAAGGAGCAGTTTCTCATGCTCCTGGTGTATGTGGACGACATCCTGCTCTTCTCTGAGTCGTCTGCAATGATTGAGCGTGTGGAGGAGATGCTGGAGATGCAGTTCAAGTGTTCCAAGATGGGAGATGTGAAGTACTACCTGGGGATGCATGTGGAGAGGTACCTTGACAAGGGAGTGTTGAGGTTGCACCAGAGGAAGTACTGTGAGGGGCTGGCCGAGAAGTATGGGCTGCAAGATGGAGGGAAGCCAGCCACCCCACTGCCTTGGAGGGTTCACAGTGGAGCCCAGTGCTGATGAGGAGGTGGTGGGTGAGAGTGACAGGAAGCTGTTTCATTCCATGGTGGGGGCACTCAATTATGCGGCTAACCACACGCGGCCTGACATTGCCTTTGCTACATCCAGGCTTGCAAGTGTGGTTGCTCGCCCCAGTCATGAGCAGCTGGAAGCGGCCAAGAGGTTGGTCCGCTATGTGAGCGCTACGGCATCAGTGGGCTTGGAGTACAGTGCTGTGCGACAGAGGCTGCAGAGGGGTGCAGCTGATTTGGGCAAGGGGGAGATGCTCCTGACCTGCTACACCGACGCCAGCTTCAACTCTGTGAAGGCGGATGGCACCAGCATTGGAGGCTATGTGTGCCTGTTTGGAGGTGGTGCAGTGAGCTAGCGCAGCAAGAAGCAGAACGAGGTGGGGCAGTCCTCGTGTGAGACAGAGTACATGGCCTTGCATCATGGGGCAAAGGAGGTGGTGTGGCTGAGGCGTTTGTTGGAGGAGATCGGAGTGTGCCAGAGGGAGCCGCATGTGATTTTCTCTGACAATGAGTCGGCGGTGAAGCTAGCGAAGAATGCTTGTCTTCATGGGCTGACCAAATACATCAGGCCTAAGTGGCACTGGGTGAGGAGGCTCCTGGACAAGGAGGTGCGGCTGGAGATTGTGAAGACCCATCAGCAGGCGGCTGACATTCTCACCAAGCGCCTGGCTGAATCTGAGCATTGGAAGGGCATGAAGCTTGCTGGGATGAGTGTGCATTGAGGGTGCATGCTTGAGCTATGGCATGTGGAATGATGGTTGGCAGCCAGAGGGGGAGTTTGTTGTGTGATGCAATCATATGCATTCACGTCTGTCTGCCTCCCATCATGTGTTCGTGCGTTGCATGCGTGGTGTGAGCGTGCGCAAGAATTTGTGTTTTGTGCGGTTTGGTTTTTCTGAGTGTGTGTGAATGTTATTTGGCTTGAGTAGATATCTGAAGTGACTCCTCTGCTCAAGAGCTTTCCGACGAACCAAGTATCGCTTCAATCGGAGCACGAACAAGAAAGTTACGAACGTTGGAGTTCGTATGCTTTTCATATTTGATTGTGGCAACTATGGGAAGTTGTGGGGTTGACTCAATATGGGGTACAGACTTTTGGGGGTTGGGAAATTCGTCTTTCTACTGTAGTTGCTGCCAAATGGTTGGGAGAAACCAAACCAGGTTGGCAAGTGTGGCCAAGTTGGGTTGAGGTGGATTGTGGAGGTTGGGATAGTGACAAAGGTCAAAGTTGGGTTGCCTATGGGGAAGGGAATTGTGTGGCATGGGGTTTCCTTGGTTGGGGACTCTCTTGGTACCTTCCCTCTCGTCCTCCTCATCCCTTCCACCTGGTTTAGTGCTACTCTAATTCTCTTGTGTGAACTTCTGTGAGACTCTTGTGATTGAGTTAAGATTCTATGGCAACTTACCCACTAGTGCGCCAAAATTGATAACTCAAGAAATACTTCACCTTTTCGTACAAGTCAACTTGGGAAATGTAGCCACGGAATAGAGCTACAACATATCCGAAATGAGTGAAGTTTTGACAGTGCGTTTTTTGTCGACGGCGTTTCTTGTGAGCGCGACTATTCTGTCCAGAAATATAGACCAACGATTTTGAGAAATTTAGGCACCTAATCTTCATAGACTCCGTCCTTAGTCCCTAACAGTTCCGAGTGTTTTTCTTCCGCTAGGTCATGCGGCTGCGCTTGTCTGGGCCTATTACGAAGCCAGCAAGGGCGTGGGAGGGTTGCAAGCATCATCGGTCATCGGCGCTCGCGAATGAAGGGCGCCCGATGCGCTTCCTGCACATGTGCGGATCCTTCCGCATTTTGGGGGTGGAGGCGCTTTCCGAGCATTTTTCTCCCGCCGGGTCACGCGAATGCGCTTGTCTGGGCCTATTACCAAGCCACCAAGGGCGAGGGAGGGTTGCGAGCATCATCGGTCATCGGCGCTCGCGAATGAAGAGGGCCCGCTTCGCTTCATGTACATGTGCGGATCCTTCTGCGTTTTGTGGCTCGAAGCTCTCATTCCGAGCATTCTTCTTCCGCCGGGTCACGCGGCTGCGCTTGTCTAGGCCTATTACCAAGTCACCAAGGGCGTGGGAGGGTTGTGAGCATCATCAGTCATCGGCGCTCGCGAATGAAGAGCGCCTTCTGCACTTCCTGCACATGTGCTGATCCCTCCGCGTTTTGGGGATGGAGGCGCTCATTCCGAGCGTTTTTCTTCCGCCGGGTCACGCGGCTGCACTTGCCTGGGCCTATTACCAAGCCAGCAAGGGCGTGGGAGGGTTGCGAGCATCATCGGTCATCGGCGCTCGCGAATGAAGAGCGCCCGCTACGCTTCCTGCACATGTGCTGATCCCTCCGCGTTTTGGGGGTGGAGGCGCTCGTTCCGAGCGTTTTTCTTCCATCGAGTCACGCGGTTGCGCTTGTGTGGGCCTATTACCAAGCCAGCAAGGGTGTGGGAGGGTTGCGAGCATCATCGGTCATCGGCGCTCGCGAATGAAGGGCGCTCGCTACGCTTCCTGCACATATGCTGATCCCTCCGCGTTTTGGGGGTGGAGGCGCTCGTTCCGAGCGTTTTTCTTCCACCGGGTCACGCGGTTGCGCTTGTCTGGGCCTATTACCAAGCTAGCAAGGGCGTGGGAGGGCTGCGAGCATCATCAGTCATCTGCGCTCGCGAATGAAGGGCGCTCGCTGCGCTTCCTGCACATGTGCTGATCCCTCCGTGTTTTGGGGGTGGTTGCACACATTCCGAGCATTTTTCTCCCGCCGGGTCACGCTGCTCTGCTTGTCTGGGCCTATTACAAAGCCAGCAAGGGCGTGGGAGGGTTGCGAGCATCATCGGTCATCGGCGCTCGCGAATGAAGAGCGCCCGCTGCGCTTCCTGCACATGTGCGGATCCCTCCGCGTTTTGGGGCTGGAGGCGCTCGTTCCGAGCATTTTTATTTCGCCGGGTCACGCGGCGGCGCGTGTTTGGGCCTATTACCAAGCCAGCAAGGGCGTGGGAGGGTTGCGAGCATCATCGGTCATCGGCGCTCGCGAATGAAGAGCGCCCGCTGCGCTTCCTGCACATCTGCGGATCCTTCTGCATTTTGGGGGTGGAGGCGCTCGTTTCGAGCGTTTTTCTTCCGCCGGGTCACGCGGCTGCACTTGTCTGGGCCTATTACCAAGCCAGCAATGGCAAGGGAGGGTTGCGAGCATCAACTGTCATCGGTGCTCGTGAATCAAGAGCGCCCACTGCACTTCCTGCATGTGAGGATCTAGGATCGAGCTGAGAAAAGAGAGTTTGAATTGAATTGAATTGAATGATCACCTGGGTACAACACGAGGCTATATATAGGCTCGACACAAGGCCCCGTAACCAGGTGTTATGCGAAGGTTCCGCGGGTCGCGAAGCGTCCCGAACAGATCCTTCCCGAATTCGGTAGAAGGCAATTCGGTGGCAACCGAAAAGCCAGAATTCGGTGCACGCAACCTAGCTCGGTGCTATAGCTATAATAAAATATAGGAAAGCACCTAGCCTAGGAAATCAAGCAATTCATGCATGCATATAATTATCCTATGCTAGAAATAGCATAATAAAGTAAAGGCAAGCAAGCATAGCTAGCATAAGCCGTCGTACTCTCACACTGCACATGTGCGGATCCTTCCGCGTTTTGGGGCTGGAAGCGCTTCTTCCGCCGGGTTATGCAGCTGCGCTTGTCTGGGCCTATTACCAAGCCAGCAAGGGCGTGGGAGGGTTGCGAGCATCATCGGTCATCGGCACTCGCGAATGAAGAGCGCCCGCTGCACTTCCAGCACATGTGCGGATCCTTCTGCGTTTTGGGGATGGAGGCGCTCGTTCCGAGCGTTTTTCTTCTGCCGGGTCATGCGGCTGCACTTGACTGGGCCTATTACCAAGCCAGCACGGGCGTGGGAGGGTTGGGAGCATCATCGGTCATCGGCGCTCGCGAATGAAGAGCGCCCGCTGCGCTTCCTGCACATGTGCGGATCCCTCCGCGTTTTGGGGCTGGAGGCGCTCGTTCCGAGGATTTTTCTCCGCCGGGTCATGCGGCGGCGCGTGTCTGGGCCTATTACCAAGCCAGCAAGGGCGTGGGAGGGTTGCGAGCATCATCGGTCATCGGCGCTCGCGAATGAAGAGCGCCCGCTGCGCTTCCTGCACATGTGCTGATCCCTCCGCGTTTTGGGGGTGGAGGCGCTTGTTCCGAGCGTTTTTCTTCCACCGGGTCACGCGGCTGCGCTTTTTTGGGCCTATTATCAAGCCAGCAAGGGCGTGGGAGGGTTGCGAGCATCATCGGTCATCGGCGCTCGCGAAGGAAGGGCGCTCGCTGCGCTTCTTGCACATGTGCTGATCTTTCCGCGTTTTGGGGGTGGAGGATCTCGTTCCGAGCGTTTTTTTCCCGTCGGGTCACGGTGCTCCGCTTGTCTGGGCCTATTACCAAGCCAGCAAGGGCGTGGGAGGGTTGCGAGCACCATCGGTCATCGGCGCTCGCGAATGAAGAGCGCCCGCTGCGCTTCCTGCACATGTGCGGATCCCTCCGCGTTTTGGTGCTAGAGGCGCTCGTTCCGAGCATTTTTCTTCTGCCGGGTCACGCTGCTGCGCTTGTCTGGGCCTATTACCAAGCTAGCAAGGGCGTGGGAGGGTTGCGAGCATCATCGGTTTTCGGCGCTCGCGAATGAAGAGCGCCCGCTGCGCTTCCTGCACATGTGCGGATCCCTCCGCATTTTGGGTCTGGAGGTGTTCGTTCCGAGCGTTTTTCTTCCGCCGGGTCACGCGGCTGCGGTTGTCTGTGCATGTTACCAAGCTAGCAAGGGCATGGGAGGGTTGCGAGCATCACATGTCATCCGTGCTCGCGAACCAAGAGTACCCGCTGCACTTCCTGCACATGTGCGGATCCTTCCGCGTTTTGGGGCTGGAAGCACTAGTTCCGAGCATTTTTCTTTCGCCGAGACACGCGGCTGTGCTTGACTTGGCCTATTACCAAGCCAGCAAGGGCGTGGGAGGGTTGCGAGCATCATGGTCATCGGCGCTCGCGAATGAAGAGCGCCCGCTGCGCTTCATGCACATGTGCGGATCTTTCCCGCGTTTTGGGGCTGGAAGCGCTCGTTCCAAGCGATTTTCTTCCACCGCGGAAAGCGGCTGCGCATATCTGGGCCTATTACCAAGCCAGCAAGGGCGTGGGAGGGTTGCGAGCATCATCGGTCATCGGCGCTCGCGAATGAAGGGCGCCCGCTGCGCTTCCTGCACATGTGCTGATCCCTCCGCGTTTTGGGGGTGGAGGCACTCGTTCCAAGCGTTCTTCTTCCGACGGGTCACGCGTCTGCACTTCTCTGGGCCTATTACCAAGCCAGCAAGGGCGTGGGAGGGTTGCGAGCATCATCGGTCATCGGCGCTCGCGAATGAAGAGCGCCCGCTGCACTTCCTGCTCATGTGCTGATCCCTCCGCGTTTTGGGGTTGGAAGCGTTCGTTCCGAGCGTTCTTCTTCCGCCGGGTCACGCGGCTGCGCTTGTCTGGGCCTATTACAAAGTCAGCAAGGGCGTGGGAGGGTTGCGAGCATCATCGGTCATCGGCGCTCGCGAATGAAGGGCGCCCGCTGCGCTTCCTGCTCATGTGCAGATCCCTCCTCGTTTTGGGGGTGGAGGCACTCTTCCAAGCGTTCTTCTTCCGACGGGTCACGCGGCTGCGCTTCTCTGGGCCTATTACCAAGCCAGCAAGGGCGTGGGAGGGTTGCGAGCATCATCGGTCATCGGCGCTCGCGAATGAAGAGCGCCCGCTGCAGTTCCAGCTCATGTGCTAATCCCTCCGCGTTTTGGGGTTGGAAGCGCTCGTTCCGAGCGTTCTTCTTCCGCCAGGTCACGCGGCTGCGCTTGTCTGGGCCTATTACAAAGCCAGCAAGGGCGTGGGAGGGTTGCGAGCATCATCAGTCATCGACGCTCGCGAATGAAGAGTGCCCGTTGCACTTCCTGCGTATGTGCGGATCCCTCCGCGTTTTTGGGCTGGAAGCGCTCGTTCCGAGCGTTTTTCTTCCGCCGAGTCACGCGGCTGCACTTTTCTGGGCTTATTAAAAAGCCAGCAAGGGCGAGGGTTGCGAGCATCATCGGTGATCGGCGCACGCGAATGAAGAGCGTCCACTGCACTTTCTGCACATGTGCTGATCCCTCTGCGTTCTGGGGATGGAGGCGCTCGTTCCGAGCGTTTTACTTCTGCCGGGTCATGCGATTGCGCTTGTCTGGGCCTATTACCATGCAAGCAAGGGCGTGGGAGGGTTGCGAGCATCATCGGTCATCGGCGCTCGCGAATGAAGAGCGCCCGCTGCACTTCATGCTCACGTGCTGATCCCTCCGCGTTTTCGGGCTTTAAGCGCTCGTTCCGAGCGTTTTTTTTCCGCCGGGTCACGCGGCTGCGGTTGTCTGGGCCTATTACAAAGCCAGCAAGGGCGTGGGAGGGTTGCGAGCATCATCGATCATCAGCGCTCGCGAATGTAGAGCGCCCGCTGCACTTCCTGCACATGTGCGGATCCCTCTGCGTTTTGGGGCTGGAAGCGCTCGTTCCGAGCGTTTTTCTTCCGCCAGGTTACGCGGCTGCGGTTGTCTGGGCCTATTACAAAGCCAGCAAGGGCGTGGGAGGGTTGCGAGCATCATCGGTCATCGGCGTTCGCAAATGAAGAGCGCCCGTTGCACTTCCTGCACATGTGCTGATCCCTCTGTGTTTTTGGGCTGGAAGCGCTCGTTCCGAGCGTTTTTCTTCCGGCGGGTAACGCGGCTGTGCTTGTCTGGAATTATTACAAAGCCAGCAAGGGCGAGGGTTGCGAGCATCATCGGTCATCGGCGCTCGCGAATGAAGAGCGCCCGCTGCACTTGCTGCTCATGTGATGATCCTTCTGCGTTTTGGGGCTGGAAGCAATCGTTACGAGCGATTTTCTTCCGCCGGGTCTCGCGGCTGCGCTTGTCTGGGCCTATTACAAAGCCAGCAAGGGCGTGGGAGGGTTGCGAGCATCATCGGTCATCGGCGCTCGCGAATGAAGAGCGCCCGCTGCACTTCCTGCACATGTGCGGATCCTTCCGCATTCTGGGGGTGGAGTCGCTCGTTCCAAGCGATTTTCTTCCGCCACGTCACGCGGCTGCGCTTTTCTGGGCCTATTACAAAGCCAGCAAGGGCGTGGGAGGGTTGCGAGCATCATCGGTCATCGGCGCTCGCGAATGAAGAGCGCCCGTTACACTTCCTGCACATGAGCGGATCCCTCCGCGTTTAGGGGCTAGAAGCGCTCATTCCAAGTGTTTTTCTTCCGCCGGGTCACGCGGCTGCGCTTGTCTTGGCTTATTACAAAGCCAGCAAGGGCGAGGGTTGCGAGCATCATCGGTCATCGGCGCTCGCGAATGAAGAGCGTCCGCTTCACTTTCTGCACATGTGCTGATCCTTCCGCGTTTTGGGGATGGAGGCGCTCGTTCGGAGCGTTTTTCTTCCTCCGGGTCACGCTGCTACGCTTGTCTGGGCCTACTACCAAGCTAGCAAGGGCGTGGGAGGCTTGCGAGCACCATCGGTCATCGGCGCTCGCGAATGAAGAGCATCCGCTGCACTTTCTGCACATGTGCTGATCCCTCCGCGTTTTGGAAATGAAAAAACCCTCGTTCCGAGCGTTTTTCTTCCTCCGGGTCACGCTGCTGCGCTTTTCTGGGCCTATTACCAAGCCAACAAGGGCGTGGGAGGGTTGCGAGCATCATCGGTCATCGGCGCTCGCGAATGACGACGCCCGTTGCGCTTCCTGCACATGTGCGGATCCCTCCGCGTTTTGGGGCTGGAAGCGCTCGTTCCGAGCGCTTTTCTTTCGCCGGGTCACACTGCTGCGCTTGTCTTGGCCTATTACAAAGCTAGCAAGGGCGTGGGAGGGTTGCGAGCACCATCGGTCATCAGCGCTCGCGAATGAAGGGCGTACGCTACACTTCGTGCACATGTGCGGATCATTCCGCGTTTTGGGGCTGGAGGCGCTCGTTCCGAGCGTTTTTCTTCCGCCGGGTCATGCGGTTGCGCTTGTCTTCCGCCGGGTCATGTGGCTGCGCTTGTCTGGGCCTATTACCAAGCCAGCAAGGGCGTGGGAGGGTTGCGAGCATCATCGGTTATCCGCGCTCGCGAATGAAGAGCGCCCGCTGCACTTCCTGCTCATGTGCTGATCCCTCTGCGTTTTGGGGCTAAAAGCACTCGTTCCGAGCGTTCTTCTTCCGCCAGGTCACGCGGCTGCACT
This sequence comes from Closterium sp. Naga37s-1, assembly GCA_947471745.1. NCBI lineage: Eukaryota > Viridiplantae > Streptophyta > Zygnematophyceae > Desmidiales > Closteriaceae > Closterium > Closterium sp. Naga37s-1. The sequence goes on along the minus strand of CANJKZ010000096.1, from coordinate 16,600 downwards.
TGTCTGGGCCTATTTCAAAGCCAGCAAGGGCATGGGAGGGTTGCGAGCTGTTAGAATCTAGAATAGAACGAGAATGGATGAAACTAGGTAGGAGGGGGATACAAGTAGGAAACCCTAACAAAGTTGTACCCCCTAAGGCTAAACCCACTATAGCCTACACACTATAAACATATAATGTTTGACACACCCCCATAGGCTAAGTGGGAGACAACCAGATGGTCACAAGACCAGTCAAAGCAAAGCAAAGCAAGCTCAGGGTGGATCTCAAGGAAACCACACAAATTCTGAGCACAAGCAAGTGGTCACAAGACCAGTTCACATGCAGGTTGATAGTATAACAAGAGATACAGTGATCACAACCTAGCAAGAGTAAACAAGCAGGTATATATATAGAGATCACAGTACAAGCAGAGTCAAGAAGCGCTGATGGTCACAAGGCTGAAGCGCCTTGGTGAACACATCAGCAGTGTTGGCCCGAGTGGCCACGTAACGCAGACGAAGCTGACCGCGCTGCTGCAGCTCTCGAGCAAGGAAGTAGCGCAGAGCGATATGCTTCGTTCTGTGCTCCAGTCTGTGCTCCTCACACAAGGCAATGGCAGCCTTGTTGTCGACGTACAGCACTGGAGGAGAACGAGGCCGCTCTCCCAAGTCGGTCAGCAGGTAGGTGAGCCAGCGTAACTCCTGTGCAACCATGGCTCTGGCGTAGATCTCAGCCTCACAACTGGAGCTGAGAACAGAAGACGAGCGTGTAGAACGCCAAGAAACTGAACCAGAGCCAAGGCTGAAGGTGTAACCCTGAGACGACCGCTGAGTAGCCTGGTCGTCAGCCCAAGACGCGTCTGAGTGCCCAGTGAGTACAACTCGGTCTCGTCCTCCAAGCACTAGCCCCATGCCCGACGTACTGCACAAGTAGCGCAACACCCTCTTAGCGGCATCCATGTGCTCCTTCCGGTGACGGCCAGGAGCGACATAGCGTGCAAGGATGCTAAGAGGGTATGCAAGGTCAGGTCGAGTGCAGGTCATCAGGTACATGAGGCAGCCCACAAGCTCTGGATACGGGCCACTCGGCTCTACGGACTCATCCGAAGGCAGAGCTGAGAGCGAGTGACCGGTAGGCAGAGGAGTGGGCTGAGGCGAGGAGTACGTGAAGCGGAAGCGCTGAAGGACCTGCTGCACCATGTGTGACTGAGTCAAGGTGATGGTGCGCCGTGCTCTGTCCCGGGTGATCCGCAAGCCAAGATAGCTTGTCAGTTCACCCAGGTCTGTGCACGTGTGTCTCTTCTGCAGCTCCGACTTCACGTGGGCGAGTGCCGCAGTGTCTGCAGTGGCAAAGACCAAGTCGGCAGCGAGGTGTCGGTGCGTAGAAACAGCGACGGGTCAGCAGTAGAAGGAGCGAACCCAAGAGCCGCAAGTGTAGTCCTCAGTGTGTCGTGCCACTCACGTGGCGCCTGTCGGAGACCGTAGACTGGCCGCCGGAGGCTCCACTGGGTACCAGGAGGGAACGACCCAGTGAAGCCAGGTGGGCGGCGCAGCCAGATCTCCTCGTGCAGGCTGCCCTGTAGGAAAGCAGTGCTGAAGTCAAGAGAGTGGAGCTCGTAGTCACGCTGAGCGGCGACGTGCAGCAGAACCCGAAGAGTGGTCATCTTCGGGGTCGGGGAGAAGGTCTGGAAGAAGTCAACTCCCTCTCGCTGACTGAAGCCTCGTGCAACGTAACGCGCCTTGAAGACAGGCGGAGAACCCGGCGGCCGCTTCACCCTGAAAATCCACATGCCACTGACGATGTTCTCCCCAGGTGGGGGAACCTCGTCGACGTAGGTGCCTGTGGACTTCCAGGAAGCCATCTCTTCGTCCATGGCTGTCTGCCATTGAGAGGAGTAGGGACCCTCTATCGCCTCTGCGTAAGAGCGCGGAGTCGGGATGTCTGGTGCATCCGGGTCTCCCTCAGGGGCAACTAGCATGGACACAAGATGAGGTAAAGCAGCGGCAAAGCACTCAAACTCCTCCTGCCTGTCCTCAAGGACGTCCGTGCCAAGAGCACACTCACCCCCGACGGACGGAGGACAGACAGACTCAGACTCAGCAACTAGGCTAGCGGCGTAGTCTAGACGACAAGTGGCAGCAAAGTCGACAAGCTCGGCAACTAAGGCAGACGCAGCAGTGGACTCAAAGGAAGGGTCAGTGACAACAGTAGCCAGGAGACGCGTGACAGTAGGACTGGCAGCAAGAAGGGAGTCAGACTCAGGGTCAGCAAGAGCAGGAAGAGAGGACGCAGGAGGAGACGGGAGAGGGACACGCTGGGGAGCAGTGGAAGGACGAAGCGCCATCTGGTGAGTGCCTGGGACAGCAGGAGGACGCTGACGCGGGACACGACGACCAGTGTGAGCAGCACGAACAGGCGACGCTCGACGAGACTCAGGCGACGCAGGACGAGACTCAGGCTCACGACGCTCCATAAGACCTCCAGTCGGACCAGTGTAAGGAGAAGGACCAGGGAGAGGGGAGGCAGACGGTAACTGTGACTGCGACTGGACAGACGGAGGACACTCTAAGGAGGGAGGAGGACAAGGAGGAGGAGGCTGACCAAGAACCTGCTGAAGGAGCGGAACGAAGTACGGCCGCGGCCGCGCAGCGTCTCCAGAACCAGCAGAGACACCAGCGCCAGGGTCCTCAGCACCAGCAGCAGCTCCACCTCCAGGGTCCTCAGCACCAGCAGCAGCTCCAACTCCAGGGTCCGCAGCACTAGCAGCAAATCCAACGCCCGGGTCCGCAGCACCAGCAGCAGCTCCAACGCCCGGGTCCTCAGCACCACCAGCAGCTCCAACTCCAGGGTCCGCAGCACCAGCAGCACCTCCAGAAGAAGCAGCACCTCCAGCAGCTCCAGCAGCCCAAGCACCAGCAGCACCTCCAGCAGCACCAGCGGTACCACCAGCACCAGCAGCACCTCCAGCAGCGTCAGCAGCACCAGCAGCTCCAGCACCAGCAGTACCTCCAGCAGCGCCAGAAGCACCGCCAGCAGCAGAACCTCCAGCAGCTGGGTCCGCGACACTAGGAGCGCCACTCCGAAGACTGCAGCGCCGTGTGTACCACTCTCGGAGCCGCTGGGGAGAGGGCAGCTCCCGCCTAGGAGGGGAAGCACTAGCACCAGCTCCAACAGTACTCCTGGCTCCAGAAGCACCTCTCCTGAGGCTGCAGTACTGTAAGTACCACTCACGCAGCTGCTGTGAGGAGAGAGCTCCTCCAGGTGTAGCACTCCCAGGCTCAGTACCTCCAGACTCAGCACCCCCAGACTCAGCACCCGCAGGCTCCGCACCCCCAGGCTCAGCACCCCCAGGCTTAGCACCCCCAGACTCCGCAACCCCAGGCTCCGCACCCCCAGGCTCCGCACCCCCAGGCTCCGCACGCTCAGGCTCAGCACCCTCAGGCTCAGCACCCCTAGCAGGACGAGAGTCGACAGCTACCTCGACAGGCTCAACCGGGTCTACCTGGGACACACCTGAGGGAGCGGCACCCTGAGGGGGGAGGGGGTCTACCACAGCAGCACCTGGCGCGAGGAAGAGAGGCGGGGGGGGAAGCGGGGCAGTGCGGTAGGGGAAGAGGCGGTAGTAGGGGACGGACTCGTCGAAAGTGACGTCCTGAGAAGGCAGGACACGGCGCGAGGTGGGGTGGTAAAACTGCCAACCAGACGCGTCCGGGACAAAGCCAAGGAAGACACAAGGAACAGCGCGGGAGGAGAGCTTGTCCGCGGACGTATCGCGAACAAATGCTCGAGATCCCCAGACCCGAAAGCGTGACGCATCGCCAACCTCTCCTGTCCAACGCAGTGTCGGCGAAGTCTCCGGAACGGAGACACGGAGCCAGAGGTTGAGCTGATGCGCAGCGTATCGGACTGCAAACGGCCACAGAAAGTGGGGGGCAGCCGCATGGATCAAGGAGGTACGAGCGACCTCCATGACCAAGCCAATGCGGCGCTCAGCAACCCCATTCTGCTGTGGAGAGGCCGGAAGCGTGAACGACTGGCGGATGCCGTGCTCCGCACAGTAGGCTGCCAAGAGGTCGGAGGAGAACTCACCACCTCTGTCAGAGTGCAAGCGCAGGACAGGAAAGTCCGAGTGGAAACGCTCGCTGAGCTGGAGACAAGAAGCGCTGATCCAAGGGATCAAAACATCAGGGACCTCACCCTTGGTGCGCAAGGGGAAGACCGTGGTGTAGCGCGAGTAGTCGTCAACAACTATCAGGAAGTACCTCTCCTGACCCTGACCACGGACGCGGGCTGGGCCCCACACGTCCATGTGGAGCGTCTGCAAGGGAGCAGTCGTCGGGGGAAACGAGGAGGAGTGAGGAGCGGCGTGCTGCCGCCCCTCGACACAGGGAAGACAGGGAGGAGCCGGCGAGGGTGGGAGGGGAGGGAGAACCCTGGGAAGACCAGAGACAAGGTACCGTTTGTGCATGGCACGAAGGCGCTGCACGGACGGGTGACCAAGTCGGTGGTGCCAGAGGACGGTCTTGTGCGCCAGAGAGCGACACGAGCAGGGGGCCGACAGCTGACCTGACGCAGACGCAGACGCAGCTACCTGAGGGGACTCAGTGGTCAGTGTGTACAGGTCCGACCCCGGCTGCCGAGTGAAGGTAGCCAGGTGACGGCCCGTCCGAGCACACGTGCAGTGTGTCACGCGCTCGTAGGCAGGGGTGAACTGGTGAACACCCCCGTCCTGGAGCGCACAACCCGCCACCAATTTCGTAGAGAACGAGGGGAGGTGGAGACCTGACAGTGTGCCCGACGGAACCGCAGGACAAGGAAGGACAGTGGAGGAGGTCGCAATGACCGGACCCCCAGAGGGGTCAGCGAGGGAGACAGCAACTGGCCGAGCAAGCGGCTCAAGGGCAGTGCGGTCACGAAAGAAACAGCGAGAAGCACCTGAGTCCAGAGTGAAGGTGTGCAGTGCCTCAGTCGACTCAGTACCAGGGGGCGCAGACTCACTAGCACCTAGAGCAGTAGCCTCACCAGCACCTGGGGTAGCAGACACGCAAGTACCGGGAGTGGTAGCCTCACCAGCACCTAGGGCAACAGACGCACTAGCACCTAGGGCGGCAGCCTCACTCACAGGACACGGCAGCTGCACCTGTCCACTACCAAAAGCTCCCGAACGACGCACTCCAGAGCGACTACCACTACGGCCACCCCGACAGCCCCAACTGGCGTACCACTCCCGAAGGTGCTGGGGCGAAAGAGGACACGGCAGCTGCACCTGTCCACTACCAGAAGCTCCCGACCGACCCACTCCAGAGCGACTACCACTACGGCCACCCCGACAGCCCCAACTAGCGTACCACGCACGAAGCTGCTGGGGCGAAAGAGGACACGGCAGCTGCACCTGTCCACTACCAGAAGCTCCCGACCGACCCACTCCAGAGCGACTACCACTACGGCCACCCCGACAGCCCCAACTAGCGTACCACTCACGAAGCTGCTGGGGCGTGAGGGACTCACGCGCATGGCCCTGGAGCTGCATCTGGCCACGCCAGAAGCAGCAGTAGCAGCAGTAGCGGCAGTAACAGCAGTAACAGCAGGAGCAGTAGCAGTGGGAGTAGAAAAGGCAGTAGCAGCAGTAGCAGCGGTAGCAGTGCTGGCAGGGCAATGCTCACCAGTGGTCGGCGCGGCAGGCGCAAGACGGTGGCGACAGCGGGGCCGCTACAACTGCAGGGCGGGGCCGGGCCGCAGCAGGGAGCTACGCGGCAGCTGCTGCAGGGCGAGGCCGGGCCGCGACGGCAGCTGCTCCAGGTGCCAGGGGCGGCTGCTGCAGTGGCGGCTGCTCCAGGGGCCAGGGGCGGCTGCTCCAGGGGCGAGGGGCGGCTCCTGCAGTGGCGGCTGCTCCAGTGGCCAGGGGCGGCTGCTGCAGGGGCGGCTGCTCCAGAGGCCAGGCGCGGATTAGGTCAGGGCGACGCGGCGAGCAGGGCGACGCGGCGGGCAGGTGGCGACGCCGCGGGCAGGGCGACGTGGCGGGCAGGTGACGACGCCGCGGGCAGGGCGACGCGGCGAGCAGGTGACGGCGCCGCGAGCAGGGCGACGCGGCGGGCAGGGCGACGCGGCGAGCAGGTGACGACGCCGCGAGCAGGGCGACGCCGCGAGCAGGTGGCGACGCCGCGGGCAGGGCGACGCGGCGAGCAGGTGACGACGCCGCGGGCAGGCGACGACGCCGCGGGCAGGCGACGACGCCGCGGGCAGGCGACGACGTCGCGGGCAGGGGCTACGTCGCGGGTAGGCGACGACGCCGCAGGCAGGCGACGACGCCGCGGGCAGGCGACGACGCCGCGGGCAGGCGACGACGCCGCGGGCAGGGGCTACGTCGCGGGCAGGTGACGACGCCGCGGGCAGGCGGCGACGCCGCGGGCAGGGCGACGCGGCGGGCGGCGAGAGCCTGCAGGGGCGGCGCGCGGTCGGGCAGAGGCTGCGCGCGGGCCTGACGAGTCTGCAGGGGCGGCTCTCGGGCCTGACGGGCCTGCAGAGGCGGCTCGGGGGGGGCCTGACGGGTCTGCAGAGGCGGCTCGGGGGCCTGACGGACCTGCAGGGGCGGCTCGAGGGCGCACGAGGGCGCTCGAGGGCGCACGAGGGCGCACGAGGGCGCACGAGGGCGCACGAGGGCGCACGAAGGCGCACGAAGGCGCACTAGCAGAGAAAGTCGCACGAGGGCGCACGAGGGCGCACGAAGGCGCACTAGCAGAGAAAGGCGCACGAGCGCGCACGTAAGGTAGGACGCACGAGGGCGCTTCTAGCGGAATAGTGGGCCCATAGTAGAAAGCGGTCCTAGGTAGCAACCTAGGCTCTGATACCATGTTAGAATCTAGAATAGAACGAGAATGGATGAAACTAGGTAGGAGGGGGATACAAGTAGGAAACCCTAACAAAGTTGTACCCCCTAAGGCTAAACCCACTATAGCCTACACACTATAAACATATAATGTTTGACACGAGCATCATCGGTCATCGGCGCTCGCGAATGAAGAGTGCCCGTTGCACTTCCTGCACATGTGCTGATCCCTCTTTTTTTTGGGGCTGGAAGCGCTCGTTCCGAGCGATTTTCTTCCGCCGGGTCACGCGGCTGTGCTTCTCTAGACTTATTACAAAGCCAGCAAGGGCGAGGGTTGCGAGCATCATCGGTCATCGGCGCTCGCGAATGAAGAGCGCCTGCTGCACTTTCAACTTATGTGCGGATCCTTCCGCGTTATGGGGCTGGAAGCGCTCGTTCCGAGCGATTTTCTTCCGTTGGGTCACGCGGCTGCACTTCTCTGGGCCTACTAACAAGCCAGCAAGGGCGTGGGAGGGTTGCGAGCATCATCGGTCATCGGCGCTCGCGAATGAAGACCGTCCGCTGCGCTTCCCGCACATGTGCGGATCCTTCCGCGTTTTGGGGCTGGAGGCGCTTGTTCCGAGCGTTTTTCTTCCGCCGAGTCACGCGGCTGCACTTGTCTGGGCCTATTACCAAGCCAGCAAAGGTGTGGGAGGGTTGCGAGCATCATCGGTCATCGGCACTCGCGAATGAAGAGCGCCCGCTGCACTTCGTGCATATGGGCGGATCCTTCTGCGTTTTGGGGTGGAGGCGTTCGTTCCGAACGTTTTTCTTCCGCCGGGTCACGCGGCTGCGCTTGTCTGGGCCTATTACCAAGCCAGCAAGGGCGTGGGAGGGTTGCGAGCATCATCGGTCATCTGCGCTCGCGAATGAAGAGCGTCCGCTGCACTTCATGCACATGTGGGGATCCTTCCGCGTTCTGGGGTGGAAGCGCTCGTTCTGTGAGTTTTTCTTCCGCCTAGTCACGCAGCTGCGCTTGTCTGGGCCTACTACCAAGCCAGCAAGGGGTGGGAGGGTTGCGATCATCATCGGTCATCGGCGCTCGCGAATGAAGAGCGCCCGCTGCACTTCTTGCACGTGTGCGGATACTTCCGCGTTTTGGGGTGGAAGCGCTCGTTCCGAGAGTTTTTTTTCCGCCGGGTCACGCGGCTGCGCTTGTCTGGGCCTATTACCAAGGCAGCAAGGGCGTAGGAGGGTTGCGAGCATCATCGGTCATCGGGTCTCTGCACTTCTTGTGCATGTGCGGATCCTTCCCCGTTTTTGGGTTGGAAGCGCTCATTCCGAGCGTTCGCCACTATGATTGGTCCACAGCATTAGATGCCCCCCCTTTTTTTTGTCGTCCACTAAATTAGACTATTTTCCATTTCGTTCCACGTGGTGTGCGAGATCTGAACGCGTGAACTCCGCCTGGTACGCCCATTATAGGTGCGCATGCCGACGAGACTGCCGAACGCATCACTTTGATTGGTTCACTGCACTGGATGCCCTTTTTTTTTGCTGGTCCACTAGATTAGACTATTTTCCACATCCACAACAAGCGTTTCCATTTCGTTAAACGTGGTTTGCGAGAATTGTGCGTTTAAACTCTGCCTGGCATGCCCATTTCAGGTGCGCATGCTGACCAGACTGCCAAACGCATCACCTTTGATAAACATGATATAAAAATTATATTGTTGTATAAACAGTCACGATAGATATTGATTTACAGGCCTGGGAAAATCGATTTTAAAATACGGCAGCGCTCATTTTGACAGATGTTGCGATGGATCTGCTGGGAAAGACACTGTACCTAGCATTTTCAAATATCAACATATAGTGTTTGTGGTATGTACAATTTACATTTGTATAATCAACTTTGTTTATACGTGACAGGCGAAAATGACCACTTCAACCGTCCTCTCAGCGACAAGTTGTTCCAGATTATCGAATTTCGCCAGTTTTGCCCTGTCAGTGCAGGTTGTCCACTTCCACAACTGAGTTGTCAGGTCAGTTCTGGTTCACCTATTGATGAGTGTTTTATAGCTACCCCATTTTAAGTTTCACTAACTAGTTCGTGGATTCCCAGTGGAATCAGCCTCAAGTGCCGTCACAATCATCACAGGGAGTGACTCTGACCCGATAGACCCCAAAAAGGAAAGATGTGAAGAACGACTCAAAATACTCTGTTTTGCAGCAGACACTTCCACGAGAAGCAGCCATTTCAACACAAACTGGGAGTTGCTGAGCGGCCCAAATTCCCTGACAGCAGCTGCTGA
>CANJKZ010000095.1:0-46935 GCA_947471745.1 Closterium sp. Naga37s-1 | reverse complement strand
GCTTGTACAGGTCGGAGTTGGAGTAAAATCCGGCGGTGAGGTTAGCGCTTCTGTGAACTTCGCGTGGATGTGGAGTGAACTGTTGCGCAGGAGTCGGTGGAGTGGTGTGTCCATGAGAACTGGTGCCGTTGAAGAGCTCGCGATTGGTGTTGTAGGTGTTGCTGATGCTTGCCGATGTTGTCTTTGCTGCTGTCAATGTTTGTTTCTTCTTGCCGTATTGTTGCTAATGCCCTTGTTCTTTCTGCTTCAGGTATGGTATGTGAATACCAAAATCCTCCAGGCGACTGAAGTCAGGATCGAGATCGGGTGGATGTGTCCAGGAAGCGAAGTTGACGATGGCGTCGCTGTCGGCGGTACCTGGTCTGGAACGAAGTCAAGGACGAAGACGTTGTTCTTCAGGACTGCTTTGCCAATGTAGAGTCCGCCCTTTCCGTGAAATAACTTAAATTCCTGAGTGGTGCTGTCTGCTTCGAGATGAATTCCTGAGTAAGTTGTAGCGAGTCCTTCTGCAATCAAAACTTTTTGACATTTGTAAAATGACGTTAGTTTCTCGAGACTGAAGTTGCACTATCCCTTGTCGTCGTGTGTGCAGGTTCTGGTTGTTGGCGACGGTGATTACAACTTCGCGCTGAAGTTGATGTTCCTGTTGAACGAAGCGACCCGAGGAGCACATGTGCTGTCCACAGCAACTGTCCAAGAACCAAGTGTCTTTTCCAGACGGCTCGCTCTGGGCGATGGCTACATATATCGGGTTGGGCTCCAGTGATTCACGGCGAGGAGTGCTCTCGTTGAGCTGTTCTTCTGGTGAGTAGTGGGGTGGTGATCCGATGATGCAGGAGTCTGTTGTTCTTGTCATGCAGCTCACGATGTTTTTTGTTCCTTGTACAGGTTTTGTCGTTGAAGACGTTGAAGACGTTGAAGACTGCACATGATTGGTGGGATGTGCCTGCGTAGAAGCTACTTGACTGCTTGAGGGCCGAAGTTGACTTTGCGGCGATGTCGACTGCTGCCAATTCGGGCAGTGTGTGCGAGGATGTCCAGACGTCTTGCAGGGGTGACAGAATGGTGGGACGTATTGTTGAACGTGACGGTTGTTTTGTCGATTGTTGCTGTTGTTGTAGCGTCGTTGAGTGTGAAACGCGAATTCTGGTATTGATGCTTTCTTCTTGTGTCGTTCTTCGTGCAGGTCCATGTCCTGCTGTTCATCATGAATTTCGGCGCAGAGTGTTGCTTCGGAGATTTTTCCATGAGCTCGAAGGAGTGCTCGAGTCGAGCGCCAATGAGGATCGAGGCTAGCGATGATGATTGTTACGAAGGCTTCTTCGGATATTGATCCTCCGCATCGAAGGAGTTTGTCGCGCAGTCCACGACAACGGCTGATATATGCCATTCCCTTTTCGCCGGGTTTCATTTCCACTGTTGTTAGCTGTGCCATGAGACGACCCTGGTTAATGCTGTCTGTTGCTTGATATAGGCTCTTCAGGTGGTCGTACGCCAGCTCGGCGGAGTTGCCGTATCCTCGATAAGACCGAATGTTCTGCTGCTCGTTTGGCGTTAAATTTCGAAGAAATATCGTGTACGCCATCAGCGACTGATATGTATACTGCTGCTTGTCGTATTGTGTCCCATGCGTTGGGTATGGCAGGGACCCGTCGAAGAATCCGAGTATTTGTGCGCCCTCCATCATCAGCTCAAATTCGAATGACCAGGTATAGAAGTCCTTTCCGTCGAAGGGTGTTGATGTCTGCAGTTTTAACACATGTGCGAACTGTGATTGAACTTGAAGGGCGTCCAACGTCTTCTCTTGTCCAGGTGAAGACTGTGGGTATGGCGCGAAGCTGATGGAGCCACGTTGAGGTTCGTACGGAGCAAAGGTGGGTTGCTGTTGATTTCCGCGCGCATACGATGAATTGTCAAGGCTCATTGGAACAGCCATGTCGTTGTTGTCGCTGTTGTTTGATTGTGCAGGAACTGCTTGCTGGTGTTGCTCGTAGAAGGGCATGAAGGAGAAGAACTTCTCCATCATACTTGGGTCGAAGCCTGGTGCTTGATTCCCGGGAGTTTCGGTTGACTCCGCAGCTGGTCTTGTTGCTATGCCTTCTTCTGTCTGTAGACCAGAGGCTGGAGGTGGAGTACGAGTAGTGCCGGGAGATCCGTTAGAGGAGCTCCTCTCCTTCTGTGTTGTCATGCCTTGCGTTGTTGTAGGTATTTGAGAAATCGATCTTGCCATGTTTGCTCTCATACCATGTTGGGCTAAGAAATAGCCCTTAGGATCTTTCAAGGCTAAGATTTTGTTGAAGTAGTGATGTTGCAGTTGCGGAAGCGTAATAGTAGTATTAACTTGAACCACCTTGCACTGGTATGTGAGAACAAGATTAACTGTTTCTGCTGTTGCGGTTCGATACAGTGACGACTCGGGTAACTGCAAGGCTTTTATATGATTACAAAGGAATATGGAAAGCTCGATTTTAACTGTTTCTGCTGTTGCGGTTCGATACAGTGACGACTCGGGTAACTGCTCAGTATCGAGTCAGTTATGTGTCCTTGCTGTCGCACTGCATTTTTCGTCAGGTCAAAGGTCAGTGACCTTTGACCTTCGCGTAACCTCCAGCGTTTGTCTTTAGTTGACTCGCGTGTTGTTTCGCTTGTAGTCTGCTTCGTTTCGTGTCGATGCTTCGATTACTTCAGAAGCGTTTAAGTTATTTGTTTCCAACACAAATGACCCTTTTTGTCTAGCAACTTAGGACCAGGGCTAATTTTTGGTTTTGAGCAACCCTTGTGATCAGTGTTGCACCTGTTCAAAAACCTGATTATCAGTGTGACACCTTCTTCAAACCCTGATCCATCAGTGTTTTTCTTGTTTTTTTTAAATCCAACCCTGTGGCATCAGTGTACCAGTTTAGCAAACCCTTATGAATTGATATTATCGTTGCACACAATATTTTTTTTAGATCATACATGCCACATGGGTGTTGCTCGTCGTCAGTTACTTCAGCAGGCTCAAATTCCGGTTTCGACATTTGGCAATCGGGAATCCCGGGTTACGGGAAAGGGGGGGTGGGGGAAGTGGGGGGGAGGGGGAGGGGGGGGGTATGGTACTCGCTTCAGGGTAACTCGTTATGAAGAACGGTAACCCTGAGGCATCAGTGTGCCTGAAATGTGAACCCTGGCATATCAGGAAAATCATAGCTCCACAAAAAATTACCCTAGGCCATTAATGTGACTACCAAAAACCACCATGATAATCAGGGTATCAGGGTGATTTACACTGATAAAATTAGCCTTGATTAGGACTCCAAGGTCACCTAAAATCTCAATCCGGTACCAAATATCTTATTTCTGTACATATCTTCAAGCGTTTTGTTTTGTGTCAAATCTAATGCACCATTTGTTTTAAAGAGATAAATGTATACGAGAAGTGTTCTGTTGCTGCGTGTAGTGGACCTTTTTCCACCGTGATATGCGGCCAGCCACAGGCTCAACCGAAGCTCGCTCCGCATCACGCGGCTGCAAAAGACCAATAAAAAATCATTCCGCGTCAAGCAGGCGACGAAACCACAGTCCACCCTTCCCACGGCTCTTCTCCTTGTTGAAGGAAATTTGGGATAATTATTGCCTTTTTCAAATTTCGTCGCAATTATTCCGTGCAATGGCAGACATGAGTTCATGGCTCATGGCTTGCGTAAACGCTGCATGCTGCGCCGTCTCCCCACCCCTCGCGTCCCTCTGGTAAGCCTCCTTATCACTCCTGCCAGTGGGCATCCGTCGGGGTTGCACATCCAAGCCTCTAGAAATATATAAAAGCTAGTATTTCAGTCGTAAGGACCAACCAACTTCTGGCATTCGAATCTCCCACATCAGGATCTAACTTCCTTCGCAGCTCTTTTCCCGTCTTATGACACTACAGCACGTCACGCAAAGTCACTTCGCGGTACTTCGCGTGCACATTCAACCAGGCGTCACGTTGATTCTTCCTACATACCGCCGCAATATCCAACCCGCCATGGCTCTCCGGTGCTACCTCTCTCTTCTCCTCGTTCTCCTCGCGGCCTTCGCGCTGACCGTCGCTGCTGCCGATCCCACGGCTCCCCGCTTCGCGCAAATCAATCCTGATGGTACCACCCGTGGCGCCAGCGTTTCTACCAGCCGGCGCGCCTTGGCCGAATCACCGGCACCCAAACGGGTCTTCGAGGCGTATCCCGACACGAGCCTAGCCACGAAAATGAAGGACAAGGCGGCGAAAATGGCGAGCGATGCCGTGCTCGATGCGATCAAGGTTATGAAAGACCCGATCAAGGCTGCGAAGGACCCGGAGAAGCAGAAGGCGTTGGTGAGGACCGCAGCGAAGAAGGCGGCGAAAGCGCTTGCGAATGCCATGTTTCCTGGTCATGCGGGGGCGGTGACCGCTGCGTTCTATGCGAACCAGTACGTGGTGCCGCTGCTTGAGGCGGAGATTAAGAAGCGGCTCGTGAAGGTGAAGACGGAGTAGGGTTAAGGTCGAGATGGCTGGAGTAGGATGGAAATTACTTCCAGGCCGAGTCAAGTCAAGTCAAGTCAAGTGGGTCAAGTGGTATGTGGTGCCGCTGCTTGAAGCAGAGAATAAGACGCGTTTCACACTCAACGGCGCCACAACAACAACAACAATCGACCGAAAATCGTACCTCCGTTCTGCCACCTCTGCAAGACTTCAGGGCATCCTCGTACGCACTGCCCGAATCGACAACAGTCAACGTCGCCGCAACGCCAACTTTGCCCTTCAAGCAGTCAAGTCGCCTCAACGCAAGCAAATCCGACAACTTCAGTACAAGTCTCAACAACATCGACGGGACAACCTGCGAAAGGAACAAGAAACATCGTCAGCTGCATGGCAAGGCTGAGTGACTCCTGCGTAACTGAGTCACCACCATATTACTCACCAGAAGAACAACTCGACAACAGCACGCCTCGCCGCGAGTCACTTCATCCGAACCCGACGTACGCCGCCATCGCTCAAAGCGAGCCGTCCGGGAAGGATACATGGTTCTTGGACAGTTGCTGCGGACAACATATGTGCTCTTCAGGACGTTTCGTTCAACGCGAGCACCAACTTCAACGAGAAGTCGTCATCACTGTCGTCAATAATCAGAACCTGCGCACACGACGACAAGGAGTAGTGCAACTTCAGTCACGAGAGACGAATGTCATACTGCAAATGTCCAAAGTCCTAATAGCAGAAGGACTTGGCTACAACTTACTGAGCGTCAGTCAGTTGATGGCGAAAGGCATACATCTGGAAGCCGACAGTACCACCCAGGAGTTCAAGCTGTACCACGGGAAGGGCGGCCTCTACATCGGAAAGGCGGTCCTGAAGAACAATGTCTTCGTTCTCGATTTCGTCCCAGACCTGGGCACCGCAGACAGTGACGGGATCGTCACCTTCACATCTTGGACGCACCCGCCGGATCTCGACCCCGACTTCAGTCCGGAAGGCTTTTGGTATTCACATACCATTCCTGAAGCAGAACGAACACGTGCGTTAGTAACAATACAACATTCGGCAGCAGCAGAGACAACATCGGCAGCAACAGAGACAACATCGGCAGCAGCAGAGACAACATCGGCAGCAGCAGAGACAACATCGGCAGCAGCAGAGACATCATCGGCAGCAGCAGAGACATCATCGGCAGTAGCAGGAACAACAACAGTAGCAGCAACAACGACACCACTCCTCGTTGACGAAGCACCACCAACACCCGCACAGCAGCTGAATCCGGCTCAACGGGAAGTCCATAGAAGCGCAAACTTCACCGCCAGCTTCTACTCCAACTCCGACGCGTATCGACGCTCACCCGGACACCGCGCCTCCGAAGACATCTGGCACGCACGCATGGGACACCCAAGCAACACTGTGTTAAACAACACAATAAGAGCAGGAGTCCTTGACAAGGACTCGTTACTACTACTCGACGGCAGAGAACTTCAACGGGCACGAGGAACATGTCTTACCTGCCCCGAAGCCGACTTACCACATCGGCCGTTCACTCCTCATCACAACCCGAGCACACCCGCGTACGCACCACTCGAAAAGGTGTATAGCGACATCCTGTACAATCGGGAACCAGGACAAGTAATATACAACTACACAATCACCTTCATCGACGCCGCCACCCGTTACGTCTGGCATCTAAACCTACCCAGCCGCGACATGGTCCTCGAAGCATTCGCTGCTTGGCTACCAGTAGCAGAAAGAGAGTCGGGCGTAAAGCTGAAAAGCTTCCAGTCTGACGGAGGAGGAGAATACACCTCTCAGCGATTCAAGCAGTACCTGGCGGAAAGGGGAATCAAGCAGCTCCTCTCTCTTCCCTACGCCCATCAGCAGCAAGGTGTAGCAGAAAGAATGAACAGGACTCTGCAGAACAGCATGCGCAAACTGTTGCGTGGCATGCGGCTACCCAACCACCAGTGGCCTGACGCGATGGACCACGCTGTCATGCTGCACAACTTGCTCTCATCTTCATCACTACCGAACAACGCATCACCGCATCTGCTGTGGACAGGAAAACAGGGCAGCACAAAAATGTTACGAGTGTTCGGATGCATGGTACAGTACCGACCCCCAGCAGCACGAGTGGGCCGATTTTCACAACGCGCACAGTGGGGACTACACCTCGGCATCGAAAAGAACTACAACGCGTGGAAAATCTTTGACGTCCACTCCAAGGAAACAGTAGCAGCACGCGACGTCATTTTCTACGAACGACTCACGCTCCAGACATACCTTGCCAACCTGCAAGAGGACCAAGATCCCACAGGTGGTTTTCGTGGTGACCGAGCCTTCGCCTCGGCAGCAGACGAAGCTGACTGGGACGAGCAGAATGTGGCCAACGCATCAGAAGAAGCTGGACCCCTTCCGTTCTGCTCCGTCGACGTCCCCATGGACGAAGATAACCCTCGCAAAAGTGTCAACGCCGAAACCTTCTACTACTTCGCCGACAACGGTTACGTAACACCTGCGACAGTCAACACCAACGAAGCAGAACGAGTAGGACCGAATTTCATACCTGATCCAGAAGCGGGAGATGAAGCAGCTTATCCCGAGGATGCAACTCTTCCCCGCTACTCACAGACTGGACTGCAGATTCTCGGACTCGTCACCGCAGTCCACGGCAACACTCTTCCTAAGGAGCCTGCGACGGTTCAGCAGGCTCTGGGGGGGGAACACAGGGAAAAATGGCGTGAAGCCATGGACAGAGAGTTAAAGGCGCTGGAGGAACGGAACACCTGGAAAGTTGTCCCCATCAGCGTGGCAAGGAACAAGACCATTCTCACCGGGAAATGGGTCTTCCGCGTTAAAACAAAAGCAGACGGCACAATTGAGAAGTTCAAAGCACGCTGGGTTGTGCGTGGATTCGATCAGGAGCACGGACGGGACTTCACCGAGACATTCGCCCCAGTTAGCCGACATACCTCACTTCGAATCCTCCTCGCGATCGCCGCCATGAAGAAAAGGAAGCTACGGCAAATCGATGTCGCCAACGCGTTCCTCTACGCACCTGTCGACGTGGAAATCTTCGTCGAGCTCCCACACGGTACCAACGGGGAACCTAACCAAGTCTGTCAACTGCTGAAATCACTTTACGGGATCAAGCAAGCTCCGCGGCTATGGCAACAGTACCTACACGCTCGCCTCATTCGCATCGGATTCCGCCAACTACCTCACGACCAAGGAATGTACCGACTCACTAAAGACACCGACTACATTCTGCTGATCGTCTACGTAGACGACCTACTCTACATCGGCTCCACTGACGACATCACCACCTGGTTCGAAGGGGAGCTACAGAGGGACCTCACACTCACGGTCTCCTCTACCGTCACACAGTACCTCGGCTTGAACATTCGGGAAGAAGAAGGCGCGATCTACCTCAACGCCGCTAAGTACGCCGACACCATCGCCAAACGCTTCGCGCTCACACCTACCACCATCTCTACACCCTACCGCTACGCGACAGGAAACCACAAGGAAGGATCCTCTCTACTCAAATCCGCCGGGATACGCGACTACCAGAGAAAGCTAGGATGCCTTCTCTTCGCAGCTGTCACCTGCCGCCCCGACCTCTCATACTCCGCAAGCCAGCTCGCCACCTACCTCAAGAAGCCTGAAGCAGAACACCTGGCGGAGCTCGACCGCGCTCTCCACTACTTCGTCAGTACCTCAACGATCGGCCTAACTTACTACAAGAACACAACTACACCGACTAAATTAATCGGCTACGTCGACGCTGATCACGCTGGCGACTCCGACAACAGGCGCTCCCGCACCGGCTACATCTACCGCCTCGAACCTATCGGACCGATCTCCTGGCAATCGAGCAAGCAGGAATTAATTGCTCTCTCGTCAGCTGAAGCAGAATATATTGCACTCTGCTCAGCCACCAAGGAAGGACTCTATCTTCGCGAGCTGCTGGAAGAAGCGAAGTTAGCCGAGTTACCCAACTTCACTCTGTTCTGCGACAACCAATCTGCAATTCGCATCGCCAACAAAAATGGATTCGCGAACAGAACGAAGCATATCGCTCTGCGATATTTCTTCGTGAAAGACGAGATTGAGAAGGGGAGACTTGAACTATCCTACTGTCCCACGTTCGAGATGGCAGCTGACTACTTGACCAAGAAGCTCGGAAAACAGAAGTTCGAGTACTGCATGCTGCTGACTGGACAAAGCCACGTCACCAGCAGCGACACTCCAGAAGCGAAGGGGAGTGTTGGGAACAAACAATCTTAAGCGCCTCTGTCGTGTCGAAACACCAAGGCACAAGCGAAGCAGAGCATATCGAGGCACCAGCGAGTCAACCCTCGGAGGTTGAAGTAACCGCTGGAGGTTACGCGAAAGTCAAAGGTCAGCGACCTTTGACTTGACAAATGCAGCGCGACAGCAAGGACACACAACTGACTCGACATTGAGCAGTTGCCCGAGTTGCACTGTATCGAACCGCAACAGTAAAACAGTTTAATTATATCTCTTCGTATTCTTTGTACTCTTATATAAACCTTTGTACTTGCTTGTTTTAATCAACTTACTTTGCCCTCACATACCAGCGCAAGGTGGTTCAAGGACTTCATTTAAACGCTTCCGCTACTACATCACTCTACCCAGAGTTTAACCCTACCAAAGATCCTAAGGGGCACTCAGCCCAACATGGTATGAGAGCTGGTTAGGGTTAAAATTATTTCTCCTTAACACCTAATACACCAAGAGACATGTCTACCAGAAAGGAGAGGAGCTCCTCCAACGGCTCTCCTGGTACTACTCCTACTCCACCTCCTGCCTCTGGCCTACAGACAGAGGAAGGCACAACAACGAGACCGGCAGCTGGGTCTACTGAAACACCCGCAAACCAAGGCGCGGGCTTCGATCCAAGCATGATGGAGAAGTTCTTCTCCTTCATGTCCTTCTACGAGCAGCATCAGCAAGGAGCACCTGCGCAATCAAACAACAGCAACAACAACAACAACGTGACGCCCATGAGTCTCGATGGCTCATCCTACGCACGCGGGAATCAACAACAGCAACCTACCTTCGCTCCGTACGAGCCCCAGCGCGGCTCCGTCAGCTTCATGCCACAACCACAACCTGCACCGGGACAAGAGAGAACGCTGGACGCACTACAAGTTCAGTCGCAGTTCGCGCACGTTCTAAAACTGCAAACGACAAAACCCTTCGACGGGAAGGATTTCTTTACCTGGTCGTTCGAATTCGAGCTGATGATGGAAGGAGCGCAAATCCTTGGCTTCTTCGACGGGTCCCTGCCATACCCAACAAACGGCACACAGTATGAGAAGCAGCAGTACACCTATCAATCGATGATGGCGTACACGATACTACTGAGGAACATCACTCCAACTCAACAACAAAACATACGGTCTTACCGAGGCTACGGCAACTCCGCGGAGCTCGCGTACAATCACTTGAAGAGGATTGGAACTCTTGTCAGAACATTATAGCTTATGCTGTTGTGTAGGCTATAGTGGGGTATCCCATAGGGGGTACAACCAATTAGGGTTTCATATTTGTACTCACTTCATTTTCATAGTTCACTCATTCTCGTTCTCATTATCACATGGAATCAGAGCAGGTCCCCTCCTAGGGACTGTTCCTTGGGCCCACCGAAGCGCGCCTCGAGTCGCGCCTGCCTTTTTTTTTTTAGCGACCCGTCGAGTCGCACCTAGCGGCCCGTCGCGCCGCCCTTACGGTCGCGTCGAGCCGCCCTAGCGGCTGCGGCGCGCCGCCCTTTTCCCGGCCCGTCGCCGCCCTTACCCGCGGCTTTGCGCCGCCCTCACCGGCGGCTTCGCGCCGCCCCTACCTGCGGCTTCGCGCCGCCCAGGCCCGTCGCCGCCCTTCCCGCGGCTTCGTGCCGCCTCTATCTGCGGCTTCGAGCCGCCCCGGCCCGTCGCCGCCCTTACCTGCGGCTTCGCGCCGCCTACGGCCCGTCGCCCCCCTTTTCTGCGGCCCCGCCGCCTCTCTCGTTGCGGCCCCGCCGCCCGTCTTCGCGGCCCCGCCGCCATCTCTCGCTGCGGCCCCGCCGCCACTCACTGCGGCCCCGCCACCCGTCTCAGCGGCCCCGCCGCCCGTCTTCGCGGTCCCGCCGCCTCTCTCGCTGCGGCCCCGCCGCCTCTCACTGCGGCCCCGCCGCCCTACTCAGCGGCCCCGCCGCCCGACTTCGCGGCCCCGCCGCTTCTCTCGCTGCGGCCCCCGCCGCCTCTCTCGTTGCGGCCCCGCCGCCCTTCACTGCGGCCCCGCCGCTTCTCTGCAGCGGCCCCGCCGCCCGTCTTCGCGGCCCCGCCGCCTCACTACCCAGCGGCCCCGCCGTCCTTCTGCAGCGGCCCCGCCACTCCTCTACAGCGGCCCCGCCGCCCTACGTCAGCGGCCCAGCCGAGCCGCCCAACAGCAGCGCAGCCGAGCCGCCCAGCAGCAGAGCAGCCGAGCCGCCCCGCCGCCGAGCCGCGCTGCAGCCGAGCCGCCCGGCCGCCCACCAGCCGAGCCGCCGTGCAGCCGACCGCCCAGCCGCCGAGCCGCCCAGCCGCCGAGCCGCCCAGCGGCCGAGCCGCCCTGCAGCCGAGCCGCCCGAGCAGCCCTGTCCGGTGAGCACAGACCCTCTGTCACTGCGTGCTCTTCCCCTACTCCTTGCACTGCTGGTCTACTGCTGTCATGGCTACCCCTAGTGTCCTCACTTTTGACGCTGAGGGTCGGGCCATTGACTTTGAGGTCTGGGTAGATGACCTACAGCTGTTCTTACAGTGCGATAGGGCGGACGGCCTCTCTCTCTTTGACCTCACCTCTGGCGCTTCCCCTGCCCCTGCTGCTGATGCTGACGCCACTGTTCGCTCCCAATGGGCCACGCGCGATGCTGCTGCACGTCTTGCTGTGCGTCGCCACCTCCCTACCTCCGAGCGTGCGCACTTTAGTCAGTACAAGAGTGCTCAGACCTTGTACGCCGCTGTAGTCGCGCGCTACTCCTCCCCTTCCACTGCTGCACTGAGCCGTCTCATGCTGCCGTACCTCTTCCCTGACCTTGCTTCTTTTCCCACCGTTGCTGACCTCATTACGCACCTCCGCACTAGTGACACTCGCTACCGCGCTGCACTTCCTGCTGACTTCTGCACCGCGAACCCCCCCCCCATGTACATCACTCTGTACTTCCTAGTCACTCGCCTCCCTGACTCCCTTCGAGTAGTCAGGGACCACTTTCTCTCAGTCTGTCCCACCACACTCACTGTAGACCTCCTCGAGAAGGCCCTCCTCGCGATAGAAAAGAGCATAGTCGCTGTAGGAGCCTCTCGAGGTGACCCGCGCACCCCCATCTTTGAGGGGTGTTCTCCCTCCCCCCTGCTGCCCTCTGTTGCCTCTGCTGCTTCGGCCGACCTCCTTGGTCTTGAGTCGGTCGGTGCGGCGTCTGCCCCTAGCGGGAGACGCCGCCCTGGCAAGGGCAAGGGGGGCAAGGGAGCTGGAGGAGCGGGCGGTGGAGGTGGAGGTGGAGGCAGTGGGGGGAGTGGGGGTAGCGGTGGAGGTGGAAGTGGGGGTGGGGGGTTCGGTGGCGGCAGTGGAGGCGGAGGCCGCGGCGGCGGTGGCGGTGGTAGCGGAGGTGGCGGAGGAGGCGGCGGTGGAGGAGGCGGTGGAGGCGGCGGCGGCAGTGGAGGCAGCGGAGGCGGTGGAGGCGGTGGGGGTGGCGGTGGAGCTGGTCGCGGGTCTTTGCAGAGGAGTGGCTCCGGTGGTGGCTCGCGCCAGCAGCAGCAGCGTGGTCGTGCGACCCTGTCCCCTCAGCAGCTCCGTGAGTGGTACACTGCACGCCAGCGGGGTGGGGGTTTTGGTCCGTGTACCTACGTCCTGCGCACCGGCGACCGTGCGGGTGAGCAGTGTGGGGGTGCGCACCCCACTCCGCGCTGCTTTGGCCGCCTGACGGACGCATGGCGTCACCAGTTCCCGGAGGCCTCCGAGATCCCTCGCTGGGACGAGCTGTTTAGGGCGGGGGTTGCCATCTTTGATCTGGACTTTGATGCTATTCTCTCTGCCATGTATGCTGTGTCTCTAAGTGATGAGGGTGACTGTTACCGGTGTTTCCAGCCCGATCCGGGCATTGAGACTGCTGCTCTAGGTACTGGTGAGGCTGCTGCCCTAGGTGCTTACGACGCTGCTGCTCTAGGTGCTGGTGTGTCTGCGTCCTCAGGTACTGGTGAGTCTGCTCTCTCAGGTACCGCGTCGGCTTCGGCCTCCCTCACCTTCACTCTTGACTCTGGGGCGTCTCGCTCCTTCTTTCGGGACCGCACCACACTCACGCCGCTTAGTCGGCCGGTTGCGGTGTCTCTGGCTGACCCCTCTGGGGGTCCGGTCCTGTCTCGTTTCTCCACAGTCCTCCCGTGTCCGGCGGCTCCCTCTGGCACCCTGTCTGGTCTCTACCTCCCCTCGTTCTCGACGAACCTGGTGAGTGGTGCTGACCTACAGGATGCGGGTGTCCACCAGTTCACTCCTGCACGTCAGCGAGTGACCCACTGTACAGAGGCTGGCACAGGCCGACACCTGGCTACGTTCACCCGTCAGCCGGGGTCGAGCCTGTACACTCTGACCACTGCGTCTCCTCCAGTTGCTGAGTCTGGTAGGGTAGTTACGTCGGGTCAGGTGTTTGCTGCGGCGTCCAGGTCTGGTCCTGAGTCTGCCCCCTGTTCGTGTCGTCTCCTGTCTCACGAGACTCTCCTCTGGCACCACCGCCTTGGCCACCCCTCTCTGCTTCGGCTCAGAGGTATGGCCTCCCGTCTTCTTGTGTCCGGTCTCCCCCGGTCCCTCCCTCCCCTTCCTCAGGGCCCTGGCCCTGCCTGTGTCCCCTGTGTTGAGGGGCGCCAGCGTGCTGCCCCTCACTCCTCCCAGTTTCCTTCGACAGAGGCCCCGTTGCAGACACTTCACATGGACGTGTGGGGCCCAGCCCGCGTCCGTGGACAGGGTCACGAGCGCTACTTCCTGCTCGTTGTTGACGACTACTCGCGTTACACCACAGTCTTCCCCTTGCGCAGCAAGGGTGATGTCACTGAGGTGCTGATCGACTGGATCCGCGCAGCTCGTCTCCAGCTCAGGCAGAGCTTCGGCTCGGACTTTCCTGTTCTGCGTCTGCACTCGGACCGAGGCGGAGAGTTCTTCTCTGGCCTTCTGCGTGCCTACTGTCGTGCACGGGGCATCCGTCAGACCTTCACGCTTCCGGACTCACCGCAGCAAAATGGGATTGCTGAGCGCCGCATTGGCATGGTCATGGACGTCGCTCGTACGTCTATGATGCATGCGGCTGCCCCCCATTTTCTGTGGCCGTTTGCGGTGAGGTACGCGGCGCATCAGATCAACCTCCACCCCAGGGTCTCCAGGCCGGAGACCTCCCCAGCCTTGCTGTGGACGGGGAAGGTTGGCGATGCGTCGGCGTTCCGGGTCTGGGGATCTCGGGCGTTTGTCCGCGACCGGTCTGCGGACAAACTATCCCCTCGTGCTGCTCCTTGCGTCTTCCTGGGGTTCCCCCCTGACGCGCCTGGGTGGCAGTTTTACCACCCCACCTCTCGCCGTGTTCTGTCCTCCCAGGACGTCACGTTTGACGAGTCGGTCCCCTACTACCGCCTCTTCCCCTACCGCACTCCGTCCCTCCCCCCACCCCCACTCTTCCTGGTACCAGGTCCCCCCCAGGTAGACCCCCTCCCCCCTCAGGGTCCTGCCCCTTCAGGTGT
This sequence comes from Closterium sp. Naga37s-1, assembly GCA_947471745.1. NCBI lineage: Eukaryota > Viridiplantae > Streptophyta > Zygnematophyceae > Desmidiales > Closteriaceae > Closterium > Closterium sp. Naga37s-1. The sequence continues at coordinate 32,700 of CANJKZ010000095.1, read as the reverse complement.
GTCCCAGGTAGACGCAGTCGAGCCTGTCGAGGTCACTGGTGACTCTGGTGCTGCTGAGGGTGCTGAGGCTGGGGGTGCTGTACCTGGGGGTGCGGAGCCTAGGGGTGCTGGGCCTGGGGGTGCTACGTCTGGGGGTGCTGAGCCTGGGGGTGCTGAGCCTGGGGGTGCTGAGCCTAGGGGTGCTGAGCCTGGGGGTGCTGAGCCTAGGGGTGCTACATCTGGGGGTGCTGAGCCTAGGGGTGCTACGCCTGGGGGTGCTGAGCCTGGAGGTGCTCCGCCTGGCGGTTCTCCGAGTGCTTCGTCTCGCCGGGAGCCACTTTCTCCACAGGAGCTGCGTGAGTGGTTTGCCCGGCGCTGGAGGCGTGCTGCTGGTGCTGGAGGTCCTTCGGCTGCTGAGGGTGCTGCGGTCGCGGGTCCCGGAGGTGCTCGTCCTGGGTGCACTGGAGCTGGTGCTGCTGAGGGTGTTGGCGCTGAGACTACCGCTGGCAGTCCTACTGGGGGTGCTCCTGGTGCTACTGGAGGTTCTGGAGCTACTGGTGGTGCTGCTGGAGCGGGTGCTCCTGCTGAGGGTTCTGGTGCTGTCCCTGCTGCTTCTAGCGTCGCCGCGCGGCCTCGACCGTACTTCGTTCCACTCCTGCAGCAGGTTCTTGGTCTTCCACCTTCTACTGGTCCTCCTCCTCCCTTAGAGTGTCCACAGCCTGTCTCGTCCCAGCTACAGTTGCAGCCTACCTCCCCTTTGCCTGCTCCTTCTCCCTACACTGGTCCTACTGGAGGTCTGGCTGAGCGTCGTGAGCCTGCGTCTCGCCCTGCGTCGCCTGTCCGTGCTGCTCGCACTAGTGGTCGCGGTTCGCGTCAGCGTCCTCCTCCTGTCCCTGGCACGCACCGGATGTCTCTGCGTCCGTCCACTGCTCCTCTGCGTGCCCCTTTGCCTTCTCCTCCTGAGTCCTCTCTTCCTGCTCTTCCCGACCCGGAGTCGGACTCTCTTCGTGCTGCCAGTCCTACTGTCACGCGTCTCCTTGCTACTGTTGTCACTGACCCTTCTTTCGAGTCTACTGCTGCGTCTGCTCTCGTTACTGAGCTCGTCGACTTTGCTGCTCGCTGTCGCTTAGACTACGCTGCTAGTCTTGTCGCTGAGTCTGAGTCTGTCTGTCCTCCGTCCGTCGGGGGTGAGTGTGCCCTTGGCACGGACGTCCTTGAGGACAGGCAGGAGGAGTTCCAGTGTCTGGCAGCTGCCTCACCTCATCTCGTGTCCGTACTGCTTACCCCTGAGGGAGACCCGGATGCACTTGACATCCCGACTCCGCGCTCTTACGCGGAGGCGATAGAGGGTCCCTACTCCTCTCAGTGGCAGGCAGCTATGGATGCAGAGATGGCTTCCTGGAAGTCCACAGGCACCTACGTTGACGCTGTCCCCCCTCCTGGGGCGAACATCGTCAGTGGCATGTGGATCTTCAGGGTGAAGCGGCCGCCGGGTTCTCCGCCTGTCTTCAAGGCGCGTTACGTGGCTCGTGGCTTCAGTCAGCGGCAGGGAGTTGACTACTTTCAGACCTTCTCCCCCACCCCGAAGATGACCACTCTTCGGGTACTGCTGCACACTGCTGCTCACCGTGACTACGAGCTGCACTCTCTTGACTTCAGCACAGCTTTCTTGCAGGGCAGCCTGCACGAGGAGATCTGGCTGCGTCGCCCACCTGGCTTCACTGGGTCTTTCCCTCCTGGTACCCAGTGGAGTCTCCGGCGTCCAGTCTACGGTCTCCGCCAGGCGCCACGTGAGTGGCACGACACACTGAGGACTACGCTTGCGGCTCTTGGGTTTGCTCCTTCTACTGCCGACCCGTCGCTGTTTCTACGCACCGACACCTCTCTGCCGCCGTTCTACATCCTCGTGTACGTCGACGACTTGGTCTTTGCCACAGCTGACACTGCTGGACTCGCCTACGTGAAGTCCGAGCTGCAGAAGAGACACACGTGCACAGACCTGGGTGAACTGCGCAGCTACCTTGGCTTGCAGATCACCCGGGACAGAGCACGCCGCACCATTACCCTGACTCAGTCACACATGGTGCAGCAGGTCCTTCAGCGCTTCGGCTTCACGTACTCCTCGCCTCAGGCCACTCCTCTGTCTACTCGCCACTCGCTCTCAGCTCTGCCTTCGGATGAGTCCGTAGAGTCGAGTGGCCCGTACCCAGAGCTTGTTGGCTGCCTCATGTACCTGATGACCTGCACACGACCTGACCTTGCATACCCTCTTAGCATTCTTGCACGCTATGTTGCTCCTGGGAGACACAGACCAGAGCACATGGCTGCAGCGAAGAGGGTGTTGCGCTACTTGTGCAGTACGTCGGGCATGGGGCTAGTGCTTGGAGGGCGGAGTCCAGTGGTCCTCACTGGGCACGCGGACGCTTCTTGGGCTGACGACCAGGCTACGCAGCGGTCGTCACAGGGTTACACCTTCAGCCTTGGTTCCGGCTCTGTTTCGTGGCGGGCTACTCGCTCGTCTTCTGTTCTTGGCTCGAGTTGTGAGGCTGAGATCTACGCCGGGGCCATGGCTGCACAGGAGCTTCGCTGGCTCACCTACCTGCTGACCGACCTTGGAGAGCCGCCTCGTTCTCCTCCAGTCCTGTACGTAGACAACAAGGCCATGCTGGCCTTGTGTCGAGAGCAGTGACTGGAGCACAGAACAAAGCACATTGCTCTCCGCTACTTCCTTGCTCGTGAGCTACAGCAATGTGGACAGTTGCGGCTTGCGTACGTGGCCTCTGAGGCCAACACTGCTGATGTCTTCACCAAGGCACTTCCGCCTTGTGATCATCAGCGCTTCTGCACTCAGCTGGGTCTTGTGCCCGTCTTGCCTCACTTGCTCTCCTCTTGACCTTGCTTGTACTCTCACATATTTATATACCTGCTCTTGCTTGTCTAGCTTTATATATATGTGTGTACTCTTGCATGTGAACTGGCCGTGTGGCCTTGACCCTGTGCTCGGACTGTGTGGTGACTTTGTGATCCACCCTGAGCTTGCTTTGCTTTGCTTTGCTTGACTGGTCTTGTGACCCCTTGTTCTCCCCCACTTTGCCTATGGGGGTGTGTCAGAACATTATAGCTTATGCTGTTGTGTAGGCTATAGTGGGGTATCCCATAGGGGGTACAACCAATTAGGGTTTCATATTTGTACTCACTTCATTTTCATAGTTCACTCATTCTCGTTCTCATTATCACAACTCTTGCTCGTGATACCATGTTGGGCTGAGTGCCCCTTAGGATCTTTGGTAGGGTTAAACTCTGGGTAGAGTGATGTAGTAGCGGAAGCGTTTAAATGAAGCCCTTGAACCACCTTGCGCTGGTATGTGAGGGCAAAGTAAGTTGATTAAAACAAGCAAGTACAAAGGTTTATATAAGAGTACAAAGAATACGAAGAGATATAATTAAACTGTTTTACTGTTGCGGTTCGATACAGTGCGACTCGGGCAACTGCTCAATGTCGAGTCAGTTGTGTGTCCTTGCTGTCGCGCTGCATTTGTCAAGTCAAAGGTCGCTGACCTTTGACTTTCACGCTCCCGCACCGGCTACATCTACCGCCTCGAACCTATCGGACCGATCTCCTGGCAATCGAGCAAGCAGGAATTAATTGCTCTCTCGTCAGCTGAAGCAGAATATATTGCACTCTGCTCAGCCACCAAGGAAGGACTCTATCTTCGCGAGCTGCTGGAAGAAGCGAAGTTAGCCGAGTTACCCAACTTCACTCTGTTCTGCGACAACCAATCTGCAATTCGCATCGCCAACAAAAATGGATTCGCGAACAGAACGAAGCATATCGCTCTGCGATATTTCTTCGTGAAAGACGAGATTGAGAAGGGGAGACTTGAACTATCCTACTGTCCCACGTCCGAGATGGCAGCTGACTACTTGACCAAGAAGCTCGGAAAACAAAAGTTCGAGTACTGCATGCTGCTGACTGGACAAAGCCACGTCACCAGCAGCGACACTCCAGAAGCGAAGGGGAGTGTTGGGAACAAACAATCTTAAGCGCCTCTGTCGTGTCGAAACACCAAGGCACAAGCGAAGCAGAGCATATCGAGGCACCAGCGAGTCAACCCTCGGAGGTTGAAGTAACCGCTGGAGGTTACGCGACATTAGAAGAAAAGGATTACCATGTTGTTTTACTTGGAGAAAAACAAGCGACCCAAGCGACGCAGCGCAACTGTTATACAGTTGCGCCTTGGTAACTGTTTGCCCTATGCGTTTGCTATATAACAACATGTAATGCCTTGCTCATATTACACAATTCTCAAGCTTGTGTCCGGCCTACCCTCGGCCGCTGCTTTGGCACCACGTTACAAGCCAGGAGAGCTACCTCTGAGTGACCAATAGCCCCGCCGTAGGGACGTCGTTAATTCCTAGAGCTTCCGCTGCGCTCTAGCGACTTCTTATTTCCAACATGGTATCAGAGCACATATGTTGTCCGCAGCAACTGTCCAAGAACCATGTATCCTTCCCGGACGGCTCGCTTTGAGCGATGGCGGCGTACGTCGGGTTCGGTTGAAGTGACTCGCGGCGAGGCGTGCTGTTGTCGAGTTGTTCTTCTGGTGAGTAATATGGTGGTGACTCAGTTACGCAGGAGTCACTCAGCCTTGCCATGCAGCTGACGATGTTTCTTGTTCCTTTCGCAGGTTGTCCCGTCGATGTTGTTGAGACTTGTACTGAAGTTGTCGGATTTGCTTGCGTTGAGGCGACTTGACTGCTTGAAGGGCGAAGTTGGCGTTGCGGCGACGTTGACTGTTGTCGATTCGGGCAGTGCGTACGAGGATGCCCTGAAGTCTTGCAGAGGTGGCAGAACGGAGGTACGATTTTCGGTCGATTGTTGTTGTTGTTGTGGCGCCGTTGAGTGTGAAACGCGAATTCGGGCACTGATACCTTTCTCTTGTGTCGTTCTTCTTGCAGGTCCATGTCTTGCTGCTCGGCGTGGATTTCGGCGTCGATTTCTGCGCTGCATTAGATTTGACACAAAACAAAACGCTTGAAGATATGTACAGAAATAAGATATTTGGTACCGGATTGAGATTTTAGGTGACCTTGGAGTCCTAATCAAGGCTAATTTTATCAGTGTAAATCACCCTGATACCCTGATTATCATGGTGGTTTTTGGTAGTCACACTAATGGCCTAGGGTAATTTTTTGTGGAGCTATGATTTTCCTGATATGCCAGGGTTCACATTTCAGGCACACTGATGCCTCAGGGTTACCGTTCTTCATAACGAGTATTACCCTGAAGCGAGTACCATACCCCCCCCCCCTCCCCCTCCCCCCCACTTCCCCCACCCCCCCTTTCCCGTAACCCCGGGATTCCCGATTGCCAAATGTCGAAACCGGAATTTGAGCCTGCTGAAGTAACTGACGACGAGCAACACCCATGTGGCATGTATGATCTAAAAAAAATATTGTGTGCAACGATAATATCAATTCATAAGGGTTTGCTAAACTGGTACACTGATGCCACAGGGTTGGATTTAAAAAAAACAAGAAAAACACTGATGGATCAGGGTTTGAAGAAGGTGTCACACTGATAATCAGGTTTTTGAACAGGTGCAACACTGATCACAAGGGTTGCTCAAAACCAAAAATTAGCCCTGGTCCTAAGTTGCTAGACAAAAACGGTCATTTGTGTTGGAAACAAATAACTTAAACGCTTCTGAAGTAATCGAAGCATCGACACGAAACGAAGCAGACTACAAGCGAAACAACACGCGAGTCAACTAAAGACAAACGCTGGAGGTTACGCGAAGGTCAAAGGTCACTGACCTTTGACCTGACAAAAAATGCAGTGCGACAGCAAGGACACATAACTGACTCGATACTGAGCAGTTACCCGAGTCGTCACTGTATCGAACCGCAACAGCAGAAACAGTTAAAATCGAGCTTTCTGTCAGAACATTATAGCTTATGCTGTTGTGTAGGCTATAGTGGGGTATCCCATAGGGGGTACAACCAATTAGGGTTTCATATTTGTACTCACTTCATTTTAATAGTTCAGCCATTTCTCGTTCTCATTCTCACATGGAATCAGAGCAGGTCCCCTCCTAGGGACTGTTCCTTGGGCCCACCGAAGCGCGCCTCGAGTCGCGCCTGCCTTTTTTTAGCGGCCCGTCGAGTCGCACCTAGCGGCCCGTCGCGCCGCCCTTACGGTCGCGTCGAGCCGCCCTAGCGGCTGCGGCGCGCCGCCCTTTTCCCGGCCCGTCGCCGCCCTTACCCGCGGCTTTGCGCCGCCCTCACCGGCGGCTTCGCGCCGCCCCTACCTGCGGCTTCGCGCCGCCCAGGCCCGTCGCCGCCCTTCCCGCGGCTTCGCGCCGCCTCTACCTGCGGCTTCGAGCCGCCCCGGCCCGTCGCCGCCCTTACCTGCGGCTTCGCGCCGCCTACGGCCCGTCGCCGCCCTTTTCTGCGGCCCCGCCGCCTCTCTCGTTGCGGCCCCGCCGCCCGTCTTCGCGGCCCCGCCGCCATCTCTCGCTGCGGCCCCGCCGCCACTCACTGCGGCCCCGCCACCCGTCTCAGCGGCCCCGCCGCCCGTCTTCGCGGCCCCGCCGCCTCTCTCGCTGCGGCCCCGCCGCCTCTCACTGCGGCCCCGCCGCCCTACTCAGCGGCCCCGCCGCCCGACTTCGCGGCCCCACCGCTTCTCTCGCTGCGGCCCCGCCGCCTCTCTCGTTGCGGCCCCGCCGCCCTTCACTGCGGCCCCGCCGCTTCTCTACAGCGGCCCCGCCGCCCTACGTCAGCGGCCCAGCCGAGCCGCCCAGCAGCAGAGCAGCCGAGCCGCCCCGCCGCCAAGCCGCGCTGCAGCCGAGCCGCCCGGCCGCCCACTAGCCGAGCCGCCGTGCAGCCGACCGCCCAGCCGCCGAGCCGCCCAGCTGCCGAGCCGCCCAGCCGCCGAGCCGCCCTGCAGCCGAGCCGCCCGAGCAGCCCTGTCCGGTGAGCACAGACCCTCTGTCACTGCGTGCTCTTCCCCTACTCCTTGCACTGCTGGTCTACTGCTGTCATGGCTACCCCTAGTGTCCTCACTTTTGACGCTGAGGGTCGGGCCATTGACTTTGAGGTCTGGGTAGATGACCTACAGCTGTTCTTACAGTGCGATAGGGCGGACGGCCTCTCTCTCTTTGACCTCACCTCTGGCGCTTCCCCTGCCCCTGCTGCTGATGCTGACGCCACTGTTCGCTCCCAGTGGGCCACGCGCGATGCTGCTGCACGTCTTGCTGTGCGTCGCCACCTCCCTACCTCCGAGCATGCGCACTTTAGTCAGTACAAGAGTGCTCAGACCTTGTACGCCGCTGTAGTCGCGCGCTACTCCTCCCCTTCCACTGCTGCACTGAGCCGTCTCATGCTGCCGTACCTCTTCCCTGACCTTGCTTCTTTTCCCACCGTTGCTGACCTCATTACGCACCTCCGCACTAGTGACACTCGCTACCGCGCTGCACTTCCTGCTGACTTCTGCACCGCGAACCCCCCCCCCATGTACATCACTCTGTACTTCCTAGTCACTCGCCTCCCTGACTCCCTTCGAGTAGTCAGGGACCACTTTCTCTCAGTCTGTCCCACCACACTCACTGTAGACCTCCTCGAGAAGGCCCTCCTCGCGATAGAAAAGAGCATAGTCGCTGTAGGAGCCTCTCGAGGTGACCCGCGCACCCCCATCTTTGAGGGGTGTTCTCCCTCCCCCCTGCTGCCCTCTGTTGCCTCTGCTGCTTCGGCCGACCTCCTTGGTCTTGAGTCGGTCGGTGCGGTGTCTGCCCCTAGCGGGAGACGCCGCCCTGGCAAGGGCAAGGGGGGCAAGGGAGCTGGAGGAGCGGGCGGTGGAGGTGGAGGTGGAGGCAGTGGGGGGAGTGGGGGTAGCGGTGGAGGTGGAGGTGGGGGTGGGGGGTTCGGTGGCGGCAGTGGAGGCGGAGGCCGCGGCGGCGGTGGCGGTGGTAGCGGAGGTGGCGGAGGAGGCGGCGGTGGAGGAGGCGGTGGAGGCGGCGGCGGCAGTGGAGGCAGCGGAGGCGGTGGAGGCGGTGGGGGTGGCGGTGGAGCTGGTCGCGGGTCTTTGCAGAGGAGTGGCTCCGGTGGTGGCTCGCGCCAGCAGCAGCAGCGTGGTCGTGCGACCCTGTCCCCTCAGCAGCTCCGTGAGTGGTACACTGCACGCCAGCGGGGTGGGGGTTTTGGTCCGTGTACCTACGTCCTGCGCACCGGCGACCGTGCGGGTGAGCAGTGTGGGGGTGCGCACCCCACTCCGCGCTGCTTTGGCCGCCTGACGGACGCATGGCGTCACCAGTTCCCGGAGGCCTCCAAGATCCCTCGCTGGGACGAGCTGTCTAGGGCGGGGGTTGCCATCTTTGATCTGGACTTTGATGCTATTCTCTCTGCCATGTATGCTGTGTCTATTAGTGATGAGGGTGACTGTTACCGGTGTTTCCAGCCCGATCCGGGCATTGAGACTGCTGCTCTAGGTACTGGTGAGGCTGCTGCCCTAGGTGCTTACGACGCTGCTGCTCTAGGTGCTGGTGTGTCTGCGTCCTCAGGTACTGGTGAGTCTGCTCTCTCAGGTACCGCGTCGGCTTCGGCCTCCCTCACCTTCACTCTTGACTCTGGGGCGTCTCGCTCCTTCTTTCGGGACCGCACCACACTCACGCCGCTTAGTCGGCCGGTTGCGGTGTCTCTGGCTGACCCCTCTGGGAGTCCGGTCCTGTCTCGTTTCTCCACAGTCCTCCCGTGTCCGGCGGCTCCCTCTGGCACCCTGTCTGGTCTCTACCTCCCCTCGTTCTCGACGAACCTGGTGAGTGGTGCTGACCTACAGGATGCGGGTGTCCACCAGTTCACACCTGCACGTCAGCGAGTGACCCACTGTACAGAGGCTGGCACAGGCCGACACCTGGCTACGTTCACCCGTCAGCCGGGGTCGAGCCTGTACACTCTGACCACTGCGTCTCCTCCAGTTGCTGAGTCTGGTAGGGTAGTTACGTCGGGTCAGGTGTTTGCTGCGGCGTCCAGGTCTGGTCCTGAGTCTGCCCCCTGTTCGTGTCGTCTCCTGTCTCACGAGACTCTCCTCTGGCACCACCGCCTTGGCCACCCCTCTCTGCTTCGGCTCAGAGGTATGGCCTCCCATCTTCTTGTGTCCGGTCTCCCCCGGTCCCTCCCTCCCCTTCCTCAGGGCCCTGGCCCTGCCTGTGTCCCCTGTGTCGAGGGGCGCCAGCGTGCTGCCCCTCACTCCTCCCAGTTTCCTTCGACAGAGGCCCCGTTGCAGACACTTCACATGGACGTGTGGGGCCCAGCCCGCGTCCGTGGACAGGGTCACGAGCGCTACTTCCTGCTCGTTGTTGACGACTACTCGCGTTACACCACAGTCTTCCCCTTGCGCAGCAAGGGTGATGTCACTGAGGTGCTGATCGACTGGATCCGCGCAGCTCGTCTCCAGCTCAGGCAGAGCTTCGGCTCGGACTTTCCTGTTCTGCGTCTGCACTCAGACAGAGGCGGAGAGTTCTTCTCTGGCCTTCTGCGTGCCTACTGTCGTGCACGGGGCATCCGTCAGACCTTCACGCTTCCGGACTCACCGCAGCAAAATGGGATTGCTGAGCGCCGCATTGGCATGGTCATGGACGTCGCTCGTACGTCTATGATGCATGCGGCTGCCCCCCATTTTCTGTGGCCGTTTGCGGTGAGGTACGCGGCGCATCAGATCAACCTCCACCCCAGGGTCTCCAGGCCGGAGACCTCCCCAGCCTTGCTGTGGACGGGGAAGGTTGGCGATGCGTCGGCGTTCCGGGTCTGGGGATCTCGGGCGTTTGTCCGCGACCTGTCTGCGGACAAACTATCCCCTTGTGCTGCTCCTTGCGTCTTCCTGGGGTTCCCCCCTGACGCGCCTGGGTGGCAGTTTTACCACCCCACCTCTCGCCGTGTTCTGTCCTCCCAGGACGTCACGTTTGACGAGTCGGTCCCCTACTACCGCCTCTTCCCCTACCGCACTCCGTCCCTCCCCCCACCCCCACTCTTCCTGGTACCAGGTCCCCCCCAGGTAGACCCCCTCCCCCCTCAGGGTCCTGCCCCTTCAGGTGTGTCCCAGGTAGACGCAGTCGAGCCTGTCGAGGTCACTGGTGACTCTGGTGCTGCTGAGGGTGCTGAGGCTGGGGGTGCTGTACCTGGGGGTGCGGAGCCTAGGGGTGCTGGGCCTGGGGGTGCTACGTCTGGGGGTGCTGAGCCTAGGGGTGCTGAGCCTAGGGGTGCTGAGCCTGGGGGTGCTGAGCCTGGGGGTGCTGAGCCTGGGGGTGCTGAGCCTAGGGGTGCTGAGCCTGGGGGTGCTGAGCCTAGGGGTGCTACGCCTGGGGGTGCTGAGCCTGGAGGTGCTCCGCCTGGAGGTTCTCCGAGTGCTTCGTCTCGCCGGGAGCCACTTTCTCCACAGGAGCTGCGTGAGTGGTTTGCCCGGCGCTGGAGGCGTGCTGCTGGTGCTGGAGGTCCTTCGGCTGCTGAGGGTGCTGCGGTCGCGGGTCCCAGAGGTGCTCGTCCTGGGTGCACTGGAGCTGGTGCTGCTGAGGGTGTTGGCGCTGAGACTACCGCTGGCAGTCCTACTGGGGGTGCTCCTGGTGCTGCTGGAGGTTCTGGAGCTACTGGTGGTGCTGCTGGAGCGGGTGCTCCTGCTGAGGGTTCTGGTGCTGTCCCTGCTGCTTCTAGCGTCGCCGCGCGGCCTCGACCGTACTTCGTTCCACTCCTGCAGCAGGTTCTTGGTCTTCCACCTTCTACTGGTCCTCCTCCTCCCTTAGAGTGTCCACAGCCTGTCTCGTCCCAGCTACAGTTGCAGCCTACCTCCCCTTTGCCTGCTCCTTCTCCCTACACTGGTCCTACTGGAGGTCTGGCTGAGCGTCGTGAGCCTGCGTCTCGCCCTGCGTCGCCTGTCCGTGCTGCTCGCACTAGTGGTCGCGGTTCGCGTCAGCGTCCTCCTCCTGTCCCTGGCACGCACCGGATGTCTCTGCGTCCGTCCACTGCTCCTCTGCGTGCCCCTTTGCCTTCTACTCCTGAGTCCTCTCTTCCTGCTCTTGCCGACCCGGAGTCGGACTCTCTTCGTGCTGCCAGTCCTACTGTCACGCGTCTCCTTGCTACTGTTGTCACTGACCCTTCTTTCGAGTCTACTGCTGCGTCTGCTCTCGTTACTGAGCTCGTCGACTTTGCTGCTCGCTGTCGCTTAGACTACGCTGCTAGTCTTGTCGCTGAGTCTGAGTCTGTCTGTCCTCCGTCCGTCGGGGGTGAGTGTGCCCTTGGCACGGACGTCCTTGAGGACAGGCAGGAGGAGTTCCAGTGTCTGGCAGCTGCCTCACCTCATCTCGTGTCCGTACTGCTTACCCCTGAGGGAGACCCGGATGCACTTGACATCCCGACTCCGCGCTCTTACGCGGAGGCGATAGAGGGTCCCTACTCCTCTCAGTGGCAGGCAGCTATGGATGCAGAGATGGCTTCCTGGAAGTCCACAGGCACCTACGTTGACGCTGTCCCCCCTCCTGGGGCGAACATCGTCAGTGGCATGTGGATCTTCAGGGTGAAGCGGCCGCCGGGTTCTCCGCCTGTCTTCAAGGCGCGTTACGTGGCTCGTGGCTTCAGTCAGCGGCAGGGAGTTGACTACTTTCAGACCTTCTCCCCCACCCCGAAGATGACCACTCTTCGGGTACTGCTGCACGTTGCTGCTCACCGTGACTACGAGCTGCACTCTCTTGACTTCAGCACAGCTTTCTTGCAGGGCAGCCTGCACGAGGAGATCTGGCTGCGTCGCCCACCTGGCTTCACTGGGTCTTTCCCTCCTGGTACCCAGTGGAGTCTCCGGCGTCCAGTCTACGGTCTCCGCCAGGCGCCACGTGAGTGGCACGACACACTGAGGACTACGCTTGCGGCTCTTGGGTTTGCTCCTTCTACTGCCGACCCGTCGCTGTTTCTACGCACCGACACCTCTCTGCCGCCGTTCTACATCCTCGTGTACGTCGACGACTTGGTCTTTGGCACAGCTGACACTGCTGGACTCGCCTACGTGAAGTCCGAGCTGCAGAAGAGACACACGTGCACAGACCTGGGTGAACTGCGCAGCTACCTTGGCTTGCAGATCACCCGGGACAGAGCACGCCGCACCATTACCCTGACTCAGTCACACATGGTGCAGCAGGTCCTTCAGCGCTTCGGCTTCACGTACTCCTCGCCTCAGGCCACTCCTCTGTCTACTCGCCACTCGCTCTCAGCTCTGCCTTCGGATGAGTCCGTAGAGTCGAGTGGCCCGTACCCAGAGCTTGTTGGCTGCCTCATGTACCTGATGACCTGCACACGACCTGACCTCGCATACCCTCTTAGCATTCGTGCACGCTATGTTGCTCCTGGGAGACACAGACCAGAGCACATGGCTGCAGCGAAGAGGGTGTTGCGCTACTTGTGCAGTACGTCGGGCATGGGGCTAGTGCTTGGAGGGCGGAGTCCAGTGGTCCTCACTGGGCACGCGGACGCTTCTTGGGCTGACGACCAGGCTACGCAGCGGTCGTCACAGGGTTACACCTTCAGCCTTGGTTCCGGCTCTGTTTCGTGGCGGGCTACTCGCTCGTCTTCTGTTCTTGGCTCGAGTTGTGAGGCTGAGATCTACGCCGGGGCCATGGCTGCACAGGAGCTTCGCTGGCTCACCTACCTGCTGACCGACCTTGGAGAGCCGCCTCGTTCTCCTCCAGTCCTGTACGTAGACAACAAGGCCATGCTGGCCTTGTGTCGAGAGCAGCGACTGGAGCACAGAACAAAGCACATTGCTCTCCGCTACTTCCTTGCTCGTGAGCTACAGCAACGTGGACAGTTGCGGCTTGCGTACGTGGCCTCTGAGGCCAACACTGCTGATGTCTTCACCAAGGCACTTCCGCCTTGTGATCATCAGCGCTTCTGCACTCAGCTGAGTCTTGTGCCTGTCTTGCCTCACTTGCTCTCCTCTTGACCTTGCTTGTACTCTCACATATATATATACCTGCTCTTGCTTGTCTAGCTTTATATATATGTGTGTACTCTTGCATGTGAACTGGCCGTGTGGCCTTGACCCTGTGCTCGGACTGTGTGGTGACTTTGTGATCCACCCTGAGCTTGCTTTGCTTTGCTTTGCTTGACTGGTCTTGTGACCCCTTGTTCTCCCCCACTTTGCCTATGGGGGTGTGTCAGAACATTATAGCTTATGCTGTTGTGTAGGCTATAGTGGGGTATCCCATAGGGGGTACAACCAATTAGGGTTTCATATTTGTACTCACTTCATTTTCATAGTTCAGCCATTTCTTGTTCTCATTCTCACACTTTCCATATTCCTTTGTAATCATATAAAAGCCTTGCAGTTACCCGAGTCGTCACTGTATCGAACCGCAACAGCAGAAACAGTTAATCTTGTTCTCACATACCAGTGCAAGGTGGTTCAAGTTAATACTACTATCACGCTTCCGCAACTGCAACATCACTACTTCAACAAAATCTTAGCCTTGAAAGATCCTAAGGGCTATTTCTTAGCCCAACATGGTATGAGAGCAAACATGGCAAGATCGATTTCTCAAATACCTACAACAACGCAAGGCATGACAACACAGAAGGAGAGGAGCTCCTCTAACGGATCTCCCGGCACTACTCGTACTCCACCTCCAGCCTCTGGTCTACAGACAGAAGAAGGCATAGCAACAAGACCAGCTGCGGAGTCAGCCGAAACTCCCGGGAATCAAGCACCAGGCTTCGACCCAAGTATGATGGAGAAGTTCTTCTCCTTCATGCCCTTCTACGAGCAACACCAGCAAGCAGTTCCTGCACAATCAAACAACAGCGACAACAACGACATGGCTGTTCCAATGAGCCTTGACAGTTCATCGTATGCGCGCGGAAATCAACAGCAACCCACCTTTGCTCCGTACGAACCTCAACGTGGCTCCATCAGCTTCGCGCCATACCCACAGTCTTCACCTGGACAAGAGAAGACGTTGGACGCCCTTCAAGTTCAATCACAGTTCGCACATGTGTTAAAACTGCAGACATCAATACCCTTCGACGGAAAGGACTTCTATACCTGGTCATTCGAATTTGAGCTAATGATGGAGGGCGCACAAATACTCGGATTCTTCGACGGGTCCCTGCCATACCCAACGCATGGGACACAATACGACAAGCAGCAGTATACATATCAGTCGCTGATGGCGTACACGATATTTCTTCGAAATTTAACGCCAAACGAGCAGCAAAACATTCGGTCTTATCGAGGATACGGCAACTCCGCCGAGCTGGCGTACGACCACCTGAAGAGCCTATATCAAGCAACAGACAGCATTAACCAGGGTCGTCTCATGGCACAGCTAACAACAGTGGAAATGAAACCCGGCGAAAAGGGAATGGCATATATCAGCCGTTGTCGTGGACTGCGCGACAAACTCCTTCGATGCGGAGGATCAATATCCGAAGAAGCCTTCGTAACAATCATCATCGCTAGCCTCGATCCTCATTGGCGCTCGACTCGAGCACTCCTTCGAGCTCATGGAAAAATCACCGAAGCAGCACTCTGCGCCGAAATTCATGATGAACAGCAGGACATGGACCTGCACGAAGAACGACACAAGAAGAAAGCGTCAATACCAGAATTCGCGTTTCACACTGAACGACGCTACAACAACAGCAACAATCGACAAAACAACCGTCACGTTCAACAATACGTCCCACCATTCTGTCACCCCTGCAAGACGTCTGGACATCCTCGCACACACTACCCGAATTGGCAGCAGTCGACATCGCCGCAAAGTCAACTTCGGCCCTCAAGCAGTCAAGTAGCTTCTACGCAGGCACATCCCACCAATCATGTGCAGTCTTCAACGTCTTCAACGTCTTCAACGACAAAACCTGTACAAGGAACAAAAAACATCGTGAGCTGCATGACAAGAACAACAGACTCCTGCATCATCGGATCACCACCCCACTACTCACCAGAAGAACAGCTCAACGAGAGCACTCCTCGCCGTGAATCACTGGAGCCCAACCCGATATATGTAGCCATCGCCCAGAGCGAGCCGTCTGGAAAAGACACTTGGTTCTTGGACAGTTGCTGTGGACAGCACATGTGCTCCTCGGGTCGCTTCGTTCAACAGGAACATCAACTTCAGCGCGAAGTTGTAATCACCGTCGCCAACAACCAGAACCTGCACACACGACGACAAGGGATAGTGCAACTTCAGTCTCGAGAAACTAACGTCATTTTACAAATGTCAAAAGTTTTGATTGCAGAAGGAATCGGCTACAACTTACTCAGGAATTCATCTCGAAGCAGACAACACCACTCAGGAATTTAAGTTATTTCACGGAAAGGGTGGACTCTACATTGGCAAAGCAGTCCTGAAGAACAACGTCTTCGTCCTTGACTTCGTTCCAGACCAAGGTACCGCCGACAGCGACGCCATCGTCAACTTCGCTTCCTGGACACATCCACCCGATCTCGATCCTGACTTCAGTCCTGGAGGATTTTGGTATTCACATACCATACCTGAAGCAGAAAGAACAAGGGCATTAGCAACAATACGGCAAGAAGAAACAACATTGACAGCAGCAAAGACAACATCGGCAGCAGCAGCAACACCTACAGCACCAATCGCGAGCTCTTCAACGGCACCAGTTCTCATGGACGACACTCCACCGACTCCTGCGCAACAGTTAACTCCCACTCCACGCGAAGTTCACAGAAGCGCTAACCTCACCGCCGGATTTTACTCCAAATCCGACCTGTACAAGCGCTCACCAGGACATCGTGCGAGCGAATCACTGTGGCACGAAAGACTGGGTCATCCAAGCAACACAACGTTAAATAACCCGATCAAGGCAGCAGTACGTCTTGTGGTTTTAAAATGCTCAACACCTACACTTACACTTAGTACCAGCAATATAGGTAAGTAACGCAGTTAATCTTAGTACCATCCATATGGGTAAGTAACGCAATTACGCTCAGTACCAGCCATATAGGTAAGTAACGCACTTAATCTTAGTACCATCCATATGGGTAAGTAACGCACTTACTCTTAGTACCATCTATTCATGTTATTAAATCACACCATCTATACGGGTAAGTAACGCACTTACTTTAGCGCACCTAGTCTTTGTACCAACCATATAGGTAAGTAATGCTCTTATGTTTAGTACCAACCATATGGGAAAGTAACGAATTTGTGCTTAGTACCAACCATCATAGTAAGTAGCACACTTATTCTTGGTACCAACCATATGGGAAAGTAACGTACTTACGCTTAGTACTCACCAGTTGGGTAAGTAATGCACTTACGCTCAGTATCACCCATATGCGTAAGTAACGCACTCACGCTTAGTACCAACCATTTGGGAAAGGAACACACTTAATCATAGTACCATCCATATGGGTAAGTAATGCTTACAATTAGTACCATCTAAACAAGTAAGTAACGTACACCATCAATACGGTGTAAGTACGAGGTATAGCAGCTGCAAGACACTCAAAGTCCTCCTGCCTGTCCTTAAGGACGTTTGTGCCAAGAGCTTACTCACCCCCGATGGACGGAGGACTGGCAGACGCAGACTCAGCAACAAGAGCAGTGGCGTAGTCTAGACGACAGGCAGCAGCAAAGTCAAGCAGCTCAGCAACGAGAGCAGACGTAGCAGCAAACTCAAAGAAGGGTTAGTGACAGCAGAGGCGAGGAGACGAGAGACAGTGGGACTGGCAGCATGAGCGCGGTCAGACTCAGGGTCAGGGACCTCAGGAAGAGAGGACTCAGGAGGAGGCGGAAGAGGAACACGCAGTGGAACAGAGGAAGGACGAAGGGCCATAGCGTGGGTGCCGAGGACAGGAGGAGGACGCGGACGAGGAACCCTACGACCAGTGCGAACATCGCAAATAGGCGAGGAGGGACGAGACTCAGGCTCACGACACTCTGTAGGACCTCCAGTCTGCTCAAAGTAAGGAGAAGGAGCAGGCAATGGGGAGGCCGGCTGCAACGGCGGCTGTGACAGGTCAGGCGGCGGACACAATAAAGGAGGAGTAAGGCCAGTGGAAGATGGGAGACCAAGAACCTGCTGAAGTAGAAGAACGAAGAACGGTCGCGGTCGGACATTGCCTCCAGCACCAGTACCGCCAGACACGGCACCCCCAGCTCCAGTACCTCCAGCTCCAAGGACAACAGTCCCAGTGGCTCCAGCTCCAGCTCCTCCAGCGCCAGCACCACCAGCGCCAGTGCCTCCAGCTCCAGATCCAACAGCTCCAGTGTCACCAGCTCCAGCTCCTCCAGCTCCAGCGCCACCAGCTCCAGTGCCTCCACCTCCAGCGCCTCCAGGCTTCGCAAGGTCTCCAGCTCCAGCTCCTCCAGCTCCAGCTCCTCCAGCTCCAGCGCCCCCAACACTACCAGTCCCGGCAGCTCCAATACCCCTGGTACGAGCACCTCCAGGACCAGCAGCTGCAGCACCTCCGGTACCACCAGCTCCAGCAGTAACTCCAACACCTCCAGCTCCAGTGTCACCAACGGCAGAGACTCCAGCTCCTGCAGCTCCACTCCAAAGACGGGTGCGCTGAGCAAACCACTCGCGCAGCTGCTGCGGGGAGAGAGGCTTCGGCCGGGGAGACAATCGTGGCGAAGCACCTGCAGGACCTCCAGAAGAAGGAGTACCCTGAGGCTCAGCACCCCCAGACTCCGCACCCTCAGACTCAGCACCCCCAGGCTCCACACCGTCAGGCTCAGCAAACACAGGCTCCGCACCCCCAGGCTCAGCACCCCCAGGCTCAGCACCCCCAGACCCGGCACCCTCAGACTCAGCATGCCCAGGCTCCGCACCCCCAGACGCAGCACCCCCAGATGCAGCACCTGAGCCGACAGCTACCTCAACAGGCGCAGTACCAGGGAGAGGGTCTACCTGAGACACACCTGAGGGCGCAGGACCTTGGGGGGGGAGGGGGTCTACCGGAGGGGGACCTGGAGAAAGGAAGAGCGGCGGGGTTGGGGGAGGGGCAGAGCAGTAGGGGAAGAGACAGTAAAAGGGAACCGACTCGTCAAACATGACGTCATGAGAGGGGAAGACACGGCGCGAGGTGGGGTGGTAAAACTGCCAGCCAGGCGCGTTTGGGGGAAAGCCAAGGAAGACACAAAGAATATCACGGGCGGAGACCTTGTCCGCGCACGTATCGCGAACAAAGGCACAAGAACCCCAGACCCGGAACACCGACACATCGCCAACCTCCCCCGTCCAACGCAGTGTCGGCGAAGTCTCCGGCAAGGAGACACGGGGCCAGAGGTTGAGCTGATCCGCAGCGTACCGGACCGCAAACAGCCACAGAAAATGGGGAGCAGCCGCATGGATCATGGAGGTACGAGCCACCTCCATGACTAAGCCAATGCGGCGCTCAGCAATCCCATTTTGCTGAGGGGAGGCCGGTAGCGTGAACGACTAGAGAATGCCCTCCCCACGACAAAAGTCCCGCAAGAGGTCGGAGGAGAACTCACCACCTCTGTCAGAGTGCAGACGCAGGACAGGAAGGTCCTGACGGAACCACTTGCGAATCTAGAGACGGACTGCGCGGATCCAAGTGATCAAGACATCAAGGACCTCACCCTTGCTGCGCAAGGGGAAGACCGTGGTGTATCGCGTGTATTCGTCAACAACCAGCAGAAAGTAGCGCTCGCGGCCCTGTCCACTGACATGGGCTGGGCCCCACACGTCCATGTAGAGAGTCTGCAGAGGAGCAGTCGTCGGGGGAAACGAGGAGGAGTGAGGAGCGGCGCGCTGCCACCCCTCGACACAAGGAAGGCAGGGCGGGGCAGGCGAGGGCGGGAGGGGAGGCAGAGACCTGGGAAGACCAGAGACAAGGAGGCGGGAGTGCATACCACGAAGGCGTGGCAGGGAGGGGTGACCAAGGCGGTGGTGCCACAGGAGAGTCTGGTGTGACAGGAGGCGACACGAGCAAGGGGGTGCTACCTGACCTGACGCGGACACCTGGGCAGGCGCAGCTACCTGAGGAGGCTCAGTAGCCAGTGTGTACAGACTCGACCCAGGCCGACGAGTGAACGTGGCCAGATGGCGGCGCGTCCGTGTACACGTGCAGATCCACACAAGCTGATCCCCAGGAGTGGTGGTAGTGACCATCGCATCCTGGAGGGCAGCGGTACTCACCAAGTTCGTAGAGAACGAGGGGAGGTGAAGACCTGACAGT
Source organism: Closterium sp. Naga37s-1 (assembly GCA_947471745.1). Lineage (NCBI taxonomy): Eukaryota > Viridiplantae > Streptophyta > Zygnematophyceae > Desmidiales > Closteriaceae > Closterium > Closterium sp. Naga37s-1. The sequence continues at coordinate 13,511 of CANJKZ010000095.1, read as the reverse complement.
GAGCCGGACGGAACCGCCAGACACGGGGGAACAGTGGAGGAACGGGCAAGGACTGGGCCCCCGGAGGGGTCAGCCAGCCTGACCGGTACAGGTGCAGAGAGAGGAGTGAGGGTGGTGCTGTTGCGAAAGAAACAGCGTGAAGCACTTGAGTCAAGCGTGAAGGTGTGCAAGGCCTCAGCTGGCGCAGTACCAGGGAGAGCAAACTCACTAGCACCTAGAGCAGCAGCCTCTATACCTGGGTCAGGCGACACACAGAGGTAACAGTCACCCTCAGCACTAACAGACAAGGCATACATAGCAGCAAGGATAGCATCATAGTCTAGGTCAAAGATAGCAACTCCAGACCTCAGCAGCTTTGCCCAGCGGGGGCGCTCGGCCTCGTCACCAAACTCTGCGCGCCAAGCGTCGTCTAGGCAGGAGAAGCAGCGGTGCTGAGTGTGAGGTTTCCCGCATGTTTGACCAGCACGGTCACCCGTGCGAATGACACCCCCTGAACTAGCACCACCTGTGCCAGCACCTCCTGCTCCAGCACCTCCAGCTCCAGCACCCCCAGAATTAGCACCACCTGTGCCAGCACATCCAGCTCCAGCACCCCCCGAACTAGCACCCCCAGCTCCAGCACCCCGCGAACGAGCACCCCCAGACCGAGCACCTCCAGTGTCAGCACCTCCAGCTCCAACACCCCCAGAGTCCACAGGAACCTGTCGCGGAAGTGCCGAAGGCTGCTGAGGGGACTGTGAGGAGGACTGCGGGGAGGGAGACGCTACCTGATGCACGACCAAGGGGAGAGGGGTAGCGTGAGACACACCTGACGGGGCAGGACCAGGGGGGGGCGGGGGTACCGGAGGAGCGAGAGTAGGAGGAGGAGAGGGTGCGAGGAAATGAGGAGGAGGGGGGACCGGGAGACCTCGACAGGGGTACCGGGTGTAGTAGGACACTGACTCGTCAAATCGGACGTCACGGGAGTCTAGGAACTGGTGGGGGGGCGGGTGGTAAAGGCGTAGTTGGGAGAGTCTACCGGGAAACCAAGGAAGACCCAGGGGATGGTGCGAGCCGAGAGCTTGTCCGCAGAGGTGTCGTGGACAAGCGCAAGGCATCCCCAGACACGAAAGGCTGACCCAACACCAGGGGACCCGGTCCAAAGACTGGTCGGTGAAGCCTCTGGCCGCGAGACACGCGGCTGGAGGTTCAGCTGGTGGGCGGCGTAGCAAACCGCGTAGGGCCACAGAAAATGGGGCGCACGGGCATGGATCATGGACGTGCGGGCGATGTCCATGACCAAGCCAATGCAGTGCTCAGCAACCCCGTTCTGCTGTGGGGACTCCGGAAGCGTCCAGGACTGTGAGGTGCCCTGTTCGCCGCAGAATCCGCGAAGAATGCCGGAGCGAAACTCGCCCCCAAGGTCGGAGTGGAGACAGGAGACACGACGATCACGAGTGCCCTCAGTGGCCAGAAGCCACCGGATCAGCGTAGAAGTCACCTCGGACTTCTTCGCGAGAGGAAACACCGTGGTGTACCCGGAGTAGTTGTCGACGACCACCAGTGTACCTGACACTGCCACTGCTGCCGTCCTTGCTGATGCAGAGCCCTAACGGACGCCATGGTAAAGGCTAGCTGGGAGTAGGAGCGGCAGGCTAGGAGGAGGTGAAGCTAGAAACGGCCAAAATGAGGAAGCGCTAGGCTAGGAACTACTTGCGCTAGGAGCAGCTGGAGCGGGGAGCGGCTGGAGCTAGAAGCATCTGGAGTTGGGAACGCCTGGAGCACGGTACGGCTGGAGCTAGGCACGGCTGGAGCTAGGAGTGGCTGGAGCTAGGAGTGACTGGAGCAAGGTACGGGTGGAGCAAGGCACGGTTTGAGTAAGGCACGGCTGGAGTAAGGCACGGCTGGAGCTAGGAGTGGCTGGAGGTAGGAGCGACTAGAGCACGAGCGGCTGGAGTGAGGAACGGTGAGCTAGGACCGGCTGGAAGCTCGAGACTCGAAGTGCGGCCGATAGTAGAAAAATGCTAGGAGTGGCCGGATTAGGAGCGGACGGAGTGAGGAGAGCCAGATTATGACTGATGGGCGAGGTATGACAAGCTATGAACGCTAGTCGCGCAAATGCTACTAGCCCTAATTTGCGCCAAGAGAAGCGACTGCGGCTACCAGCCACTGCCGGAGGTGCCAATGGTACTAGGTGTGTACGAGACAATCAGTATGGTTGGTGTGAGGTGGCGCACGAAGAGCACTGCTGGTGGCTGTCACTACCGGTGCTGCTGGCACTACCGGCACTACTGGGCGGCTGTTAGGTTTTGTGGGCGGTTGGGAGGGGCTGTAAGTTGCTGTGGGCGGCTGAAAGTTGCTGTGGGAGGGGCCGTGAGCAGCTGGAAGTTGCTGTGGGCGCCTGGGAGGGGCTGGCGGCGAGCGTAGCTGCTGGCGGCAGGCTGGCTGGCGGCTAGTGTAGTTGCTGGCGGCAGGCTGGCTGGCTCTGCTTGCCTGTGGCTGGCTGTGGCTAGCTCTGCTGCTACTGCTGGCGGCTAGTTTAACTGCTGGCGGTTGGCAGCAGTGGTAGTAGAGAGTGCGTCTGCTGCTCGTTGGCCGCGGCAGTGGTGCATGCAGGCGCTGCAGGCGCAAGCGTTTGCTGCGCGCGCGGCTGTTGCTGTGCGCACGGTGGTGACGCACGCGGCTGGAGTTGCGCGAGCGACTGCAGCGCGTGCGGTTGCTACTGCGTGCGCGGCTGCCGCGCATGTGCGCGTTGGCGGCCTAACGGTTGGGCGCGCTCTGCCTACGGCGGGCCTCGTCCTGCGTGGCCTATAGCGGGGCGCGCGCTGCTACTAAGGTCGCGACCTAGGGAAACGGGCCTGGGTGGGGTCGCGCGACCTAGGGAAACGGGACGGTGGGAGTCGCCACGGCGGGCTGAGGACGGCTCACTAGCTGGAGGGAGTAAGGAGGGAGGGAGAAGCTCTAGGTCTAGTATGCACGTTGTTGGAAACATTTAGTTTACGCTTCTGAAGTATCGAGCACTAAACAAAAGAGAAGCATTCTCACAGCGAAGCAACACCGAGTCAACCAAAGCAATTGACAAGGCGACAACAGCAGGAGGTTGAAGCGAAGGTCAAAGGTCAGAGACCATTGACTTGACAATGGCAGCGTGACAGCAAGGAACTGACTCGCTATTGAGCAGTTACCCGAGTCGTCGTTGTATCGAACCGCAACAGCAGTTACAGTTAAACCCTTCGCATTCCTTGTAATCATATAAAACTATGTATCTCTTTGCTATAATCAATTCATCTTGTTCTCACACACTAGTACAAGGTGGTTCAATTAGTCCACTATTACGCTTCTGCTAAGTACATCATCACTCTGAGAGTTTAGTCTTGAAACGATCCTAAGGACTTTTTCAGCCCAACACAAGTTAGGCCTAGGAAGTTGTCAAACTTATATCTGCTATAGTCTATTTAGGCTGTAGTGGGGTAGCTCTTAGAGGGTAAAACACTTGTGTTTTCTACTTGTACCCACCTCACTTTCTAGTTCACTCATTCTTTCGTCTATTCTTTAACATGGTATAGAGCTAGTTTCGAGTTTTTTTTTAAAAGGGCCCACCACTGAAATTTCTCTTACCTGCTTGACGCGCGAGTCGCGCCTGCCCTTCGAGGCCCGTAGCGGCCCCTGCGCCTGCCCTTAGAGCCAGCGCCGGCCCCGTAAGGCCCCGTTTTAGGCCCTGTTTCTGGCCCCGTAAGGCCCCGTAAGGCCCTATAAGGCCCCGTAAGGCCCCGTAAGGCCCCGTTTACGGCCCCGTTTAAGGCCCCGTAAGGCCCCGTAAGGCCCCGTAATGCCCCGTAAGGCCCCGTAAGGCCCTGTAAGGCCCCGTTTACGGCCCCGTTTAAGGCCCCGTAAGGCCCCGTAAGGCTCCGTAAGGCCCCTTAAGGCCCCGTAATGCCCCGTAAGGCACCGTTTACGGCCCCGATTAAGGCCCCGTAAGGCCCCGTAAGGCCCCGTCAGGCCCCGTGTAAGGCCCCGTAAGGCCCCGTCAGGCCCCGTTTAAGGCCCCGTTAGGCCCCGTAAGGCCCCGTAAGGCCCCGTAAGGCCCTGTAAGGCCCCGTCAGGCCCCGTCAGGCCCCGTTTGCGGCCCCGTCAGGCCCCGTAAGGCCCCGTCAGGCCCCGTTAGAGGCCACGTACGGCCCCGTCAGGCCCCGTTAGCGGCCCCGTCAGGCCCCGTCAGGCCCCGTTAGGCCCCGTACGGCCCTACCCCAACCTGTCGCGGCCCTGCGCCGGCCCTGCTGCGGCCCTGTCGCAGCTCAGCCCCGGCCCTGCTTCGGCACTGTTGCAGCCCTGCCCCGGCCCTCGCCCCGACCCTGTCTCAACCTTGCCCCGGCCCTGCTCCTGCACTGCCACGGCCCGGCCCCGGACCTGCCCCGGACCTGTCGCGGCCTCGCCCCGGCCCTGTCCCGGCCTTGCTCCGACCCTGCCCTGGCCCTGACCCTGCCCTGCCCCGGCCCTGCCCCGGCCCTGCCCCGGCCCTGCCCCGGCCCTGCCCCGGCCCTGCCCCGGCCCTGCCCCCTGCCCCCGGCCCTGCCCCGGCCCTGCCCCGGCTCTGCCCCGGCCCTGCCCCTGCCCTGCTCCTGCACTGTTGCGGCCCGGCCCCGGCCCTACCCCGGCCCTGCCCCGGCCTCGCCACTGGTAAGAGCGCCGCGCTGCTGAGCCGCGCCGCCCTGCCTAGCCTGCCCTGCTGAGTTGCACTGCTGCTGCTGCTAGCCTGCTGCTGCTCCTGTCATGGCTAGTCTCAATGTTCTTACCTTTGATGCTGAGGGTCGAGCTGTTGACTTTGAGGTCTGGCTAGATGATCTGCAGCTTTTTCCTTCAGTGCGATAGCAAGGATGGCCTCTCACTGTTCGATCTCACGTCTGGCGCCTCTACTGCCCCTGCTGCTGATGCTGACAGTACTGTTCGCTCGCAGTGGCTCACGCGCGATGCTGCTGCTCGTCTTGCTGTGCGCAATCACCTGCCGTCTACTGAGCGCGCGCACTTTAGTCAGTACAAGAGTGCTAGGGCTCTGTACGACGCTGTAGTTGCACGCTACTCCTCCCCTACCACTGCTGCCCTCAGCCGCCTCATGCTGCCGTACCTCTTTCCTGACCTTGCCGCCTTTGCCACAGTTGCTGACCTAGTTGCTCACCTCCGCACTAGTGACGCTCGCTACCCGCGCTGCCCTTCCCACTGAGTTTCTTCCCACGAACTCCCCCCCCACGTACATCACCCTTTACTACCTAGTCACCCGCCTCCCTGGCTCTCTCTCCTCAGTCAGGGATCACTTCCTCTCCCTTTGCCCCACCGAGCTGACTGTCGACTTGCTAGAGGAGCGCCTTGCTGCAGCTGAGAAGAGTATCTTAGCTGTAGGTGCTTCTCGCGGCGACCGTCGCACCCCCTTCTTTGAGGGGTGTTCCCCTGTCCCCCTTCTCCCCACTGTTGCCTCTGCTGCTGCTGTCGACCTCGCTGGCACTGAGGAGGTCGGCGCTGCGTCTGCCTCTAGTGGGCGACGCCGCACCGGCAAGGGCAAGGGAAGCAGGGGTGGTGGAGGGGGCGGTGGGGGAAGCGGTGGAGGCGGTGGAGGAGGTGGAGGTGGTGGTGGGGGTGGTACAGGGAGTGGGGGAGTCGGTGGCGGCAGTGGAGGCCGTGGCGGCGGTGGCGGAGGGGGTGGAGGCGGCGGCAAGCGGTGGTGGAGGTAGCGGAGGAGGTGGTGCTGGTCGCGGTGCAAGCCACGCAGCGTGGAGGCCTTGGTGGCAGCCAGCGCCAGCAGCAGCAGCGCACCCGTGAGACCCCGTCGGTTCAGCAGCTTCGTGAGTGGTACGCTGGGCGTGGGAGGTCTGGGGGTGCGGGTCCCTGCTCTTACGTTCTTCGCACCAGCACTCGGGGTGGGGAGGTGTGTGGTCTCCCACACACCACGCAGCGCTGCTTCGGCCGCTTGAATGACGCTTGGCGTGCCCAGTTTCCTGACGCAGTTGAGCTTCCTCGTTGGCATGATCTGCTTCTGCAGAATGTGCCTATCTTTGATCTAGACTTTGATGCTATCCTTGCTTCCATGTATGCTTTTGCTGATATTACTGAGGGTGACTGTTACCTGCGTGTCCCGCCCGACCCGGGCACTGTGGCTGCTGCTCTAGGTGCTAGTGCGGCTGCTGCTCTAGGTGCTCGTGCGTCTGCTTCTCCAGGTGCTGGTACGTCTCCTCTCTCTGGTACTGCACCTACTGAGTCCTTTCACACCTTCACACTAGACTCTGGTGCTTCGCGCTCTTTCTTTAGAGACAGCACCACGCTCACGCCGCTCAGTCGGCCTGTTGCGGTCTCCCTTGCTGACCCCTCCGGGGGCCCAGTCCTTGCACACTCCTCCACGGTTCTACCGTGTCCTGCGGCCCCGTCGGGCTTGCTGTCGGGACTCCACCTCCCCTCGTTCTCTACGAACTTGGTGAGTGGAGCTGACCTCCAGGACGCGTGGGTTGACCAGTTCACCCCTGGAGGTCAGCGTGTGACCCACTGCACTTGCTCTCGGACGGGCCGCCACCTGGCCACGTTCGCCCGTCGGCCAGGGTCGAGTCTGTACACACTGACTACTGCGCCTCCTCCGGTCTCTGCGTCTGGTCAGGTAGCTGCGTCCAGTCAGGTGTTTGCTGCCGCGTCCAGGTCTAGTCCTGCGTCTGCCCCCTGCTCGTGTCGTCCTCTGGCGCACGAGACTCTCCTTTGGCACCACCGCCTTGGTCACCCCTCCCTGCCTCGTCTTCGAGGTATGGCCTCCTGTGCTCTTGTCTCTGGACTCCCCAGGTCCCTCCCTCCCTTCCTCCGGGGCCTGCCCCCACCTGTGTTCCTTGTGTCGAGGGCCGGCAGTGCGCTGCTCCTCACTCCTCCTCGTTTCCTCCGACTGAGGCCCCTCTGCATACGCTTCACATGGACGTGTGGGGCCCAGCCCGCGTCCGTGGACAGGGTCACGAGCGTTACTTCCTGCTGGTCGTTGACGACTACTCGCGTTACACCACAGTCTTCCCCTTGCGCAGCAAGGGTGAGGTCACTGAGGTGTTGATCGACTGGATCCGCGGTGCTCGTCGCCAGCTTAGTGAGAGTTTCGGCTCAGACCTTCCTGTTCTGCGTCTGCACTCAGACAGAGGCGGGGAATTTTCCTCCGACCTCCTGAGAGCCTTCTATCGTTTGGAGGGCATCCGCCAGACGTTCACGCTTCCGGCCTCCCCGCAGCAAAATGGGATTGCTGAGCGCCGCATTGGCATGGTCATGGACGTCGCTCGTACGTCCATGATCCATGCGGCTGCTCCCCATTTTCTGTGGCCGTTCGCGGTTCAGTACGCTGCGCATCAGATCAACCTTCAGCCTCGTGTCTCCTTGCCGGAGACCACACCTACACTGCGGTGGACGGGGAAGGTTGGCGATGCGTCCGCGATACTACAGCGGACAAGCTGTCCTCCCGTGCCGTTCCCTGTGTCTTCCTTGGCTTCCCTCCTGACGCACCCGGGTGGCAGTTCTACCACCCCACCTCGCGTCGTGTTCTGTCCTCTCAGGACGTCACGTTCGATGAGTCGGTGTCGTACTACCGTCTTTTTCCCTACCGCACTGCCTCTCCCCCCCCCCCGCCACTCTTCCTGGCACCAGGTACTCCCCTGGTAGACCCCTCCCCCCCCAGGGTCCTGCCCCCTCAGGTGTGTCCCAAGTAGACCCTGCCGAGCCGGTCGAGGTAGCTGTCGACTCAGGTGCTGCTAGGGGTGCTGACCCTGCGGGTGCGGGGACTGGGGGTGCTGAGACTGGGGGTGCTGAGTCTGGGGGTGCTGAGACTGGGTGTGCTGAGCCTGGGGGTGTGGCGCGTGAGGGTACTGTGTCTGGAGGTGCCGAGACTGCGCGTGCTGAGTCTGGAGGTGCTCTAGGTGTCCCGTCGCGGCGGGAGCCCCTCTCTCCACAGCGGCTTCGTGAGTGGTACTCTCGGCGCTGTCGGGTTGCTGCTGGTGCTGGCGCTACTGGAGGTGGTGCTGGAGCTGCTGGAGGTGCTGGAGGTGCTTCTGGGGCTACTGGAGGTGCTGGCGCTGCTGGAGGTGGTGCTGGTGCTGTAGCTGCTGGAGGTGCTGCTGGTGCTGGAGCCGCTGGAGGTGCTGCTGGTGCTGGAGGTGCTGGAGGTGCTACTGGGACTACTGGAGGTGCTGGCGCTTGCTGGAGGTGGTGCTGGTGCTGGAGCTGCTGGAGGTGCTGCTGGTACTGGAGCTGCTGGAGGTGCTGCTGGGACTGGAGACCCTGGGGCTGAGGGTCCCGGTTCTGTCTCTGCTGTTTCTGGAGGCGCTACGCGGCCGCGGCCGTACTACGTTCCGCTCCTTCAGCAGGTTCTTGGCTCCCCGCCTTCTCCTGGTCCTCCTCCTCCTTTCCTGAGTCCACCGCCTGTCGATTCCCAGTCGCAGTTGCAGCCGGCCTCTCCGCTGCCTGGTCCTTCTCCTTACTCTGGACCGACTAGAGGTCTTACGGAGCGTCGTGAGCCTGAGTCGCGTCCTGTGTCCCCTGTGTCTCGCTCTGCGTCGCCTGTCCATACTGTTCGCGCTGGTCGTGTTTCGCGTCCGCGTCCTCCTCCTGTCCCAGGCACTCACTCTATGACTCTGCGTCCTTCTACTGCTCCACAGCATGTCCCTCTGCCGTCTCCTCCTGCCTCCTCTCTTCCTGACGGTCCGGACCCGGAGTCTGACTCCCTTCGTGCTGCTAGTCCTACTGTCACGCGCTTTCTGGCCACTGCTGTCACTGACCCTCTGTTTGAGTCCACTGCTGCGTCTGCTCTTGTTACTGAGCTCGTTGACTTTGCTGCAGCCTGTCGCCTAGACTACGCCGCTAGTCTTATTGCTGAGTCTGTGTCTGCGTCTGTCTGTCCTCCGTCCGTCGGGGGTGAGTGTGCTCTTGGCACGGACGTCCTTGAGGACAGACAGGAGGACATTGAGTGCTTTGCCGCTGCTTCACCTCATCTCGTGTCCATGCTACTTGCCCCTGAGGGAGACCCGGATGCACTAGACATCCCGACCCCGCGCTCTTACGCAGAGGCGATAGAGGGTCCCTACTCCTCTCAGTGGCAGGCAGCCATGGACGCAGAGATGGCTTCCTGGAAGTCCACAGGCACCTACGTAGACGAGGTTCCCCCACCTGGGGCGAACATCGTCAGTGGCATGTGGATCTTCAGGGTGAAGCGGCCGCCGGGTTCTCCGCCTGCCTTCAAGGCGCGTTACGTTGCACGTGGCTTCAGTCAGCGACAGGGAGTTGACTTCTTTCAGACCTTCTCCCCTACCCCGAAGATGACCACTCTTCGGGTACTGCTACACGTTGCTGCTCAGCGTGACTACGAGCTACACTCGCTTGACTTCAGCACAGCCTACCTACAGGGCAGCCTGCACGAGGAGATCTGGCTGCGCCGCCCACCTGGCTTCACTGGGTCGTTTCCTGCTGGTACCCAGTGAAGCCTCCGGTGGCCAGTCTACGGTCTCCGCCAGGCGCCCCGTGCGTGGAACGACACGCTCAGGACGACTCTTGCTGCACTTGGTTTTGCTCCTTCCACTGCTGACCCTTCTCTGTTTCTACGCACTGACGCTACTCTGTCGCCGTTCTACGTTCTTGTATACGTAGACGACCTTGTCTTTGCTACTGCTGACACGGAGGCACTCGCCCACGTGAAGTCCGAGCTGCAGAAGAGACACACGTGCACAGACCTGGGTGAGCTGACAAGCTATCTTGGCTTGCGGATCACCCGGGACAGAGCACAGCGCACCATTACCTCGACTCAGTCACACATGGTGCAGCAGGTCCTTCAGCGCTTCGGCTTCACCTACTCTTCGTCACAGTCCACTCCTCTGCCTACCGGTCACTCGCTCTCAGCTCCACCTTCGGACGAGTCCGTAGAGCCGAGTGGCCCCTATCCAGAGCTTGTGGGCTGCCTCATGTACCTGATGACTTGCACACGACCTGACCTCGCATACCCTCTCAGCCTTCTGGCTCGCTACGTGGCTCCCGGCAGGCACCGAAAGGTGCACTGGGATGCTGCGAAGAGGGTGTTGCGATACTTGTGCAGTACATCTGGCATGGGGCTCGTGCTTGGAGGACGGGCTCGAGTTTTCCTCACTGGTCACGCTGACGCCTCCTGGGTTGACGACTTGGCTACGCAGCGGTCGTCACAGGGTTACAGCTTCAGCCTTGGCTCCGGTTCTGTCTCCTGGCGGTCTACCCGCTCTTCTTCTGTTCTCAGCTCCAGTTGTGAGGCTGAGATCTACGCTGGGGCCATGGCTGCATAGGAGCTTCGCTGGCTCACCTACCTGCTGACCGACTTGGGAGAGGCGCCTCGTTCTCCTCCAGTTCTGTACGTCGACAACAAGGCCATGCTGGCCTTGTGTCAGGAGCACAGACTGGAGCACAGAACGAAGCACATTGCTCTGCGCTACTTCCTTGCTCGAGAGCTGCAGCAGCGTGGCCAGCTTCGTCTTGCTTACGTGGCCTCTCAGGCCAATACTGCTGATGTTTTCACCAAGGCACTTCAGCCTTGTGATCATCAGCGTTTCTGTACTGTGTTAGGCCTTGTCCCTACTGTGCCTCACTTGTTGACTTCTTGACTCTGCTTGTACTGTACTCTATATACTTATACCTGCATGCTTACACTTGCTAGGTTGTGTTCACTGTACTGTTTGCTTTCCTATATATAACTCTGCATGTGAACTGGCCTTATGGCCCTTTGCTTGTGCTCAGACTGTGTGGTGATCTTGTGATCCACCCTGAGCTTGCTTTGCTTTTCTTGACTGGTCTTGTGACCTCTTGTTCTCCCCCACTTTGCCTATGGGGGTGTGTCAAACTTATATCTGCTATGGTCTAGTTAGGCTGTAGTGGGGTAGCTCTTAGAGGGTACAACACTTATGTGTTTTCTATTTGTACCCATCTCATTCCTAGTTCTATCATTCTCACACTACTGTCACGCGTTTTCTGGTCACTGCTGTCACTGACCCTTCGTTTGAGTCCACTGCTGCGTCTGCTCTCGTTGCTGAGCTTGTTGACTTTGCTGCAGCCTGTCGTCTAGACTACGCCGCTAGTCTTGTTGCTGAGTCTGAGTCTGCGTCTGTCTGTCCTCCGTCCGTCGGGGGTGAGTGTGCTCTTGGCACGGACGTTCTTGAGGACAGACAGGAGGAGTTTGAGTGCTTTGCCACTGCTTTTCCTCATCTCGTGTCCATGCTGCTTGCCCCTGAGGGAGACCCGGATGCACCAGACATCCTGAACCCGCGCTCTTACGCAGAGGCGATAGAGGGTCCCTACTCCTCTCAGTGGCAGACAGCCATGGACACATGGATGGCTTCCTGGAAATCCACAGGCACCTACGTCGACGAGGTTCCCCCGCTTGGGGCGAACATCGTCAGTGGCATGTGGATTTTCAGGGTGAAGCTGGCCGCCGGGTTCTCCGCCTTCCTTCAAGGCGCGTTACGTTGCACGAGGCTTCAGTCAGCGACAGGGAGGTGACTTCTTCCAGACCTTCTCCCCTACCCTCAAGATGACCACTCTTCGGGTGCTGCTGCACGTCGCCGCCCCAGCGTGACTACGAGCTACACTCTCTTGACTTAAGCACAGCCTTCCTACAAGGCAGCCTGCACGAGGAAATCTGGCTGCGCCGCCCACCTGGCTTCACTGGGTCGTTTCCTGCTGGTACCCAGTGGAGCCTCCGGCGGCCAGTCTACGGTCTCCGCCAGGCACCCCGTGAGTGGCACGACACACTGAGGACGACTCTTGCTGCTCTTGGGTTTGCTGCTTCCACTGCTGACCTGTCGCTGTTTCTTCGCACTGACACCACTCTGCCGCCGTTCTACGTTCTCGTGTACGTAGACGACTTAGTCTTTGCTAATGCTGACACTGAGGCACTCGCCCACGTGAAGTCGGAGCTGCAGAAGAGACACATCTGCACTGACCTGGGTGAGCTGACAAGCTATCTTGCCTTGCGGATCACCCGGGACAGAGCACCGCGCACTATTACCTTGACTTAGTCACACATGATGCAGCAGGTCCTTCAGCGCTTCAGCTTAACGTACTCCTCGCCACAGTCCACTCCTCTGCCTACCGGTCACTCGCTCTCAGCTCCACCTTCGAACGAGTCCGTAGAGCCGAGTGGACCGTATCCAGAGCTTGTGGGCTGCCTCATGTACCTGATGACCTGCACTCGACCTGACCTTGCCTACCCTCTTAGCATTCTAGCACTCTATGTCGCTCCTAGCAGACACAGGAAGCAGCACATGGATGCAGCTAAGAGGGTGTTGCGCTACTTGTGCAGTATGTCGGGCATGGGGCTCGTGCTTGGAGGACGGGCTCGAGTTGTCCTCATTGGTCACGCAGACGCTTCCTGGGTTGACGACTTGGCTACGCAGCGGTCCTCACAGGGTTTCACCTTCAGTCTTGGCTCCGGTTCTGTCTCTTGGCGGTCTACCCGCTCTTCTTCTGTTCTCAGCTCCAGTTGTGAGGCTGAGATCTACACTGGGGCCATGGCTGCACAGGAGTTACGCTGGCTCACCTACCTGCTGACCGACTTGGGAGAGGCGCCTCGTTCTCCTCCAGTTCTGTACGTCGACAACAAGGCCATGCTTGCCTTATGTCAGGAGCACAGACGGGAGCACAGAACGAAGCACATTGCTCTGCGCTACTTCCTTGCTCGAGAGTTGCAGCAGCTGTTAAATAACGAGGAAAAATGGATGGACTAAGGGAAAGTGGGTACAAAAGCAAACCCTAGAAAACTGTACCCATATGTGCTACCCCACTATAGCCTACAGTAGCTATGTCATATAAATCTGACACACCCCCATAGGCAAAGTGGGGGAGAACAAGGGGTCACAAGACCAGTCAAGCAAAGCAAAGCAAGCTCAGGGTGGATCACAAAGTCACCACACATTCCGAGCACAAGTTCAAGGCCACAAGGCCAGTTCACATGCAGGATTGCATATATATATAAGGCTAGACAAGCAAGAGCAGGTGTATATATATATGCAACAGTACAAACAAGGTCAAGGGGTGAGCAAGTGAGGCAAGGTAGGCACAAGACCCAGCTGAGTACAGAAGCGCTGATGATCACAAGGCGGGAGTGCCTTGGTGAAGATATCAGCAGTGTTGGCCTCAGAGGCCACGTACGCAAGCCGCAGCTGACCACGCTGCTGTAGCTCACAAGCAAGGAAGTAGCGGAGAGCAATGTGCTTCGTTCTGTGCTCCAGTCTCTGCTCTCGACACAAGGCCAGCATGGCCTTGTTGTCTACGTACAGCACTGGAGGAGAACGAGGTGGCTCTCCGAGGTCAGTCAGCAGGTAGGTGAGCCAGCGAAGCTCCTGTGCAGCCATGGCCCCGGCGTAGATCTCAGCCTCACAACTGGAGCCGAGAACAGAAGACGAGCGGGTAGCCCGCCACGAAAACAGAGCCGGAACCAAGGCTGAAGGTTGTAACCCTGTGACGACCGCTGCGTAAGCCTGGTCGTCAGCCCAAGAAGCGTCTGCGTGACCCAGTGAGGA
>CANJKZ010000094.1:0-40472 GCA_947471745.1 Closterium sp. Naga37s-1 | reverse complement strand
TTATCCCGCCATTCTCCCGTTATCCCGCCATTCTCCCGTTATCCCGCCATTCTCCCGTTATCCCGCCATTCTCCCGTTATCCCGCCATTCTCCCTTTATCCCGCCATTCTCCCGTTATCCTGCCATTCTCCCGTTATCCCGCCATTCTCCCTTTATCCCGCCATTCTCCCGTTATCCCGCCATTCTCCCGTTATCCCGCCATTCTCCCGTTATCCCGCCATTCTCCCGTTATCCCGCCATTCTCCCGTTATCCGCCATTCTCCCGTTATCCCGCCATTCTCCCGTTATCTGCCATTCTCCCTTTATCCCGCCATTCTCCCGTTATCCGCCATTCTCCCGTTATCCCGCCATTCCCGTTATCCCGCCATTCTCCCGTTATCCCGCCATTCTCCCGTTATCCTGCCATTCTCCCGTTATCCCGCCATTCTCCCGTTATCCCGCCATTCTCCCTTTATCCCGCCATTCTCCCGTTATCCCGCCATTCTCCGTTATCCGCCATTCTCCCGTTATCCCGCCATTCTCCCGTTATCCCGCCATTCTCCCGTTATCCGCCATTCTCCCGTTATCCCGCCATTCTCCCGTTATCCCGCCATTCTCCCGTTACCGCCATTCTCCCTTATCCCGCCATTCTCCCGTTATCCCGCCATTCTCCCTTTATCCTGCCATTCCCCGTTATCCCGCCATTCTCCCGTTATCCCGCCATTCTCCTTTATCCCGCCATCTCCCGTTATCCCGCCATTCTCCCTTTATCCGCCATTCTCCCGTTATCCCGCCATTCTCCCGTTATCCCGCCATTCTCCCGTTATCCCGCCATTCTCCCGTTATCCTGCCATTCTCCCGTTATCCGCCATTCTCCGTTTATCCCGCCATTCTCCCGTTATCCCGCCATTCTCCGTTATCCCGCATTCTCCCGTTATCCCGCCATTCTCCCGTTATCCCGCCATTCTCCCTTTATCCCGCCATTCTCCGTTATCCCGCCATTCTCCCTATCCCGCCATTCTCCCGTTATCCCGCCATTCTCCCTTTATCCCGCCATTCTCCCGTTATCCCGCCATTCTCCCGTTATCCCGCCATTCTCCCGTTATCCCGCCATTCTCCCGTTATCCCGCCATTCTCCCGTTATCCCGCCATTCTCCCGTTATCCCGCCATTCTCCCGTTTATCCCGCCATTCTCCCGTTATCCCGCCATTCTCCCGTATCCCGCCATTCTCCCGTTATCCCGCCATTCTCCTTTATCCCGCCATTCTCCCGTTATCCCGCCATTCTCCCGTTATCCCGCCATTCTCCCTTTATCCCGCCATTCTCCCGTTATCCCGCCATTCTCCCGTTATCCCGCCATTCTCCCGTATCCCGCCATTCTCCCGTTATCCCGCCATTCTCCCGTTATCCCGCCATTCTCCCGTTATCCTGCCATTCTCCCGTTATCCCGCCATTCTCCCGTTATCCCGCCATTCTCCCGTTATCCCGCCATTCTCCCTTTATCCCGCCATTCTCCCGTTATCCCGCCATTCTCCCGTTATCCCGCCATTCTCCCGTTATCCCGCCATTCTCTCCGTTATCCCGCCATTCTCCCGTTATCCCGCCATTCTCCCGTTATCCCGCCATTCTCCCGTTATCCCGCCATTCTCCCTTTATCCCGCCATTCTCCCGTTATCCCGCCATTCTCCCTTTATCCCGCCATTCTCCCGTTATCCCGCCATTCTCCGTTATCCCGCCATTCTCCCGTTATCCCGCCATTCTCCCGTTATCCCGCCATTCTCCCGTTATCCCGCCATTCTCCGTTATCCGCCATTCTCCCTTTATCCCGCCATTCTCCCGTTATCCCGCCATTCTCCCTTTATCCCGCCATTCTCCCGTTATCCCGCCATTCTCCCGTTATCCCGCCATTCTCCCGTTATCCCGCCATTCTCCCGTTATCCCGCCATTCTCCCGTTATCCCGCCATTCTCCCTTATCCCGCCATTCTCCCGTTATCCTGCCATTCTCCCGTTATCCCGCCATTCTCCGTTATCCCGCCATTCTCCCGTTATCCCGCCATTCTCCCTTTATCCCGCCATTCTCCCGTTATCCCGCCATTCTCCCGTTATCCCGCCATTCTCCCGTTATCCCGCCATTCTCCCGTTATCCCGCCATTCTCCCGTTATCCCGCCATTCTCCCGTTATCCCGCCATTCTCCCGTTATCCCGCCATTCTCCCGTTATCCCGCCATTCTCCCGTTATCCGCCATTCTCCCGTTATCCCGCCATTCTCCCGTTATCCCGCCATTCTCCGTTATCCCGCCATTCTCCCGTTATCCCGCCATTCTCCCGTTATCCCGCCATTCTCCCTTTATCCCGCCATTCTCCCGTTATCCCGCCATTCTCCCTTTATCCCGCCATTCTCCGTTATCCCGCCATTCTCCCGTTATCCCGCCATTCTCCCGTTATCCCGCCATTCTCCCTTTATCCCGCCATTCTCCCGTTATCCCGCCTCCCGTTATCCCGCCATTCTCCTTTATCCCGCCATTCTCCCGTTATCCCGCCATTCTCCCTTATCCTGCCATTCTCCCGTTATCCCGCCATTCTCCGTTATCCTGCCATTCTCCTTTATCCCGCCATTCTCCCGTTATCCCGCCATTCTCCCTTTATCCCGCCATTCTCCCGTTATCCCGCCATTCTCCCGTTATCCCGCCATTCTCCCGTTATCCCGCCATTCTCCCTTTATCCCGCCATTCTCCCGTTATCCCGCCATTCTCCCGTTATCCCGCCATTCTCCCGTTATCCCGCCATTCTCCCGTTATCCTGCCATTCTCCTTTATCCCGCCATTCTCCCGTTATCCCGCCATTCTCCGTTATCCCGCCATTCTCCCGTTATCCCGCCATTCTCCCGTTATCCCGCCATTCTCCCTTTATCCCGCCATTCTCCCGTTATCCCGCCATTCTCCCTTTATCCCCATTCTCCCTTTATCCCGCCATTCTCCCTTTATCCCGCCATTCTCCCGTTATCCCGCCATTCTCCCGTTATCCCGCCATTCTCCCGTTATCCGCCATTCTCCCGTTATCCCGCCATTCTCCCTTTATCCCGCCATTCTCCCGTTATCCCGCCATTCTCCCGTTATCCCGCCATTCTCCCGTTATCCCGCCATTCTCCCGTTATCCCGCCATTCTCCGTTATCCCGCCATTCTCCCTTTATCCCGCCATTCTCCGTTATCCCGCCATTCTCCCTTTATCCCGCCATTCTCCCGTTATCCTGCCATTCTCCCTTTATCCCGCCATTCTCCCGTTATCCCGCCATTCTCCCGTTATCCCGCCATTCTCCCGTTATCCCGCCATTCTCCCGTTATCCTGCCATTCTCCCGTTATCCCGCCATTCTCCCGTTATCCCGCCATTCTCCCGTTATCCCGCCATTCTCCTTTATCCCGCCATTCTCCCGTTATCCCGCCATTCTCCCGTTATCCCGCCATTCTCCCGTTATCCCGCCATTCTCCCTTTATCCCGCCATTCTCCCGTTATCCCGCCATTCTCCCGTTATCCCGCCATTCTCCCGTTATCCTGCCATTCTCCCGTTATCCCGCCATTCTCCCGTTATCCCGCCATTCTCCCGTTATCCCGCCATTCTCCCGTTATCCTGCCATTCTCCCGTTATCCCGCCATTCTCCCTTTATCCCGCCATTCTCCCTTATCCCGCCATTCTCCCGTTATCCCGCCATTCTCCCGTTATCCCGCCATTCTCCGTTATCCTGCCATTCTCCCTTTATCCCGCCATTCTCCCGTTATCCCGCCATTCCCGTTATCCTGCCATTCTCCCGTTATCCGCCATTCTCCCGTTATCCGCCATTCTCCCGTTATCCCGCCATTCTCCCGTTATCCCGCCATTCTCCCGTTATCCCGCCATTCTCCCGTTATCCCGCCATTCTCCCGTTATCCCGCCATTCTCCCTTTATCCCGCCATTCTCCCGTTATCCCGCCATTCTCCCGTTATCCCGCCATTCTCCCTTTATCCCGCCATTCTCCCGTTATCCTGCCATTCTCCCGTTATCCCGCCATTCTTCTCCCGTTATCCCGCCATTCTCCCTTTATCCCGCCATTCTCCGTTATCCCGCCATTCTCCCGTTATCCCGCCATTCTCCCTTTATCCCGCCATTCTCCCGTTATCCTGCCATTCTCCCGTTATCCCGCCATTCTCCCGTTATCCCGCCATTCTCCCTTTATCCCGCCATTCTCCCGTTATCCTGCCATTCTCCCGTTATCCCGCCATTCTCCCGTTATCCTGCCATTCTCCCGTTATCCCGCCATTCTCCCTTTATCCCGCCATTCTCCCGTTATCCCGCCATTCTCCTTTATCCTGCCATTCTCCCTTTATCCCGCCATTCTCCCGTTATCCTGCCATTCTCCCTTTATCCCGCCATTCTCCCTTATCCCGCCATTCTCCCGTTATCCCGCCATTCTCCCGTTATCCCGCCATTCTCCCGTTATCCTGCCATTCTCCCTTATCCCGCCATTCTCCCGTTATCCCGCCATTCTCCCGTTATCCCGCCATTCTCCCGTTATCCTGCCATTCTCCCGTTATCCCGCCATTCTCCCGTTATCCCGCCATTCTCCCTTTATCCCGCCATTCTCCCGTTATCCTGCCATTCTCCCGTTATCCTGCCATTCTCCCGTTATCCCGCCATTCTCCCTTTATCCCGCCATTCTCCCGTTATCCCGCCATTCTCCCGTTATCCTGCCATTCTCCCGTTATCCCGCCATTCTCCCTTTATCCCGCCATTCTCCCGTTATCCTGCCATTCTCCCGTTATCCCGCCATTCTCCCTTTATCCCGCCATTCTCCCGTTATCCCGCCATTCTCCCGTTATCCCGCCATTCTCCCGTTATCCCGCCATTCTCCCGTTATCCTGCCATTCTCCCTTTATCCCGCCATTCTCCCGTTATCCCGCCATTCTCCCTTTATCCCGCCATTCTCCCGTTATCCTGCCATTCTCCCGTTATCCCGCCATTCTCCCGTTATCCCGCCATTCTCCCTTTATCCCGCCATTCTCCCTTTATCCCGCCATTCTCCCGTTATCCGCCATTCTCCCGTTATCCCGCCATTCTCCCGTTATCCCGCCATTCTCCCGTTATCCCGCCATTCTCCCGTTATCCCGCCATTCTCCCGTTATCCCGCCATTCTCCCTTTATCCCGCCATTCTCCCGTTATCCTGCCATTCTCCCTTTATCCCGCCATTCTCCCTTTATCCCGCCATTCTCCCGTTATCCCGCCATTCTCCCGTTATCCCGCCATTCTCCCTTTATCCCGCCATTCTCCCGTTATCCGCCATTCTCCCGTTATCCTGCCATTCTCCCTTTATCCCGCCATTCTCCCGTTATCCCGCCATTCTCCCGTTATCCCGCCATTCTCCCTTTATCCCGCCATTCTCCCGTTATCCCGCCATTCTCCCGTTATCCCGCCATTCTCCCGTTATCCCGCCATTCTCCCGTTATCCCGCCATTCTCCCGTTATCCCGCCATTCCCGTTATCCCGCCATTCTCCCTTTATCCCGCCATTCTCCCGTTATCCTGCCATTCTCCCGTTATCCCGCCATTCTCCCGTTATCCCGCCATTCTCCCGTTATCCCGCCATTCTCCCGTTATCCCGCCATTCTCCCTTTATCCCGCCATTCTCCCGTTATCCCGCCATTCTCCCGTTATCCCGCCATTCTCCCGTTATCCTGCCATTCTCCCTTTATCCCGCCATTCTCCCTTTATCCCGCCATTCTCCCGTTATCCTGCCATTCTCCCTTTATCCCGCCATTCTCCCTTTATCCCGCCATTCTCCCGTTATCCTGCCATTCTCCCGTTATCCCGCCATTCTCCCTTTATCCCGCCATTCTCCCGTTATCCTGCCATTCTCCCGTTATCCCGCCATTCTCCCGTTATCCCGCCATTCTCCCGTTATCCCGCCATTCTCCCTTTATCCCGCCATTCTCCCTTATCCCGCCATTCTCCCGTTATCCCGCCATTCTCCCGTTATCCTGCCATTCTCCCGTTATCCCGCCATTCTCCCGTTATCCCGCCATTCTCCCGTTATCCCGCCATTCTCCCTTTATCCCGCCATTCTCCCGTTATCCGCCATCGTTTCCGTTTTCCCCCGTTTATCCCGCCATTCTCCCGTTATCCCGCCATTCTCCCGTTATCCCGCCATTCTCCCGTTATCCCGCCATTCTCCCGTTATCCCGCCATTCTCCCTTTATCCCGCCATTCTCCCGTTATCCCGCCATTCTCCCTTTATCCCGCCATTCTCCCTTTATCCCGCCATTCTCCCGTTATCCCGCCATTCTCCCGTTATCCCGCCATTCTCCTTTTATCCCGCCATTCTCCCGTTATCCTGCCATTCTCCCGTTATCCCGCCATTCTCCCTTTATCCCGCCATTCTCCCGTTATCCCGCCATTCTCCCTTTATCCCGCCATCTCCCGTTATCCCGCCATTCTCCCGTTATCCCGCCATTCTCCCTTTATCCCGCCATTCTCCCGTTATCCGCCATTCTCCCGTTATCCTGCCATTCTCCCTTTATCCCGCCATTCTCCCGTTATCCCGCCATTCTCCCGTTATCCCGCCATTCTCCCGTTATCCCGCCATTCTCCCTTATCCCGCCATTCTCCCGTTATCCCGCCATTCTCCCTTTATCCCGCCATTCTCCCGTTATCCCGCCATTCTCCCGTTATCCCGCCATTCTCCCTTTATCCCGCCATTCTCCCGTTATCCTGCCATTCTCCCTTTATCCCGCCATTCTCCCGTTATCCCGCCATTCTCCCGTTATCCCGCCATTCTCCCTTTATCCCGCCATTCTCCCGTTATCCCGCCATTCTCCCGTTATCCCGCCATTCTCCCGTTATCCCGCCATTCTCCCGTTATCCCGCCATTCTCCCGTTATCCTGCCATTCTCCCTTTATCCCGCCATTCTCCCGTTATCCGCCATTCTCCTTTATCCCGCCATTCTCCCGTTATCCCGCCATTCTCCGTTATCCCGCCATTCTCCCTTTATCCCGCCATTCTCCCGTTATCCCGCCATTCTCCCGTTATCCCGCCATTCTCCCTTTATCCCGCCATTCTCCCGTTATCCCGCCATTCTCCTTTATCCTGCCATTCTCCCGTTATCCCGCCATTCTCCCGTTATCCCGCCATTCTCCCTTTATCCCGCCATTCTCCCGTTATCCCGCCATTCTCCCGTTATCCCGCCATTCTCCCGTTATCCCGCCATTCTCCCGTTATCCGCCATTCTCCCTTTATCCCGCCATTCTCCCGTTATCCCGCCATTCTCCCGTTATCCCGCCATTCTCCCTTATCCCGCCATTCTCCCGTTATCCCGCCATTCTCCCTTTATCCCGCCATTCTCCCGTTATCCCGCCATTCTCCCGTTATCCCGCCATTCTCCCGTTATCCCGCCATTCTCCCGTTATCCTGCCATTCTCCCTTTATCCCGCCATTCTCCCGTTATCCCGCCATTCTCCCTTTATCCCGCCATTCTCCCGTTATCCCGCCATTCTCCCGTTATCCCGCCATTCTCCCGTTATCCCGCCATTCTCCCGTTATCCCGCCATTCTCCCTTTATCCCGCCATTCTCCCGTTATCCCGCCATTCTCCCGTTATCCCGCCATTCTCCGTTATCCCGCCATTCTCCCTTTATCCCGCCATTCTCCCGTTATCCGCCATTCTCCCTTATCCCGCCATTCTCCCGTTATCCCGCCATTCTCCCTTATCCTGCCATTCTCCCTTTATCCGCCATTCTCCGTTATCCCGCCATTCTCCGTTATCCCGCCATTCTCCCGTTATCCCGCCATTCTCCGTTATCCTGCCATTCTCCCTTTATCCCGCCATTCTCCCGTTATCCCGCCATTCTCCCTTATCCCGCCATTCTCCCGTTATCCCGCCATTCTCCCGTTATCCCGCCATTCTCCCGTTATCCCGCCATTCTCCCGTTATCCCGCCATTCTCCCGTTATCCCGCCATTCTCCCTTTATCCCGCCATTCTCCCTTTATCCTGCCATTCTCCCGTTATCCGCCATTCTCCCGTTATCCGCCATTCTCCCGTTATCCCGCCATTCTCCCGTTATCCTGCCATTCTCCCTTTATCCCGCCATTCTCCCGTTATCCCGCCATTCTCCCTTTATCCGCCATTCTCCCGTTATCCCGCCATTCTCCCTTTATCCTGCCATTCTCCCGTTATCCCGCCATTCTCCCGTTATCCCGCCATTCTCCCTTTATCCCGCCATTCTCCCGTTATCCCGCCATTCTCCCTTTATCCTGCCATTCTCCCGTTATCCCGCCATTCTCCCGTTATCCCGCCATTCTCCCTTATCCCGCCATTCTCCCGTTATCCCGCCATTCTCCCTTTATCCTGCCATTCTCCCGTTATCCGCCATTCTCCCGTTATCCCGCCATTCTCCCGTTATCCCGCCATTCTCCCTTTATCCCGCCATTCTCCCGTTATCCCGCCATTCTCCCGTTATCCTGCCATTCTCCCGTTATCCCGCCATTCTCCCTTTATCCCGCCATTCTCCCTTTATCCTGCCATTCTCCCGTTATCCCGCCATTCTCCCGTTATCCCGCCATTCTCCCGTTTACCGCCATTCTCCCGTTATCCCGCCATTCTCCCTTTATCCCGCCATTCTCCCGTTATCCCGCCATTCTCCCTTATCCCGCCATTCTCCCTTATCCCGCCATTCTCCCGTTATCCGCCATTCTCCCTTTATCCCGCCATTCTCCCGTTATCCCGCCATTCTCCCGTTATCCCGCCATTCTCCCTTTATCCCGCCATTCTCCCTTTATCCTGCCATTCTCCCGTTATCCCGCCATTCTCCCGTTATCCCGCCATTCTCCCGTTATCCCGCCATTCTCCCGTTATCCTGCCATTCTCCTTTATCCTGCCATTCTCCCGTTATCCCGCCATTCTCCCTTTATCCCGCCATTCTCCCGTTATCCCGCCATTCTCCCTTTATCCTGCCATTCTCCCGTTATCCCGCCATTCTCCCGTTATCCTGCCATTCTCCCGTTATCCCGCCATTCTCCCTTATCCCGCCATTCTCCCGTTATCCCGCCATTCTCCCTTTATCCCGCCATTCTCCCGTTATCCTGCCATTCTCCCTTTATCCCGCCATTCTCCCGTTATCCTGCCATTCTCCCTTATCCCGCCATTCTCCCGTTATCCCGCCATTCTCCCTTTATCCCGCCATTCTCCCGTTATCCCGCCATTCTCCCGTTATCCCGCCATTCTCCATTATCCTGCCATTCTCCCGTTATCCCGCCATTCTCCCGTTATCCGCCATTCTCCCTTTATCCCGCCATTCTCCCGTTATCCCGCCATTCTCCCGTTATCCCGCCATTCTCCCGTTATCCCGCCATTCTCCTTTATCCCGCCATTCTCCCGTTATCCCGCCATTCTCCCTTATCCGCCATTCTCCCGTTATCCTGCCATTCTCCCTTTATCCCGCCATTCTCCCGTTATCCCGCCATTCTCCCGTTATCTGCCATTCTCCCGTTATCCCGCCATTCTCCCGTTATCCTGCCATTCTCCCTTTATCCCGCCATTCTCCCGTTATCCCGCCATTCTCCCGTTATCCGCCATTCTCCCGTTATCCCGCCATTCTCCCGTTATCCTGCCATTCTCCTTTATCCCGCCATTCTCCCGTTATCCCGCCATTCTCCCGTTATCCTGCCATTCTCCCTTTATCCCGCCATTCTCCCGTTATCCCGCCATTCTCCCGTTATCCTGCCATTCTCCCGTTATCCCGCCATTCTCCCTTTATCCCGCCATTCTCCCGTTATCCGCCATTCTCCCGTTATCCCGCCATTCTCCCTTTATCCCGCCATTCTCCCGTTATCCTGCCATTCTCCCGTTATCCCGCCATTCTCCCGTTATCCCGCCATTCTCCCTTTATCCCGCCATTCTCCCGTTATCCTGCCATTCTCCCGTTATCCCGCCATTCTCCCGTTATCCCGCCATTCTCCCGTTATCCCGCCATTCTCCCTTTATCCCGCCATTCTCCCGTTATCCCGCCATCCCCCCCTCCCGTTATCCTGCCATTCTCCCGTTATCCTGCCATTCTCCGTTATCCCGCCATTCTCCCGTTATCCTGCCATTCTCCCTTTATCCCGCCATTCTCCCTTTATCCCGCCATTCTCCCGTTATCCCGCCATTCTCCCGTTATCCCGCCATTCTCCCGTTATCCTGCCATTCTCCTTTATCCGCCATTCTCCCGTTATCCTGCCATTCTCCCGTTATCCTGCCATTCTCCCGTTATCCTGCCATTCTCCCGTTATCCCGCCATTCTCCCGTTATCCCGCCATTCTCCCTTATCCCGCCATTCTCCCGTTATCCTGCCATTCTCCCGTTATCCTGCCATTCTCCCGTTATCCTGCCATTCTCCCGTTATCCCGCCATTTCTCCCTTTATCCCGCCATTCTCCCGTTATCCTGCCATTCTCCCTTTATCCCGCCATTTTCCTTATCCCCCTTTATTCCCGCCATTCTCCCGTTATCCTGCCATTCTCCCTTTATCCCGCCATTCTCCCTTTATCCCGCCATTCTCCCGTTATCCTGCCATTCTCCCGTTATCCCGCCATTCTCCCGTTATCCTGCCATTCTCCCGTTATCCTGCCATTCTCCCTTTATCCGCCATTCTCCCTTTATCCCGCCATTCTCCCTTTATCCCGCCATTCTCCCGTTATCCTGCCATTCTCCCGTTATCCCGCCATTCTCCCGTTATCCTGCCATTCTCCCTTTATCCTGCCATTCTCCCTTTATCCCGCCATTCTCCCGTTATCCGCCATTCTCCCGTTATCCCGCCATTCTCCCGTTATCCTGCCATTCTCCCGTTATCCTGCCATTCTCCCGTTATCCCGCCATTCTCCCGTTATCCTGCCATTCTCCCTTTATCCCGCCATTCTCCCGTTATCCTGCCATTCTCCCTTTATCCCGCCATTCTCCCTTTATCCCGCCATTCTCCCGTTATCCTGCCATTCTCCCGTTATCCCGCCATTCTCCTTTTATCCCGCCATTCTCCCGTTATCCCGCCATTCTCCCGTTATCCTGCCATTCTCCCTTTATCCCGCCATTCTCCCGTTATCCTGCCATTCTCCCGTTATCCCGCCATTCTCCCTTTATCCCGCCATTCTCCGTTATCCTGCCATTCTCCCTTTATCCCGCCATTCTCCCTTATCCCACCATTCTCCCGTTATCCCGCCATTCTCCCGTTATCCCGCCATTCTCCCGTTATCCTGCCATTCTCCCTTTATCCCGCCATTCTCCCGTTATCCTGCCATTCTCCCGTTATCCTGCCATTCTCCGTTATCCGCCATTCTCCCGTTATCCGCCATTCTCCCGTTATCCCGCCATTCTCCTTTATCCCGCCATTCTCCCGTTATCCTGCCATTCTCCCGTTATCCTGCCATTCTCCCGTTATCCTGCCATTCTCCCTTTATCCCGCCATTCTCCCTTTATCCCGCCATTCTCCCGTTATCCTGCCATTCTCCCTTTATCCCGCCATTCTCCCTTTATCCGCCATTCTCCCGTTATCCTGCCATTCTCCCTTTATCCCGCCATTCTCCCTTTATCCCGCCATTCTCCCGTTATCCTGCCATTCTCCCGTTATCCCGCCATTCTCCCGTTATCCTGCCATTCTCCGTTATCCTGCCATTCTCCCTTTATCCCGCCATTCTCCCTTTATCCCGCCATTCTCCCTTTATCCCGCCATTCTCCCGTTATCCTGCCATTCTCCCGTTATCCCGCCATTCTCCCGTTATCCTGCCATTCTCCCTTTATCCTGCCATTCTCCCTTTATCCCGCCATTCTCCCGTTATCCCGCCATTCTCCCGTTATCCCGCCATTCTCCCGTTATCCTGCCATTCTCCCGTTATCCTGCCATTCTCCCGTTATCCCGCCATTCTCCCGTTATCCTGCCATTCTCCCTTTATCCCGCCATTCTCCCGTTATCCTGCCATTCTCCCTTTATCCCGCCATTCTCCCTTTATCCCGCCATTCTCCCGTTATCCTGCCATTCTCCCGATATCCCGCCATTCCCTTTATCCCGCCATTCTCCCGTTATCCTGCCATTCTCCCGTTATCCTGCCATTCTCCCTTTATCCCGCCATTCTCCCGTTATCCCGCCATTCTCCCTTTATCCCGCCATTCTCCCGTTATCCCGCCATTCTCCCTTATCCCGCCATTCTCCCTTTATCCTGCCATTCTCCCGTTATCCTGCCATTCTCCCGTTATCCTGCCATTCTCCCTTTATCCCGCCATTCTCCCGTTATCCTGCCATTCTCCCTTTATCCCGCCATTCTCCCATTATCCTGCCATTTTCCCTTTCCCGCCATTCTCCGTTATCCTGCCATTCTCCCTTTATCCCGCCATTCTCCCGTTATCCCGCCATTCTCCCGTTATCCCGCCATTCTCCCTTTATCCCGCCATTCTCCCGTTATCCTGCCATTCTCCCTTTATCCCGCCATTCTCCCGTTATCCTGCCATTCTCCCTTTATCCCGCCATTCTCCCTTTATCCCGCCATTCTCCCGTTATCCTGCCATTCTCCCGTTATCCCGCCATTCTCCCTTATCCCGCCATTCTCCCGTTATCCTGCCATTCTCCCGTTATCCTGCCATTCTCCCTTTATCCCGCCATTCTCCCGTTATCCTGCCATTCTCCCTTTATCCCGCCATTCTCCCGTTATCCCGCCATTCTCCCGTTATCCCGCCATTCTCCCTTTATCCTGCCATTCTCCCGTTATCCTGCCATTCTCCCGTTATCCTGCCATTCTCCCTTTATCCCGACATTCTCCCGTTATCCTGCCATTCTCCCTTTATCCTGCCATTCTCCCGTTATCCCGCCATTCTCCCGTTATCCTGCCATTCTCCCTTTATCCCGCCATTCTCCCGTTATCCTGCCATTCTCCCTTATCCCGCCATTCCCCGTTATCCCGCCATTCTCCCGTTATCCTGCCATTCTCCCTTTATCCCGCCATTCTCCCGTTATCCCCCATTCTCCCGTTATCCTGCCATTCTCCCTCTATCCCGCCATTCTCCCGTTATCCCGCCATTCTCCCTTTATCCTGCCATTTTCCCGTTATCCTGCCATTCTCCCGTTATCCTGCCATTCTCACTTTATCCCGCCATTCTCCCGTTATCCTGCCATTCTCCCTTTATCCCGCCATTCTCCCGTTATCCTTCCATTCTCCCTTTATCCTTCCATTCTCCCGTTATCCCGCCATTCTCCCGTTATCCTGCCATTCTCCCTTTATCCCGCCATTCTCCCGTTATCCCGCCATTCTCCCTTTATCCTGCCATTCTCCCGTTATCCCGCCATTCTCCCGTTATCCCGCCATTCTCCCGTTATCCCGCCATTCTCCCTTTATCCCGCCATTCTCCCGTTATCCCGCCATTCTCCCTTTATCCTGCCATTCTCCCGTTATCCCGCCATTCTCCCTTTATCCTGCCATTCTCCCTTTATCCTGCCATTCTCCCGTTATCCCGCCATTCTCCCGTTATCCTGCCATTCTCCCGTTATCCCGCCATTCTCCCGTTATCCTGCCATTCTCCCTTTATCCCGCCATTCTCCCGTTATCCCGCCATTCTCCCTTTATCCTGCCATTCTCCCGTTATCCGCCATTCTCCCGTTATCCCGCCATTCTCCCTTTATCCCGCCATTCTCCCGTTATCCCGCCATTCTCCCGTTATCCCGCCATTCTCCCTTTATCCCGCCATTCTCCCTTTATCCTGCCATTCTCCCGTTATCCCGCCATTCTCCCGTTATCCCGCCATTCTCCCGTTATCCCGCCATTCTCCCGTTATCCTGCCATTCTCCTTTATCCGCCATTCTCCCGTTATCCCGCCATTCTCCCTTTATCCCGCCATTCTCCCGTTATCCTGCCATTCTCCCTTTATCCTGCCATTCTCCCGTTATCCGCCATTCTCCCGTTATCCTGCCATTCTCCCGTTATCCCGCCATTCTCCCTTTATCCCGCCATTCTCCCGTTATCCTGCCATTCTCCCTTTATCCCGCCATTCTCCCGTTATCCTGCCATTCTCCCTTTATCCCGCCATTCTCCCGTTATCCCGCCATTCTCCCTTTATCCCGCCATTCTCCCGTTATCCTGCCATTCTCCCTTATCCCGCCATTCTCCGTTATCCTGCCATTCTCCCGTTATCCCGCCATTCTCCCGTTATCCCGCCATTCTCCCGTTATCCTGCCATTCTCCCTTTATCCCGCCATTCTCCCGTTATCCTGCCATTCTCCCTTTATCCCGCCATTCTCCCGTTATCCTGCCATTCTCCCGTTATCCCGCCATTCTCCCGTTATCCCGCCATTCTCCCTATATCCCGCCATTCTCCCGTTATCCTGCCATTCTCCCTTTATCCCGCCATTCTCCCGTTATCCTGCCATTCTCCCGTTATCCCGCCATTCTCCGTTATCCCGCCATTCTCCCGTTATCCTGCCATTCTCCCTTTATCCCGCCATTCTCCCGTTATCCTGCCATTCTCCCTTTATCCCGCCATTCTCCCGTTATCCTGCCATTCTCCCTTTATCCCGCCATTCTCCCGTTATCCTGCCATTCCCCGTTATCCCGCCATTCTCCCGTTATCCTGCCATTCTCCCGTTATCCCGCCATTCTCCCGTTATCCCGCCATTCTCCCGTTATCCCGCCATTCTCCCGTTATCCCGCCATTCTCCCGTTATCCCGCCATTCTCCCGTTATCCCGCCATTCTCCCGTTATCCTGCCATTCTCCCTTTATCCCGCCATTCTCCCGTTATCCTGCCATTCTCCCTTTATCCCGCCATTCTCCCTTATCCTTCCATTCTCCCTTATCCCGCCATTCTCCCGTTATCCCGCCATTCTCCCTTTATCCTGCCATTCTCCCGTTATCCCGCCATTCTCCCGTTATCCGCCATTCTCCCTTTATCCCGCCATTCTCCCGTTATCCCGCCATTCTCCCTTTATCCTGCCATTCTCCCGTTATCCCGCCATTCTCCCGTTATCCTGCCATTCTCCCTTATCCCGCCATTCTCCCGTTATCCCGCCATTCTCCCTTTATCCTGCCATTCTCCCGTTATCCCGCCATTCTCCCGTTATCCCGCCATTCTCCCGTTATCCCGCCATTCTCCCTTTA
Organism: Closterium sp. Naga37s-1; assembly: GCA_947471745.1. Taxonomy (NCBI): domain Eukaryota; kingdom Viridiplantae; phylum Streptophyta; class Zygnematophyceae; order Desmidiales; family Closteriaceae; genus Closterium; species Closterium sp. Naga37s-1. The sequence goes on along the minus strand of CANJKZ010000094.1, from coordinate 25,357 downwards.
TCCCGCCATTCTCCCGTTATCCCGCCATTCTCCCTTTATCCTGCCATTCTCCCGTTATCCCGCCATTCTCCCTTTATCCTGCCATTCTCCCGTTATCCTGCCATTCTCCCCGTCCGTTATCCCGCCATTCTCCCGTTATCCTGCCATTCTCCCGTTATCCCGCCATTCTCCCGTTATCCTGCCATTCTCCTTTATCCCGCCATTCTCCCGTTATCCCGCCATTCTCCCTTTATCCTGCCATTCTCCCTTTATCCCGCCATTCTCCCGTTATCCCGCCATTCTCCCTTTATCCCGCCATTCTCCCGTTATCCCGCCATTCTCCCGTTATCCGCCATTCTCCCTTTATCCCGCCATTCTCCCTTTATCCCGCCATTCTCCCCGTTATCCCGCCATTACCCGTTCCATTCTCCATTATCCCGCCCCTCCCGTCCCGCCATTCTGTTATCCTGCCATTCTCCCGTTATCCCGCCATTCTCCCGTTATCCGCCATTCTCCCTTTATCCCGCCATTCTCCCGTTATCCTGCCATTCTCCCTTTATCCTGCCATTCTCCCGTTATCCCGCCATTCTCCCGTTATCCCGCCATTCTCCCTTTATCCCGCCACCATCTCCCGTTATCCTGCCATTCTCCCGTTATCCTGCCATTCTCCCTTTATCCCGCCATTCTCCCGTTATCCTGCCATTCTCCCGTTATCCCGCCATTCTCCCGTTATCCTGCCATTCTCCCTTATCCCGCCATTCTCCCGTTATCCCGCCATTCTCCCTTATCCTGCCATTCTCCCGTTATCCCGCCATTCTCCCGTTATCCCGCCATTCTCCCTTTATCCCGCCATTCTCCCGTTATCCCGCCATTCTCCCGTTATCCCGCCATTCTCCCTTTATCCCGCCATTCTCCCGTTATCCTGCCATTCTCCCTTTATCCCGCCATTCTCCCTTTATCCCGCCATTCTCCCTTATCCTGCCATTCTCCCGTTATCCCGCCATTCTCCCGTTATCCTGCCATTCTCCCTTTATCCCGCCATTCTCCCGTTATCCCGCCATTCTCCCGTTATCCTGCCATTCTCCCGTTATCCCGCCATTCTCCCGTTATCCTGCCATTCTCCCTTTATCCTGCCATTCTCCCTTTATCCCGCCATTCTCCCGTTATCCCGCCATTCTCCCGTTATCCCGCCATTCTCCCGTTATCCCGCCATTCTCCCGTTATCCCGCCATTCTCCCGTTATCCCGCCATTCTCCCGTTATCCTGCCATTCTCCCTTTATCCGCCATTCTCCCGTTATCCTGCCATTCTCCCTTTATCCCGCCATTCTCCCTTTATCCCGCCATTCTCCCGTTATCCTGCCATTCTCCCGTTATCCCGCCATTCTCCCTTTATCCCGCCATTCTCCCGTTATCCTGCCATTCTCCCGTTATCCTGCCATTCTCCCTTTATCCCGCCATTCTCCCGTTATCCTGCCATTCTCCCTTTATCCCGCCATTCTCCCGTTATCCCGCCATTCTCCCGTTATCCCGCCATTCTCCCTTTATCCTGCCATTCTCCCGTTATCCTGCCATTCTCCCGTTATCCTGCCATTCTCCCTTTATCCCGCCATTCTCCCGTTATCCTGCCATTCTCCCTTTATCCTGCCATTCTCCCGTTATCCTGCCATTCTCCCGTTATCCTGCCATTCTCCCTTTATCCCGCCATTCTCCCGTTATCCTGCCATTCTCCCTTTATCCCGCCATTCTCCCGTTATCCCGCCATTCTCCCGTTATCCTGCCATTCTCCCTTTATCCCGCCATTCTCCCGTTATCCCGCCATTCTCCCGTTATCCTGCCATTCTCCCTCTATCCCGCCATTCTCCCGTTATCCCGCCATTCTCCCTTTATCCTGCCATTCTCCCGTTATCCTGCCATTCTCCCGTTATCCTGCCATTCTCACTTTATCCCGCCATTCTCCCGTTATCCTGCCATTCTCCCTTTATCCCGCCATTCTCCCGTTATCCTGCCATTCTCCCTTTATCCTTCCATTCTCCCGTTATCCCGCCATTCTCCCGTTATCCTGCCATTCTCCCTTTATCCCGCCATTCTCCCGTTATCCCGCCATTCTCCCTTTATCCTGCCATTCTCCCGTTATCCCGCCATTCTCCCGTTATCCCGCCATTCTCCCGTTATCCCGCCATTCTCCCTTTATCCCGCCATTCTCCGTTATCCCGCCATTCTCCCTTTATCCTGCCATTCTCCCGTTATCCCGCCATTCTCCCTTTATCCTGCCATTCTCCCTTTATCCTGCCATTCTCCCGTTATCCCGCCATTCTCCCGTTATCCTGCCATTCTCCCGTTATCCCGCCATTCTCCCGTTATCCTGCCATTCCCTTTATCCCGCCATTCTCCCGTTATCCCGCCATTCTCCCTTTATCCTGCCATTCTCCCGTTATCCCGCCATTCTCCCGTTATCCCGCCATTCTCCCTTTATCCCGCCATTCTCCCGTTATCCCGCCATTCTCCCGTTATCCCGCCATTCTCCCTTTATCCCGCCATTCTCCCTTTATCCTGCCATTCTCCCGTTATCCCCCATTCTCCCGTTATCCCGCCATTCTCCCGTTATCCCGCCATTCTCCCGTTATCCTGCCATTCTCCCTTTATCCTGCCATTCTCCCGTTATCCCGCCATTCTCCCTTTATCCCGCCATTCTCCCGTTATCCTGCCATTCTCCCTTTATCCTGCCATTCTCCCGTTATCCTGCCATTCTCCCGTTATCCTGCCATTCTCCCGTTATCCGCCATTCTCCCTTTATCCTGCCATTCTCCCGTTATCCTGCCATTCTCCCTTTATCCCGCCATTCTCCCGTTATCCTGCCATTCTCCCTTTATCCCGCCATTCTCCCGTTATCCTGCCATTCTCCCTTTATCCCGCCATTCTCCCGTTATCCTGCCATTCTCCCTTTATCCCGCCATTCTCCCGTTATCCTGCCATTCTCCCGTTATCCCGCCATTCTCCCGTTATCCCGCCATTCTCCCGTTATCCTGCCATTCTCCCTTTATCCCGCCATTCTCCCGTTATCCTGCCATTCTCCCTTTATCCCGCCATTCTCTCCGTTATCCTGCCATTCTCCCGTTATCCCGCCATTCTCCCGTTATCCCGCCATTCTCCCTTTATCCCGCCATTCTCCCGTTATCCTGCCATTCTCCCTTTATCCCGCCATTCTCCCGTTCCTGCCATTCTCCCGTTATCCCGCCATTCTCCGTTATCCCGCCATTCTCCCGTTATCCTGCCATTCTCCCTTTATCCCGCCATTCTCCCGTTATCCTGCCATTCTCCCTTTATCCCGCCATTCTCCCGTTATCCTGCCATTCTCCCTTTATCCCGCCATTCTCCCGTTATCCTGCCATTCTCCCGTTATCCCGCCATTCTCCCGTTATCCTGCCATTCTCCCGTTATCCCGCCATTCTCCCGTTATCCCGCCATTCTCCCGTTATCCCGCCATTCTCCCGTTATCCCGCCATTCTCCCGTTATCCCGCCATTCTCCCGTTATCCCGCCATTCTCCCGTTATCCTGCCATTCTCCCTTTATCCCGCCATTCTCCCGTTATCCTGCCATTCTCCCTTTATCCCGCCATTCTCCCGTTATCCTTCCATTCTCCCTTTATCCCGCCATTCTCCCGTTATCCCGCCATTCTCCCTTTATCCTGCCATTCTCCCGTTATCCCGCCATTCTCCCGTTATCCTGCCATTCTCCCTTTATCCCGCCATTCTCCCGTTATCCCGCCATTCTCCCTTTATCCTGCCATTCTCCCGTTATCCCGCCATTCTCCCGTTATCCTGCCATTCTCCCTTTATCCCGCCATTCTCCCGTTATCCCGCCATTCTCCCTTTATCCTGCCATTCTCCCGTTATCCCGCCATTCTCCCGTTATCCCGCCATTCTCCCGTTATCCCGCCATTCTCCCTTTATCCCGCCATTCTCCCGTTATCCCGCCATTCTCCCTTTATCCTGCCATTCTCCCGTTATCCCGCCATTCTCCCTTTATCCTGCCATTCTCCCTTTATCCTGCCATTCTCCCGTTATCCCGCCATTCTCCCGTTATCCTGCCATTCTCCCGTTATCCCGCCATTCTCCCGTTATCCTGCCATTCTCCCTTTATCCCGCCATTCTCCCGTTATCCCGCCATTCTCCCTTTATCCTGCCATTCTCCCTTTATCCCGCCATTCTCCCGTTATCCCGCCATTCTCCCTTTATCCCGCCATTCTCCCGTTATCCCGCCATTCTCCCGTTATCCCGCCATTCTCCCTTTATCCCGCCATTCTCCCTTTATCCTGCCATTCTCCCGTTATCCCTCCATTCTCCCGTTATCCCGCCATTCTCCCGTTATCCCGCCATTCTCCCGTTATCCTGCCATTCTCCCTTTATCCTGCCATTCTCCCGTTATCCCGCCATTCTCCCTTTATCCCGCCATTCTCCCGTTATCCTGCCATTCTCCCTTTATCCTGCCATTCTCCCGTTATCCTGCCATTCTCCCGTTATCCTGCCATTCTCCCGTTATCCCGCCATTCTCCCTTTATCCTGCCATTCTCCCGTTATCCTGCCATTCTCCCTTTATCCCGCCATTCTCCCGTTATCCTGCCATTCTCCCTTTATCCCGCCATTCTCCCGTTATCCTGCCATTCTCCCTTTATCCCGCCATTCTCCCGTTATCCCGCCATTCTCCCTTTATCCTGCCATTCTCCCGTTATCCCGCCATTCTCCCGTTATCCCGCCATTCTCCCATTATCCTGCCATTCTCCCGTTATCCTGCCATTCTCCCGTTATCCTGCCATTCTCCCTTTATCCCGCCATTCTCCCGTTATCCTGCCATTCTCCCGTTATCCCGCCATTCTCCCTTTATCCCGCCATTCTCCCTTTATCCCGCCATTCTCCCGTTATCCTGCCATTCTCCCTTTATCCCGCCATTCTCCCGTTATCCTGCCATTCTCCCTTTATCCCGCCATTCTCCCGTTATCCCGCCATTCTCCCTTTATCCTGCCATTCTCCCTTTATCCCGCCATTCTCCCGTTATCCCGCCATTCTCCCTTTATCCCGCCATTCTCCCGTTATCCCGCCATTCTCCCGTTATCCCGCCATTCTCCCTTTATCCCGCCATTCTCCCTTTATCCTGCCATTCTCCCGTTATCCCGCCATTCTCCCGTTATCCCGCCATTCTCCCGTTATCCCGCCATTCTCCCGTTATCCTGCCATTCTCCCTTTATCCTGCCATTCTCCCGTTATCCCGCCATTCTCCCTTTATCCCGCCATTCTCCCGTTATCCTGCCATTCTCCCTTTATCCTGCCATTCTCCCGTTATCCTGCCATTCTCCCGTTATCCTGCCATTCTCCCGTTATCCCGCCATTCTCCCTTTATCCTGCCATTCTCCCGTTATCCTGCCATTCTCCCTTTATCCCGCCATTCTCCCGTTATCCTGCCATTCTCCCTTTATCCCGCCATTCTCCCGTTATCCTGCCATTCTCCCTTTATCCCGCCATTCTCCCGTTATCCCGCCATTCTCCCTTTATCCTGCCATTCTCCCGTTATCCCGCCATTCTCCCGTTATCCCGCCATTCTCCCATTATCCTGCCATTCTCCCGTTATCCTGCCATTCTCCCGTTATCCTGCCATTCTCCCTTTATCCCGCCATTCTCCCGTTATCCTGCCATTCTCCCGTTATCCCGCCATTCTCCCTTTATCCCGCCATTCTCCCTTTATCCCGCCATTCTCCCGTTATCCTGCCATTCTCCCTTTATCCCGCCATTCTCCCGTTATCCTGCCATTCTCCCTTTATCCCGCCATTCTCCCGTTATCCCGCCATTCTCCCTTTATCCTGCCATTCTCCCGTTATCCCGCCATTCTCCCGTTATCCTGCCATTCTCCCTTATCCCGCCATTCTCCCGTTATCCCGCCATTCTCCCTTTATCCTGCCATTCTCCCGTTATCCCGCCATTCTCCCGTTATCCTGCCATTCTCCCTTTATCCCGCCATTCTCCCGTTATCCCGCCATTCTCCCTTTATCCTGCCATTCTCCCGTTATCCCGCCATTCTCCCGTTATCCCGCCATTCTCCCGTTATCCCGCCATTCTCCCTTTATCCCGCCATTCTCCCGTTATCCCGCCATTCTCCCTTTATCCTGCCATTCTCCCGTTATCCCGCCATTCTCCCTTTATCCTGCCATTCTCCCTTTATCCTGCCATTCTCCCGTTATCCCGCCATTCTCCCGTTATCCTGCCATTCTCCCGTTATCCCGCCATTCTCCCGTTATCCTGCCATTCTCCCTTTATCCCGCCATTCTCCCGTTATCCCGCCATTCTCCCTTTATCCTGCCATTCTCCCTTTATCCCGCCATTCTCCCGTTATCCCGCCATTCTCCCTTTATCCCGCCATTCTCCCGTTATCCCGCCATTCTCCCGTTATCCCGCCATTCTCCCTTTATCCCGCCATTCTCCCTTTATCCTGCCATTCTCCCGTTATCCCTCCATTCTCCCGTTATCCCGCCATTCTCCCGTTATCCCGCCATTCTCCCGTTATCCTGCCATTCTCCCTTTATCCTGCCATTCTCCCGTTATCCCGCCATTCTCCCTTTATCCCGCCATTCTCCCGTTATCCTGCCATTCTCCCTTTATCCTGCCATTCTCCCGTTATCCTGCCATTCTCCCGTTATCCTGCCATTCTCCCGTTATCCCGCCATTCTCCCTTTATCCTGCCATTCTCCCGTTATCCTGCCATTCTCCCTTTATCCCGCCATTCTCCCGTTATCCTGCCATTCTCCCTTTATCCCGCCATTCTCCCGTTATCCTGCCATTCTCCCTTTATCCCGCCATTCTCCCGTTATCCCGCCATTCTCCCTTTATCCTGCCATTCTCCCGTTATCCCGCCATTCTCCCGTTATCCCGCCATTCTCCGTTATCCTGCCATTCTCCCGTTATCCTGCCATTCTCCCGTTATCCTGCCATTCTCCCTTTATCCCGCCATTCTCCCGTTATCCTGCCATTCTCCCGTTATCCGCCATTCTCCCTTTATCCCGCCATTCTCCCTTTATCCCGCCATTCTCCCTTTATCCCGCCATTCTCCCTTTATCCCGCCATTCTCCCGTTATCCTGCCATTCTCCCGTTATCCCGCCATTCTCCCGTTATCCCGCCATTCTCCCGTTATCCTGCCATTCTCCCTTTATCCCGCCATTCTCCCGTTATCCTGCCATTCTCCCTTTATCCCGCCATTCTCCCGTTATCCTGCCATTCTCCCTTTATCCCGCCATTCTCCCGTTATCCTGCCATTCTCCCGTTATCCCGCCATTCTCCCGTTATCCCGCCATTCTCCCGTTATCCTGCCATTCTCCCGTTATCCCCCATTCTCCCGTTATCCCGCCATTCTCCCGTTATCCTGCCATTCTCCCTTTATCCCGCCATTCTCCCGTTATCCTGCCATTCTCCCTTTATCCCGCCATTCTCCCGTTATCCTGCCATTCTCCGTTATCCTGCCATTCTCCCGTTATCCCGCCATTCTCCCGTTATCCTGCCATTCTCCCTTTATCCCGCCATTCTCCCGTTATCCTGCCATTCTCCCGTTATCCCGCCATTCTCCCGTTATCCCGCCATTCTCCCGTTATCCTGCCATTCTCCCGTTATCCTGCCATTCTCCCGTTATCCTGCCATTCTCCCTTTATCCTGCCATTCTCCCTTTATCCCGCCATTCTCCCGTTATCCTGCCATTCTCCCTTTATCCCGCCATTCTCCCGTTATCCTGCCATTCTCCCTTTATCCCGCCATTCTCCCGTTATCCCGCCATTCTCCCTTTATCCTGCCATTCTCCCGTTATCCCGCCATTCTCCCGTTATCCCGCCATTCTCCCATTATCCTGCCATTCTCCCGTTATCCTGCCATTCTCCCGTTATCCTGCCATTCTCCCTTTATCCCGCCATTCTCCCGTTATCCTGCCATTCTCCCGTTATCCCGCCATTCTCCCTTTATCCCGCCATTCTCCCTTTATCCCGCCATTCTCCCGTTATCCTGCCATTCTCCCTTTATCCCGCCATTCTCCCGTTATCCTGCCATTCTCCCTTTATCCCGCCATTCTCCCGTTATCCCGCCATTCTCCCTTTATCCTGCCATTCTCCCTTTATCCCGCCATTCTCCCGTTATCCCGCCATTCTCCCTTTATCCCGCCATTCTCCCGTTATCCCGCCATTCTCCCGTTATCCCGCCATTCTCCCTTTATCCCGCCATTCTCCCTTATCCTGCCATTCTCCCGTTATCCCTCCATTCTCCCGTTATCCCGCCATTCTCCCGTTATCCCGCCATTCTCCCGTTATCCTGCCATTCTCCCTTTATCCTGCCATTCTCCCGTTATCCCGCCATTCTCCCTTTATCCCGCCATTCTCCCGTTATCCTGCCATTCTCCCTTTATCCTGCCATTCTCCCGTTATCCTGCCATTCTCCCGTTATCCTGCCATTCTCCCGTTATCCCGCCATTCTCCCTTTATCCTGCCATTCTCCCGTTATCCTGCCATTCTCCCTTTATCCCGCCATTCTCCCGTTATCCTGCCATTCTCCCTTTATCCCGCCATTCTCCCGTTATCCTGCCATTCTCCCTTTATCCCGCCATTCTCCCGTTATCCCGCCATTCTCCCTTTATCCTGCCATTCTCCCGTTATCCCGCCATTCTCCCGTTATCCCGCCATTCTCCCATTATCCTGCCATTCTCCCGTTATCCTGCCATTCTCCCGTTATCCTGCCATTCTCCCTTTATCCCGCCATTCTCCCGTTATCCTGCCATTCTCCCGTTATCCCGCCATTCTCCCTTTATCCCGCCATTCTCCCTTTATCCCGCCATTCTCCCGTTATCCTGCCATTCTCCCTTTATCCCGCCATTCTCCCGTTATCCTGCCATTCTCCCTTTATCCCGCCATTCTCCCGTTATCCCGCCATTCTCCCTTTATCCTGCCATTCTCCCGTTATCCCGCCATTCTCCCGTTATCCTGCCATTCTCCCTTTATCCCGCCATTCTCCCGTTATCCCGCCATTCTCCCTTTATCCTGCCATTCTCCCGTTATCCCGCCATTCTCCCGTTATCCTGCCATTCTCCCTTTATCCCGCCATTCTCCCGTTATCCCGCCATTCTCCCTTTATCCTGCCATTCTCCCGTTATCCCGCCATTCTCCCGTTATCCCGCCATTCTCCCGTTATCCCGCCATTCTCCCTTTATCCCGCCATTCTCCCGTTATCCCGCCATTCTCCCTTTATCCTGCCATTCTCCCGTTATCCCGCCATTCTCCCTTTATCCTGCCATTCTCCCTTTATCCTGCCATTCTCCCGTTATCCCGCCATTCTCCCGTTATCCTGCCATTCTCCCGTTATCCCGCCATTCTCCCGTTATCCTGCCATTCTCCCTTTATCCCGCCATTCTCCCGTTATCCCGCCATTCTCCCTTTATCCTGCCATTCTCCCTTTATCCCGCCATTCTCCCGTTATCCCGCCATTCTCCCTTTATCCCGCCATTCTCCCGTTATCCCGCCATTCTCCCGTTATCCCGCCATTCTCCCTTTATCCCGCCATTCTCCCTTTATCCTGCCATTCTCCCGTTATCCCTCCATTCTCCCGTTATCCCGCCATTCTCCCGTTATCCCGCCATTCTCCCGTTATCCTGCCATTCTCCCTTTATCCTGCCATTCTCCCGTTATCCCGCCATTCTCCCTTTATCCCGCCATTCTCCCGTTATCCTGCCATTCTCCCTTTATCCTGCCATTCTCCCGTTATCCTGCCATTCTCCCGTTATCCTGCCATTCTCCCGTTATCCCGCCATTCTCCCTTTATCCTGCCATTCTCCCGTTATCCTGCCATTCTCCCTTTATCCCGCCATTCTCCCGTTATCCTGCCATTCTCCCTTTATCCCGCCATTCTCCCGTTATCCTGCCATTCTCCCTTTATCCCGCCATTCTCCCGTTATCCCGCCATTCTCCCTTTATCCTGCCATTCTCCCGTTATCCCGCCATTCTCCCGTTATCCCGCCATTCTCCGTTATCCTGCCATTCTCCCGTTATCCTGCCATTCTCCCGTTATCCTGCCATTCTCCCTTTATCCCGCCATTCTCCCGTTATCCTGCCATTCTCCCGTTATCCCGCCATTCTCCCTTTATCCCGCCATTCTCCCTTTATCCCGCCATTCTCCCTTTATCCCGCCATTCTCCCTTTATCCCGCCATTCTCCCGTTATCCTGCCATTCTCCCGTTATCCCGCCATTCTCCCGTTATCCCGCCATTCTCCCGTTATCCTGCCATTCTCCCTTTATCCCGCCATTCTCCCGTTATCCTGCCATTCTCCCTTTATCCCGCCATTCTCCCGTTATCCTGCCATTCTCCCTTTATCCCGCCATTCTCCCGTTATCCTGCCATTCTCCCGTTATCCCGCCATTCTCCCGTTATCCCGCCATTCTCCCGTTATCCTGCCATTCTCCCGTTATCCCGCCATTCTCCCGTTATCCCGCCATTCTCCCGTTATCCTGCCATTCTCCCTTTATCCCGCCATTCTCCCGTTATCCTGCCATTCTCCCTTTATCCCGCCATTCTCCCGTTATCCTGCCATTCTCCCGTTATCCTGCCATTCTCCCGTTATCCCGCCATTCTCCCGTTATCCTGCCATTCTCCCTTTATCCCGCCATTCTCCCGTTATCCTGCCATTCTCCCGTTATCCCGCCATTCTCCCGTTATCCCGCCATTCTCCCATTATCCTGCCATTCTCCCGTTATCCTGCCATTCTCCCGTTATCCTGCCATTCTCCCTTTATCCTGCCATTCTCCCTTTATCCCGCCATTCTCCCGTTATCCTGCCATTCTCCCTTTATCCCGCCATTCTCCCGTTATCCTGCCATTCTCCCTTTATCCCGCCATTCTCCCGTTATCCCGCCATTCTCCCTTTATCCTGCCATTCTCCCGTTATCCCGCCATTCTCCCGTTATCCCGCCATTCTCCCATTATCCTGCCATTCTCCCGTTATCCTGCCATTCTCCCGTTATCCTGCCATTCTCCCTTTATCCCGCCATTCTCCCGTTATCCTGCCATTCTCCCGTTATCCCGCCATTCTCCCTTTATCCCGCCATTCTCCCTTTATCCCGCCATTCTCCCTTATCCCGCCATTCTCCCTTTATCCCGCCATTCTCCCGTTATCCTGCCATTCTCCCGTTATCCCGCCATTCTCCCGTTATCCCGCCATTCTCCCGTTATCCTGCCATTCTCCCTTTATCCCGCCATTCTCCCGTTATCCTGCCATTCTCCCTTTATCCCGCCATTCTCCCGTTATCCTGCCATTCTCCCTTTATCCCGCCATTCTCCCGTTATCCTGCCATTCTCCCTTTATCCCGCCATTCTCCCTTTATCCCACCATTCTCCCGTTATCCCGCCATTCTCCCGTTATCCCGCCATTCTCCCGTTATCCTGCCATTCTCCCTTTATCCCGCCATTCTCCCGTTATCCTGCCATTCTCCCGTTATCCTGCCATTCTCCCGTTATCCTGCCATTCTCCCGTTATCCCGCCATTCTCCCGTTATCCCGCCATTCTCCCTTTATCCCGCCATTCTCCCGTTATCCTGCCATTCTCCCGTTATCCTGCCATTCTCCCGTTATCCTGCCATTCTCCCTTTATCCCGCCATTCTCCCTTTATCCCGCCATTCTCCCGTTATCCTGCCATTCTCCCTTTATCCCGCCATTCTCCCTTTATCCCGCCATTCTCCCGTTATCCTGCCATTCTCCCTTTATCCCGCCATTCTCCCTTTATCCCGCCATTCTCCCGTTATCCTGCCATTCTCCCGTTATCCCGCCATTCTCCCGTTATCCTGCCATTCTCCCGTTATCCTGCCATTCTCCCTTTATCCCGCCATTCTCCCTTTATCCCGCCATTCTCCCTTTATCCCGCCATTCTCCCGTTATCCTGCCATTCTCCCGTTATCCCGCCATTCTCCCGTTATCCTGCCATTCTCCCGTTATCCCGCCATTCTCCCTTTATCCGCCATTCTCCCTTTATCCCGCCATTCTCCCTTTATCCCGCCATTCTCCCATTATCCTGCCATTTTCCCTTTATCCCGCCATTCTCCCCGTTATCCTGCCATTCTCCCTTTATCCCGCCATTCTCCCGTTATCCCGCCATTCTCTCCCGTTATCCCGCCATTCTCCCTTTATCCCGCCATTCCTCCCGGTATCCTGCCATTCTCCCTTTATCCCGCCAATTCTCCCGTTATCCTGCCATTCTCCCTTTATCCCGCCATCTCCCTTTATCCCGCCATTCTCCCGTTATCCTGCCATTCTCCCGTTATCCCGCCATTCTCCCTTTATCCGCCATTCTTCCCGTTATCCTGCCATTCTCCCCGTTATCCTGCCATTCTCCCTTTATCCCGCCATTCTCCCGTTATCCTGCCATTCTCCCTTTATCCCGCCATTCTCCCGTTATCCCGCCATTCTCCCCGTTATCCGCCATTCTCCCTTTATCCTGCCATTCTCCCGTTATCCTGCCATTCTCCCGTTATCCTGGCCATTCTCCCTTTATCCCGCCATTCTCCCGTTATCCTGCATTCTCCCTTTATCCTGCCATTCTCCCGTTATCCTGCCATTCTCCCGTTATCTGCCATTCTCCCTTTATCCCAGCCATTCTCCCGTTTCCTGCCATTCTCCCTTTATCCGCCAATTCTCCCGTTATCCCGCCATTCTCCCGTTATCCTGCCATTCTCCCTTTATCCTCCATTCTCCCGTTATCCCGCCATTCTCCCGTTATCCTGCCATTCTCCCTCTATCCCGCCATTCTCCCGTTATCCGCCATTTCCCTTTATCCTGCCATTTTCCCCGTTATCCTGCCATTTCTCCCGTTATCCTGCCATTCTCACCTTTATCCCGCCATTCTCCCGTTATCCTGCCATTCTCCCTTATCCGCCCATTCTCCCGTTATCCTTCCATTCTCCCTTTATCCTTCCATTCTCCCGTTATCCCGCCATTCTCCCGTTATCCTGCCATTCTCCCTTTATCCCCGCCATTCTCCCGTTATCCCGCCATTCTCCCTTTATCCTGCCATTCTCCCGTTATCCTGCCATTCTCCCTTTATCCCGCCATTCTCCCTTTATCCCGCCATTCTCCGTTATCCTGCCATTCTCCCTTATCCCGCCATTCTCCCTTTATCCCGCCATTCTCCCGTTATCCTGCCATTCTCCCTTTATCCCGCCATTCTCCCTTTATCCCGCCATTCTCCCGTTATCCTGCCATTCTCCCGTTATCCCGCCATTCTCCCGTTATCCTGCCATTCTCCCGTTATCCTGCCATTCTCCCTTATCCCGCCATTCTCCCTTTATCCCGCCATTCTCCCTTTATCCCGCCATTCTCCCGTTATCCTGCCATTCCTCCCGTTATCCCGCCATTCTCCCGTTATCCTGCCATTCTCCCGTTATCCCGCCATTCTCCCTTTATCCCGCCATTCTCCCTTTATCCCGCCATTCTCCCTTTATCCCGCCATTCTCCCATTATCCTGCCATTTCCCCTTTATCCCGCCATTCTCCCGTTATCCTGCCATTCTCCCTTTATCCCGCCATTCTCTTCCCGTTATCCCGCCATTCTCCCCGTTATCCCGCCATTCTCCCTTTATCCCGCCATTCTCTCCGTTATCCTGCCATTCTCCCTTTATCCCGCCATTTCTCCCGTTATCCTGCCATTCTCCCTTTATTCCCGCCATTCTCCCTTTATCCCGCCATTCTCCCGTTATCCTGCCCATTCTCCCGTTATCCCGCCATTCTCCCTTTATCCCGCCATTCTCCCGTTATCCTGCCATTCTCCCGTTATCCTGCCATTCTCCCTTTATCCCGCCATTCTCCCGTTATCCTGCCATTCTCCCTTTATCCCGCCATTCTCCCGTTATCCCGCCATTCTCTCCCGTTATCCCGCCATTCTCCCTTTATCCTGCCATTCTCCCGTTATCCTGCCATTCTCCCGTTATCCTGCCATTCTCCCTTTATCCCGCCATTCTCCCGTTATCCTGCCATTCTCCCTTTATCCTGCCATTCTCCCGTTATCCTGCCATTCTCCCGTTATCCTGCCATTCTCCCTTTATCCAGCCATTCTCCCGTTATCCTGCCATTCTCCCTTTATCCGCCATTCTCCCGTTATCCCGCCATCTCTCCCGTTATCCTGCCATTCTCTCCTTTATCCCGCCATTCCTCCCGTTATCCCGCCATTCTCCCGTTATCCTGCCATTCTCCCTCTATCCCGCCATTCTCTCCCGTTATCCCGCCATTCTCCTTTATCCTGCCATTTTCCCGTTATCCTGCCATTCGCCCGTTATCCTGCCATTCTCACTTTATCCCGCCATTCTCCCGTTATCCTGCCATTCTCCCTTTATCCCGCATTCTCCCGTTATCCTTCCATTCTCCCTTTATCCTTCCATTCTCCCGTTATCCCGCCATTCTCCCGTATCCTGCCATTCTCCCTTTATCCCGCCATTCTCCCGTTATCCCGCCATTCTCCCTTTATCCTGCCATTCTCCCGTTATCCCGCCATTCTCCCGTTATCCCGCCATTCTCCCGTTATCCCGCCATTCTCCCTTTATCCCCGCCATTCTCCCGTTATCCCGCCATTCTCCCTTTATCCTGCCATTCTCCCGTTATCCCGCCATTCTCCCTTTATCCTGCCATTCTCCCTTTATCCTGCCATTCTCCCGTTATCCCGCCATTCTCCCGTTATCCTGCCATTCTCCCGTTATCCCGCCATGCTCCCGTTATCCTGCCATTCTCCCTTTATCCCGCCATTCTCCCGTTATCCCGCATTCTCCCTTTATCTGCCATTCTCCGTTATCCCGCCATTCTCCCGTTATCCCGCCATTCCTCCCTTTATCCGCCATTCTCCCGTTATCCCGCCATTCTCCCGTTATCCCGCCATTCTCCCTTTATCCCGCCATTCTCCCTTTATCCTGCCATTCTCCCGTTATCCCTCCATTCTCCCGTTATCCCGCCATTCTCCGTTATCCCGCCATTCTCCCGTTATCCTGCCATTCTCCCTTTATCCTGCCATTCTCCCGTTATCCCGCCATTCTCCCTTTATCCCGCCATTCTCCCGTTATCCTGCCATTCTCCCTTTATCCTGCCATTCTCCCGTTATCCTGCCATTCTCCCGTTATCCTGCCATTCTCCCGTTATCCCGCCATTCTCTCTTTATCCTGCCATTCTCCCGTTATCCTGCCATTCTCCCTTTATCCCGCCATTCTCCCGTTATCCTGCCATTCTCCCTTTATCCCGCCATTCTCCCGTTATCCTGCCATTCTCCCTTTATCCCGACATTCTCCCGTTATCCTGCCATTCTCCCTTTATCCCGCCATTCTCCGTTATCCTGCCATTCTCCCGTTATCCCGCCATTCTCCCGTTATCCCGCCATTCTCCCGTTATCCTGCCATTCTCCCTTTATCCCGCCATTCTCCCGTTATCCTGCCATTCTCCCTTTATCCCGCCATTCTCCCGTTATCCTGCCATTCTCCCGTTATCCCGCCATTCTCCCGTTATCCCGCCATTCTCCCTTTATCCCGCCATTCTCCCGTTATCCTGCCATTCTCCCTTTATCCCGCCATTCTCCCGTTATCCTGCCATTCTCCCGTTATCCCGCCATTCTCCGTTATCCCGCCATTCTCTCCCGTTATCCTGCCACTCTCCCTTTATCCCGCCATTCTCCCGTTATCCTGCCATTCTCCCTTTATCCCGCCATTCTCCCGTATCCTGCCATCTCCCTTTATCCGCAATTCTCCCGTTATCCT
Source organism: Closterium sp. Naga37s-1 (assembly GCA_947471745.1). NCBI lineage: Eukaryota > Viridiplantae > Streptophyta > Zygnematophyceae > Desmidiales > Closteriaceae > Closterium > Closterium sp. Naga37s-1. The sequence continues at coordinate 9,588 of CANJKZ010000094.1, read as the reverse complement.
GCCATTCTCCGTTATCCCGCATTCTCCCGTTATCCTGCCATTCTCCCGTATCCCTCCCGTTATCCTGCATTCTCCCGTTATCCCGCCATTCTCCGTTATCCCGCCATTCTCCCGTTATCCCGCCATTCTCCCGTTATCCCGCCATTCTCCCGTTATCCCACCATTTCTCCCGTTATCCCGCCATTCTCCCATTATCCTGCCATTCTCCCTTTATCCCGCCATTCTCCCCGTTATCCTGCCATTCTCCCTTTATCCCGCCATTCTCCCGTTATCCTTCCATTCTCCCTTTATCCCCGCCATTCTCCCGTTATCCCGCCATTCTCCCTTTATCCTGCCATTCTCCCGTTATCCCGCCATTCTCCCGTTATCCTGCCATTCTCCCTTTATCCCGCCATTCTCCCGTTATCCCGCCATTCTCCCTTTATCCTGCCATTCTCCCGTTATCCCGCCATTCTCCCGTTATCCTGCCATTCTCCTTTATCCCCGCCATTCTCCCGTTATCCCGCCATTCTCCCTTTATCCTGCCATTCTCCCGTTATCCCGCCATTCTCCCGTTATCCGCCATTCTCCCGTTATCCCGCCATTCTCCCTTTATCCCGCCATTCTCCCGTTATCCCGCCATTCTCCCTTTATCCTGCCATTCTCCCGTTATCCCGCCATTCTCCCTTTATCCTGCCATTCTCCCTTTATCCTGCCATTCTCCCGTTGTCCCGCCATTCTCCCGTTATCCTGCCATTCTCCCGTTATCCCGCCATGCTCCCGTTATCCTGCCATTCTCCCTTTATCCCGCCATTCTCCCGTTATCCCGCCATTCTCCCTTTATCCTGCCATTCTCCCTTTATCCCGCCATTCTCCCGTTATCCCGCCATTCTCCCTTTATCCCGCCATTCTCCCGTTATCCCGCCATTCTCCCGTTATCCCGCCATTCTCCCTTTATCCCGCCATTCTCCCTTTATCCTGCCATTCTCCCGTTATCCCTCCATTCTCCCGTTATCCCGCCATTCTCCCGTTATCCCGCCATTCTCCCGTTATCCTGCCATTCTCCCTTTATCCTGCCATTCTCCCGTTATCCCGCCATTCTCCCTTTATCCCGCCATTCTCCCCGTTATCCTGCCATTCTCCCTTTATCCTGCCATTCTCCCGTTATCCTGCCATTCTCCCGTTATCCTGCCATTCTCCCGTTATCCCGCCATTCTCCCTTTATCCTGCCATTCTCCCGTTATCCTGCCATTCTCCCTTTATCCCGCCATTCTCCCGTTATCCTGCCATTCTCCCTTTATCCCGCCATTCTCCCGTTATCCTGCCATTCTCCCTTTATCCCGCCATTCTCCCGTTATCCCGCCATTCTCCCTTTATCCTGCCATTCTCCCGTTATCCCGCCATTCTCCCGTTATCCCGCCATTCTCCCATTATCCTGCCATTCTCCCGTTATCCTGCCATTCTCCCGTTATCCTGCCATTCTCCCTTTATCCCGCCATTCTCCCGTTATCCTGCCATTCTCCCGTTATCCCGCCATTCTCCCTTTATCCCGCCATTCTCCCTTTATCCCGCCATTCTCCCGTTATCCTGCCATTCTCCCTTTATCCCGCCATTCTCCCGTTATCCTTCCATTCTCCCTTTATCCCGCCATTCTCCCCGTTATCCCCCCGCCATTCTCCCTTTATCCTGCCATTCTCCCGTTATCCCGCCATTCTCCCGTTATCCTGCCATTCTCCCTTTATCCCGCCATTCTCCCGTTATCCCGCCATTCTCCCTTTATCCTGCCATTCTCCCGTTATCCCGCCATTCTCCCGTTATCCTGCCATTCTCCCTTTATCCCGCCATTCTCCCGTTATCCCGCCATTCTCCCTTATCCTGCCATTCTCCCGTTATCCCGCCATTCTCCCGTTATCCCGCCATTCTCCCGTTATCCCGCCATTCTCCTTTATCCCGCCATTCTCCCGTTATCCCGCCATTCTCCCTTTATCCTGCCATTCTCCCGTTATCCCGCCATTCTCCCTTTATCCTGCCATTCTCCCTTTATCCTGCCATTCTCCCGTTATCCCGCCATTCTCCCGTTATCCTGCCATTCTCCCGTTATCCCGCCGTGCTCCCGTTATCCTGCCATTCTCCCTTTATCCCGCCATTCTCACCGTTATCCCGCCATTCTCCCTTTATCCTGCCATTCTCCCTTGATCCCGCCATTCTCCAGTCATCCGCCCTTCTCCCTTTATCCCGCCATCTCCCGTTATCCGCCATTCTCCCGTATCCGCCATTCTCCCTTTATCCCGCCATTCTCCCGTTATCCTGCCATTCTCCCTTTATCCCGCCATTCTCCCGTTATCCCGCCATTCTCCCGTTATCCTGCCATTCTCCCTCTATCCCGCCATTCTCCCGTTATCCCGCCATTCTCCCTTTATCCTGCCATTTTCCCGTTATCCTGCCATTCTCCCGTTATCCTGCCATTCTCAACTTTATCCCGGCCATTCTCTCCCGTTATCCTGCCATTCTCCCTTTATCCCGCCATTTCTCCCGTTATCCTTCCATTCTCCCCTTTATCCTTCCATTCTCCCGTTATCCCGCCATTCTCCCGTTATCCTGCCATTCTCCCTTTATCCCGCCATTCTCCCCGTTATCCCGCCATTCTCTCCTTTATCCTGCCATTCTCCCCGTTATCCCGCATTCTCCCCGTTATCCCGCCATTCTCCCGTTATCCCCGCCATTCTCCTTTAATCCCGCCATTCTCTCGCTCGTTATCCCCGCCATTCTCCCTTTATCCTGCATTCTCCCGTTATCCCGCCATTCTCCCTTTATCCTGCCATTCTCCCTTTATCCTGCCATTCCTCCCGTTATCTCCGCCGCCATTCCCTCCCGTTATCCTGGCCATTCTTCCCGTTATCCCGCCATGCTCCCGTTATCCTGCCATTCTCCCTTTATCCCGCCATTCTCCCGTTATCCCGCCATTCTCCCTTTATCCTGCCATTCTCATCCGCTTATCCCTGCCATTCTCCGTTATCTCCCGCCATTCTCGCCTTTATCCCGGCCATTCTCCCCGTTATCCCGCCATTCTCCCGTTATCCCCCATTCTCCTTTATCCCGCCATTCTCCCTTTATCCTGCCATTCTCCCGTTATCCCTCCATTCTCCCGTTATCCCGCCATTCTCCCGTTATCCCGCCATTCTCCCGTTATCCTGCCATTCTCCCTTTATCCTGCCATTCTCCCGTTATCCCGCCATTCTCCTTTATCCCGCCATTCTCCCGTTATCCTGCCATTCTCCCTTTATCCTGCCATTCTCCCGTTATCCTGCCATTCTCCCGTTATCCTGCCATTCTCCCGTTATCCCGCCATTCTCTCTTTATCCTGCCATTCTCCCGTTATCCTGCCATTCTCCCTTTATCCCGCCATTCTCCCGTTATCCTGCCATTCTCCCTTTATCCCGCCATTCTCCCGTTATCCTGCCATTCTCCCTTTATCCGACATTCTCCCGTTATCCTGCCATTCTCCCTTTATCCCGCCATTCTCCCGTTATCCTGCCATTCTCCCGTTATCCCGCCATTCTCCCGTTATCCCGCCATTCTCCCGTTATCCTGCCACTTCTCCCTTATCCCGCATTCTCCCGTTATCCTGCCATTCTCCTTTATCCCGCCATTCTCCTCCCGTTATCCTGCCATTCTCCCCCGTTATCCCGCCATTCTCCCGTTATCCCGCCATTCTCCCTTTATCCCGCCATTCTCCCGTTATCCTGCCATTCTCCCTTTATCCCGCCATTCTCCCGTTATCATGCCATTCTCCCGTTATCCCGCCATTCTCCGTTATCCCGCCATTCTCCCGTTATCCTGCCACTCTCCCTTTATCCCGCCATTCTCCCGTTATCCTGCCATTCTCCCTTTATTCCCGCCATTCTCCCGTTATCCTGCCATTCTCCCTTTATCCCGCATTCTCCCGTTATCCTGCCATTCTCCCGTTATCCCGCCATTCTCCCGTTATCCTGCCATTCTCCCGTTATCCCGCCATTCTCCCGTTATCCCGCCATTCTCCCGTTATCCCGCCATTCTCCCGTTATCCCGCCATTCTCCCGTTATCCCACCATTCTCCCGTTATCCCGCCATTCTCCCATTATCCTGCCATTCTCCCTTTATCCCGCCATTCTCCCGTTATCCTGCCATTCTCCCTTTATCCCGCCATTCTCCCGTTATCCTTCCATTCTCCCTTTATCCCGCCATTCTCCCGTTATCCCGCCATTCTCCCTTTATCCTGCCATTCTCCCGTTATCCCGCCATTCTCCCGTTATCCTGCCATTCTCCCTTTATCCCGCCATTCTCCCGTTATCCCGCCATTCTCCCTTTATCCTGCCATTCTCCCGTTATCCCGCCATTCTCCCGTTATCCTGCCATTCTCCCTTTATCCCGCCATTCTCCCGTTATCCCGCCATTCTCCCTTTATCCTGCCATTCTCCCGTTATCCCGCCATTCTCCCGTTATCCCGCCATTCTTCCCGTTATCCCGCCATTCTCCCTTTATCCCGCCATTCTCCCGTTATCCCGCCATTCTCCCTTTATCCTGCCATTCTCCCGTTATCCCGCCATTCTCCCTTTATCCTGCCATTCTCCCTTTATCCTGCCATTCTCTCCCGTTGTCCCGCCATTCTCCCCGTTATCCTGCCATTCTCCCGTTATCCCGCCATGCTCCCGTTATCCTGCCATTCTCCCTTTATCCCGCCATTCTCCCGTTATCCCGCCATTCTCCCTTTATCCTGCCATTCTCCCTTTATCCCGCCATTCTCCCGTTATCCCGCCATTCTCCCTTTATCCCGCCATTCTCCCGTTATCCCGCCATTCTCCCGTTATCCCGCCATTCTCCCTTTATCCCGCCATTCTCCCTTTATCCTGCCATTCTCCCGTTATCCCTCCATTCTCCCCGTTATCCCGCCATTCTCCCGTTATCCCGCCATTCTCCCGTTATCCCTGCCATTCTCCCTTTATCCTGCCATTCTCCCGTTATCCCGCCATTCTCCCTTTATCCCGCCATTCTCCCGTTATCCTGCCATTCTCCCTTTATCCTGCCATTCTCCCGTTATCCTGCCATTCTCCCGTTATCCTGCCATTCTCCCGTTATCCCGCCATTCTCCCTTTATCCTGCCATTCTCCCGTTATCCTGCCATTCTCCCTTTATCCCGCCATTCTCCCGTTATCCTGCCATTCTCCCTTTATCCCGCCATTCTCCCGTTATCCTGCCATTCTCCCTTTATCCCGCCATTCTCCCGTTATCCCGCCATTCTCCCTTTATCCTGCCATTCTCCCGTTATCCCGCCATTCTCCCGTTATCCCGCCATTCTCCCATTATCCTGCCATTCTCCCGTTATCCTGCCATTCTCCCGTTATCCTGCCATTCTCCCTTTATCCCGCCATTCTCCCGTTATCCTGCCATTCTCCCGTTATCCCGCCATTCTCCCTTTATCCCGCCATTCTCCCTTTATCCCGCCATTCTCCCGTTATCCTGCCATTCTCCCTTTATCCCGCCATTCTCCCGTTATCCTTCCATTCTCCCTTTATCCCGCCATTCTCCCGTTATCCCGCCATTCTCCCTTTATCCTGCCATTCTCCCGTTATCCCGCCATTCTCCCGTTATCCTGCCATTCTCCCTTTATCCCGCCATTCTCCCGTTATCCCGCCATTCTCCCTTTATCCTGCCATTCTCCCGTTATCCCGCCATTCTCCCGTTATCCTGCCATTCTCCCTTTATCCCGCCATTCTCCCGTTATCCCGCCATTCTCCCTTTATCCTGCATTCTCCCGTTATCCCGCCATTCTCCCGTTATCCCGCCATTCTCCCGTTATCCCGCCATTCTCCCTTTATCCCGCCATTCTCCCGTTATCCCGCCATTCTCCCTTATCCTGCCATTCTCCCGTTATCCCGCCATTCTCCCTTTATCCTGCCATTCTCCCTTTATCCTGCCATTCTCCCGTTATCCCGCCATTCTCCGTTATCCTGCCATTCTCCCGTTATCCCGCCAGTGCTCCCGTTATCCTGCCATTCTCCCTTTATCCGCCATTCTCCCGTTATCCCGCCATTCTCCCTTTATCCTGCCATTCTCCCTTTATCCCGCCATTCTCCCGTCATCCCGCCATTCTCCCTTTATCCCGCCATTCTCCCGTTATCCCGCCATTCTCCCGTTATCCCGCCATTCTCCCTTTATCCCGCCATTCTCCCTTTATCCTGCATTCTCCCGCTATCCCTCCATTCTCCCGTTATCCCGCCATTCTCCCGTTATCCCGCCATTCTCCCGTTATCCTGCCATTCTCCCTTTATCCTGCCATTCTCCCGTTATCCCGCCATTCTCCCTTTATCCCGCCATTCTCCCGTTATCCTGCCATTCTCCCTTTATCCTGCCATTCTCCCGTTATCCTGCCATTCTCCCGTTATCCTGCCATTCTCCCGTTATCCCGCCATTCTCCCTTTATCCTGCCATTCTCCCGTTATCCTGCCATTCTCCCTTTATCCCGCCATTCTCCCGTTATCCTGCCATTCTCCCTTTATCCCGCCATTCTCCCGTTATCCTGCCATTCTCCCTTTATCCCGCCATTCTCCCGTTATCCCGCCATTCTCCCTTTATCCTGCCATTCTCCCGTTATCCCGCCATTCTCCCGTTATCCCGCCATTCTCCCATTATCCTGCCATTCTCCCGTTATCCTGCCATTCTCCCGTTATCCTGCCATTCTCCCTTTATCCCGCCATTCTCCCGTTATCCTGCCATTCTCCCGTTATCCCGCCATTCTCCCTTTATCCCGCCATTCTCCCTTTATCCCGCCATTCTCCCTTTATCCCGCCATTCTCCCTTTATCCCGCCATTCTCACCGTTATCCTGCCATTCTCCCGTTATCCCGCCATTCTCCCGTTATCCCGCCATTCTCCCGTTATCCTGCCATTCTCCCTTTATCCCGCCATTCTCCCGTTATCCTGCCATTCTCCCTTTATCCCGCCATTCTCCCGTTATCCTGCCATTCTCCCTTTATCCCGCCATTCTCCCGTTATCCTGCCATTCTCCCGTTATCCCACCATTCTCCCGTTATCCCGCCATTCTCTCCCGTTATCCTGCCATTCTCCCGTTATCCAACCATTCTCCCGTTATCCCGCCATTCTCCCGTTATCCTGCCATTCTCCCTTTATCCCGACATTCTCCCGTTATCCTGCCATTCTCCTTTATCCCGCCATTCTCCCGTTATCCTGCCATTCTCCCGTTATCCTTGCCATTCTCCCGTTATCCCGCCATTCTCCCGTTATCCTGCCATTCTCCCTTTATCCCGCCATTCTCCCCGTTATCCTGCCATTCTCCCGTTATCCCGCCATTCTCCCGTTATCCGCCATTCTCCCATTATCCTGGCCATTCTCCCGTTATCCTGCCATTCTCCCGTTATCCTGCCATTCTCCCTTTATCCTGCCATTCTCCCTTTATCCCGCCATTCTCCCGTTATCCTGCCATTCTCCCTTTATCCCGCCATTCTCCCTTTATCCCGCCATTCTCCCGTTATCCTGCCATTCTCCCGTTATCCCGCCATTCTCCCGTTATCCCGCCATTCTCCCGTTATCCCGCCATTCTCCCGTAAAGCCATTCTCCCATTATCCTGCCATTCTCCCTTTATTCCCGCCATTCTCCGTTATCCCGCCATTCTCCCCGTTAATCCTGCCATTCTCCCGTTTATCCCGCCATTCTCCCGTTATCCCCGCCTTTCTCCCGTTATCCCGTCATTCTCCCGTTATCCTGCCATTCTCCCTTTATCCCGACATTCTCCCGTTATCCCGCCATTCTCCCTTTATCCCGCCATTCTCCCGTTATCCTGCCATTCTCCCTTTATCCCTCCTTTCCTCCTGTATCCCCCCCATCCTGCCGCTCTGCGGTCCTGCTGTTCCTTTCAGCTGCCCGATTCGGCTTCTCATGGACGAGGAGTTACGGGCAGCTGCAGCTTCGGAGGAGGTTCGGACAGCGCTGGGAAACAAAGTCAGCAAAGAGAGGATTGGGAAAGAGGTACGTGTAAGAGGTATGGGATAGAGGTACGGGATAGATGCACAGGTTTTTTACTGGGTGGATTGGGTATGCCCAATCGACACAAATCTGCATTAATGGCCTCTCACTCAGTCAGTTCGCCATCATCTGTCCGTCCCCTTACACCCATTTTCCCTTCCCCCCATCCTCCTCTTTCCCCCCTCCCGCAGGTGGATCTTATGCTCAGTCCTGTGACCCCTATGCGGCAATCTCCCTCGTGGTCGACCTCAACCTCTTCCCCACCGTCTTCCCATGCCCTCTCTCCGATCGCTGCTTCAGCTGCCTCCTTACGCCTGTTTTCCCCTTCCTGTCTTTCCTTCCGCCCCTCACAGGTAGAGCTGATGCTCAAATCCCGCGATCCCTATGCAGCCATCTCCCTCGTGGTCGACCTCAACCTCTTCCCCACCGTCTTCCCGCTCCCCCACGCCCCCTCGCACACTGCTGATGTTCCCCCTGATGATGAGCTGCCTGGGTGAGTAACGTGGTAACCAGAGACATTTGCTATTGTAACCCCGATTTGTTTGTGTTGTCTTCCCGCTCCCCCACGCGCCCTCGCACACTGCTGATGTGCCCCCTGACGACGAGTTACCTGGGTGAGTAACGTGGTAACCAGAGACAGTAACATGTGGCTTGTGCTTCAAACATGTCCCAATTCCCCTTACTCCCTCATGCCTTTTCCCCCGCCCCCTCTCCCCTCTACTCCCCCACCCTTTCCCCCTCTCCCCTTTCTATCCGCCCCCCCTCCCCTTTCCCCCCTCCCTCGTTGTTCACTTCCCTTGCGAGTCCTCTTTCTATTTTCTCTACAGCTTCTCTCCCAAACGCTGTCATTCCACACCATGTATCGTCCGTTGTACTCACGTCCCTTGTGTGTGTGTGTGTGTGTGTGTGTGTGTGTGTGTGTGTGTGTGTGTGTGTGTGTGTGTGTGTGTGTGTGTGTGTGTGTGTGTGTGTGTGTTGTGTGTTTGAGTGTGTGTTGAGTGTGTGTGTGTGGGGGGGGGGGGGGGATGTGCGTGTGTGTGGGGGGGGGGGGGGGAAGGGGGGGGAGGGTGCGTGCCACATGCATTAGCCTCTGTGAAGCTTCATTTGCTGCCACTTGCACACGCCTGCACCAATGGGAGAAACACCTGCCCCAGGTAATTGTTCACCCTAAACCCTCTCAAGCTTGTCCTCCAGATATAACCTCCCCCAGCTACAGCCTGTCTTCAGATGCAGCCTGTCCCCAGATGCAGCCTGCAACCCATTCACGAATCACACACAAAGCACCGTGCTTTTGTATTGAGACGTCTCAAACAAACCTTCACACACACGGCACCGTGCTTTTGTATTGCTTGATCTGTGGCCCTTGACTCACTCCCTCTGCTCTTCTGCTCTTCTGCATGTGTGCCACGTGGCAGGCTCTGATTGATCACTTGTCTGACCTTAGTGTGGGGCTGCTGCTGGCAGCGCTGCTGATGCCTCTCAGGCATGCCCACTACCTGGATAAGAAGAAGAAAGAGGTGAGAGAGGGGTGGAGAGGGGTGAAGTCAGGGTGTTGAGCGGTTGTGATGGGTGACGAGGGGTGCTGGCGGC